>CAUOFW020001814.1:600000-785000 GCA_963454935.2 Ilex paraguariensis
TTAATTGCCAGACATGAATGTAGTCTCTATTTGACCATCAATCTATTTGTTTTTCCATGCATTCATAAACTACACCTTATTGAGATATTTTGTTATTAGGTTAGGTACAATTTGCACCGAGTTTTGTTAGTAGGTCTAATTTGATGTATTTTTGGGATTCATGAGTGTATTTCTTTTGCTTGAATTGATTATTTGGTGGACAAACATTTGGAGCTTACTGTTTGCATATCTTTTGATTCCGAATAATTAGGCGAAGTTCTCATTATTCTTTTTCACAAAATTTTAATCTATTCCAGGGGCAGATAAATGTTACTTTATCAGTTGTCTTAAGAGTTTCAACATCGCACTCATGCTTCTAGGCAAAGTTCGAATGGTAACTTAGTGAATTTTCTATGGTTTGATTTTTGTCAACACTTTTTCTAATTTTTTTTTATTTCAGGTTTAGTTAAAGGCATTGAACATTACAACAGTGAGCACAAAGATTTTCTCAATATTGGCTGCAACATATTCCTATTGGTAATTACTTCTTCAATTAAATTTCAGCTTTTTGATAGTCTATTTTTGCAAATTGATAATCATAGTACTAGGATATTTACTAAGTGAATGATGTCGTATAACTTTTATATGTGCGATGCGATGACTTTAATTATCATGGATTTTATGATTTTACAGTGTGAATTTGAATATATGCGATTTAGATATTATAAATCTTTTATTTTTATTTGAGGGGTGATTTAATGAGTATACAATTTGAATAACGTTGGCATGACGTAGTGGTAGTGACATATTTTTTAACTTACATGATTTCATAGTCTACATAGGTTTACTTGCTCATTTGCTCATGCACCCACTTTTTATGTCTCAGATAGACCTATATTACATTTTTCTTTTCAGTTAGTTTTAAATTTTTTTGTTAGCATTTTTTTTGTAGAAATATTTGAGAGGGAAGAAGGCTTTGATAAAGAGAGTACTTTAGAGAATAATACATTGTTCATTGTTTTTTTTCCCGGTATGTTCATTGTTCATTGTTTTTTTTTCCATGATTAATTGGTCTATTCAATATATTAGTGGAACAATTGCTTTCTTTTTGTTTAGGTTGTGGTTTAAATTAGAACAGATGATCAAGAGAAGACTTTTTAAATTCAAGCAAGAGAATACTTTGGAATTAGAGGTTTGGCAGGGGCACATATAAAGATTGGGTCGTGGAATTACTAACCCAACTACAATTGTGCTACACATTGGTTACCTCTTCTTAAGCCATAAGTTTCCTATTTACATGATGTTATATTTGCAACTATTGCATTCTATTATAGATGTTTCAATTCAAGTTTGTTGAGTTTTATCGAAATTGAGGTATTGTGTGGATTTGGAATTGCATTTCTTTTGCTTTAACTAGAGCTCATATCACAACTTTCAAGCTAGAGAATATTTTTTTTTTGTTTGAGGAAGACAATAAATTTGAAAGACTCCAACTTCCAAAAGACATGAATTTTTTTTCAATGGGACTACCAAGAGATTTTAGTCAGATGCCTATAGTTTTAAAATGCATGCCTATATTTTTAAAACACATGCTTAATTGTCTATGCTGCTTTAATTTTGGACTTATTTTCTAGCAATTCTACATGGAGTTGGACATTACAATCATTTGGAATTATGTGGTTGTGTGTGTCGTGGGTGTCTAAGTCTTGCTATGAACTGTTACATAGATAAAGTTGAATTAGACTGTACGACGAGTATTAGTATGTCTTTGTGTGACACCCCAAAATCCGGGGGTCCGTTGATTACCCATCAACCCGCGGAATACCCGTAAATACCGAGTGACTCGACATCACACCGTTATGTCCCATTTACCGAGGTCCATAACTTAACAAAATTTGGGCAGAGTCTCCTTTGTACAGAGAACTCTACCCAATACCCAACCTGTGCAACATAACTCACATGACCCATCTGAGGCCCAATATAAACAATGACCGCACCGGGTCCATTTATAAGTAAACATTGACCACACCGGGTCCAATTATCCATATTTATAGCAAAACATGCAAGGTTACTTTAACATTAGTGCATATATGTAATAGTTATCATTTAAATCCACCAAGGTCTAATAAGCCTCAATATACCTCAATTAGTGTCCATTTGTATCCTTGGAACTAGAGAAATCCAAGTCCATTGGTGTTCTTTGAATCAAAGAAATCCAAGCCTGGAAGCTTAGTGCATAGTTTGAAAAATTTCGGTTTTAGAGTCACCGTTCGAACAACACTATTCACATTCGAACGTCCCTTGGTTTTGAAAATAGGTAGCTCCCAGTACATTTGGTTCTCTGCTGGTTTTGCTGTTCAAAACTCGCACCATTCGAACGTCATTTTACGTTCGAACAGAAAATGCAGTTTCTGTTCTGCTGCAACTTCCAGTGCGGTTTTGACCTGTTTAGAAGTGGAATTGAGAAAATTTCATAAAAACAATTTTGTAGCCCTAGGTGTCTAATACCTACTGTAAAAATTTCAGATCATTTGGACGTCACAATAAAAAGTTATGGCTCAAACACTAAGCAGTGTCTGAAATTTCTGTGTAAACTGTGTATGATTTCAACCCCAAATCAATCCATTCCAAAACCAATCCAAACCAATCCAAGGTTATCCAAAACTTATACAACATCTATTTGATACCAAATATAGTCAATACAAGTTCTAATACAACTATTTCCATACTTTTACATGCCAAAATGGAAATTAACCAAAAGTTTTACAAAAACTAAATTCAAAAGCCACAACCCGGCTTTTCTTCAACCAAGAGCCCCCGAATGAGAGCCATCCACCGGAACGTGTCCCGTACCTGAAATTGTTTCCCGTATAGGGTGAGCACAACGCCCCATAGAGATAAACCTATAGAGGTTACTCTTCCCCTAGATGCACATGCTCATGTAATCATCACACAAACATACAACCAAGCATTTCTCACACTTATGCATCCTATGATGGAATGCAACAATGCTATGCCATGGAATGAAGTGACACTCACCCATGCAACTTTATTCCGAGCTCTCTCCGGCTCCCCAACACATGCAAGTGTCAATTTAGTCGAAACCACCATTTATGTTACACACAATGGCGTTAATCACTCTAGGGTCTTGTATAGGGGTGGATGTTCATGGACTTACACCAAGGGCCTCCAACCCACACGAAATTTACGGACTTCGACCGAGGGTTCCGAATACACCCACACACTTTATGGGCCGAGCCAAGGGAGTGCGTAGCCCAATCACCGGGTCTTGCACCCGAGAGGTCGTCATGCCTCTTTTTGCTACCCCAACCCAATTCATCATGCAACCAAGCGGCTTAGCTAAGTCCTCGACCCAACTCTCCCAAGTCTTCCGTCAATCACCAAGTGTGGTATTGACGTCAAACATGCACTCACTCATGTAATGAGACACTTCCGTGCAAATGCAATGTGATGTTCCATTGCACACAAAATAATGCTCAATATGCTTATGACAAACATATAAACATTTTCATACATCAATGCAATTGTATCATAAGTATATAACTACCATATCTCATTATGCTCAATATATCATTTCATGCATATGTCAATAACACTCTTCATCCAAAAACCATATCCTAAGCATATGATTTCACAATCACCCAAGCATGTTATAACATAGCATCATGCAAGTAACACACTCAATTTCACTAGGGCATTTTATCAAACATCTTATAGTCATTCAAGTCATGTATTCACATAACACATTCCAAGGCATAGTTTATAAAACACATAGCATGCCTTAAGTTTTCACCAAGTTACAAAATAATCACATGGAACCTCCATATACCAAATTCAAGCTAGAAGCTAGCCTAAGCTATTCCTATGCTAATTTTTTTCACTTTCATACCCATAGACATATATGTATAACAATACATATGCATATACATAATTTTCACCCTTAGTCTAGCAACACCTAAGGTAAGAATAATCCAAAGTAGGAATAACCCCTACCTCTTAGGAGTGTAGAAAACCCCTAAAACACCAAAACCAACCCAAAAGCTTTGATCTCCAAAAATTCTTCCTTTGATTATTCGGTGAAATCACTTCCTTTTGGTACGTAGACGTAGCCCTTGACGAGGAGAACGATCTTTGTTCTTGGTCCAAGCGGATTTGAGCACTAGAATTATGTAGATCATAGAGAGAAGTTGAAGCTTTCCCTCTCCTTTCCCTCTCTTTTCTATCGGCTGAAGAGGATGCTGAACAATGGGGGAAAAATCTGATTTTTCCCCCTATTTATACTTTAGAACACTTGGCCCACAATTGGCCACATGTCCATTTTTAATTCCGGGTCCGTTTTTGTCCCGAACAATTAAATCTCGCCCCGGTTTAAATCTAAAATATTTTTATTTCAATTTATCTTATTTTATTGCCCAAAATTTAAAATTTTATAAAAAAAATTCGTGTACAGGGTCACCCGAAGCCCGATCGCTCCGTAAAACGTGAAAAATTTGACTATCTCAGAATTCGACGAAAATTGACGTGGTAACTCGATTTCGCGAGACGAATCCAACGGTGAGGTCCGTTTTGTCATCCGAGTTACAAAAAAATTCAGATTTACAACCCGAATCATGGTGACAATTTACCATTTTACCCTTTATTCATAAAAGTTTAAATCTACCCGGATTTTACACTTTGCATTAGTTTGTACATGGATGTTTTAAGGGATGACCGTGTAGTGGTGTTGTGTTTGAAATTTGGGATTGTGTTTTCTTTAATTATAAAAACACATGTCATTGAATCGTTGCACCAAAAGATACACAACCAGCAATTTAACCAACATTGAATCTTTGCACTGCCATTATTGTGGTGTTAACCCGTGCCTAAAGAAAATATGCTCACACACGGACAACACTTGCACCCAATTATTTAAAGTTGTGCCAATTAATTACCCTCATACATTTCTCTCCATTAGTTTCCCAAAATTGAAATTGATACATTCCCTCTAAATAATTGCATAAAAATTTCCTCTCCTTCATGCATTTTGAGATTTGGGATTGACTCTATTTTCTAGGCACAATTAATATTGACTAAATCATTGTGAAATTGAAAACCCTAAAATTTTTGAAGTAGTTTTGAAAATTCTAGAGCTTTTTAGTTTTTATATTATGCTTAGTTAAGGTTTGAAAACCCATATTATGGGTTTGTTTTACTTATTGGATTTTTATTGTCACTTGATTGCTTTTAGAGTAGAGCAATGTGTGTTAACTTGGAAAGAGTGAAATTTTAGGTTGCAAAAATTCCCAATTTATTTGTATTATGTTATGGATTGGTTTTCAAGTTGATTAATGTGGGTCTACTTGATTACCTAATCTTATGCCATGAATTCGTTTAAAGTTGATTGGTGTGGGTCTGTTTAGATTAGTTTAATGGTTGGAACGATTGTATGTTCACTTTTCTCTTTGGATGATTTGTTTGCTTTTCTCTTTGAGTGGTTTGTTTGCTTTTCTCTTTGGGTGGTTTGTTTGCTTTTCTCTTTCTACTAAATGTGCTTCAGAAATCTAATAATGAGAAGTATTGCAAATTGCCAAGGCACGTTGAATTTTATACGTTACATCATACTCCTTTATTTTTTACTGTGACTATTTGCATCCTATACATGTAAGTGTTCACAATGCAGATGTACGTGTATGTCTAAGTTTCTCGGTGTTAATTTTTTAAGTTGTTTAAAAATGATCCATTTTATGCACGATGAGCAATGCTAATCAAACATTAACTAAGTTGGTGCATAGAACTCGCGTAAAATTGTTTTAGAGCTATTAAAGTAGCTTTGTCCAACCCCATATCCCAACATCACAAATATAATTTTGGTATATAAATGTGTTGTGTTATCAATTGGGGGACTTATCATTACTAAGATTAGGTTTTCATTGTCTTTTTGAATCTTCAAATAATTGTGTTTTCATACTCATTAATTTTATTGTGGTCTTTATATATTTGGTGCCGATGTCAATGTCGTGGGTTTGACAAAATGGAAAAACTTCTCAAATTGTCGAAAGAAAAGAAAATTGTCATCCAATTCTTTATTGAAGTCGTATGTTTGTTTAAATAAGCATGGATGAATAGAAACATGATCTTGGAACATACCAATGAATTATCTTTTTTTTTTTTTGAATGTATGAATTTTTGTGTTACGTAGAGGCGTTAATGTTTGTTCTGTTATTTACCATAGTTAGTCACCACTAGAGGTTTGTTTAATTAGATACTTATGGTAATATTTTTCACCAATTTTATTACAAACGGGTGAAGACTTAGAGAAAACTGTAAGATGAATTTCTTTTCTCACATTCTATTATTACTTCTTACCTATATAGATATCGAAGTACTTACATTTTAATTTTTTTGCATATTTATAGGTCCAGTTGCTTTGAAAAAATAGTATAGATGTTGTCATTCATGAAGAATGTAATCTTAATTGCCTCCATATAGTTGAGGTGGTATCATTTCACATCTACTATTAATTTTTTTAAAGGAAGAGAAAAAGACAACCGCAACAACAGATGCTAGATCTAATGGAAAAGAGTAGGCAAACTCCTCTGACAATAGACTACCAAATACAACACTTCAATTATGTTAAATTGCTCCTTTGCCATTTGAATTGCTCCTTTTTACTTGCTTTTGAATTGCTTATGGAGTAATGTCACTTTAATATATTTTAGCTTATGTTGTTGTTTGTCGTGAGAAGTGTAAATTTTTAGAACTAAAAAGGAGGATTTTATCAGTAAGTTTTGTGAATTTGGTATACCAACTGAAGTGGAATATATTATGTTTATTAAAATTGTTCAATTTCTTTATGTGCTTTTTGCAATTTGTGACATAAAGTATTAATGTGCACTGGATTTTGGTTATGAGTTTGGACACTTTGAGGAACAACATTGTATTTTTTATGTCAATTATGTTTTTTATGTCAACTGTCGTTGTTTAATTATGAACATTGTGTATACGGGTTAAAGAACTAACAATTTGATAGTTTTTGTATTTTACCTTTTATCACCAATGTTTATATTATTGGGATGGTTGTAATTTTTTTAATAATAGGGCTAGATTGGGGTGTGATATTGACTCTAATAATTGAATTTGGGTTGTGATTGTGGCATATAGTAATTGTTTATACATGTTGATATTTTTTTGAGGTCCTATTTTTTAGGAAAATTTTGTTCAAATATTTTAAAAGAACAAAGAAAATTAAATCAAAATTTAATTAAAAAATAAAAAGTAATCTAGGGCTTAGTAAATCTAATAATTAAGCTTCTGTTAAATTATGAACAAACTTAGAGCAGAGAGCATAATTGAACGTTACTAATCTAGAACATAGAGCATAATCGAACTTAACTAATCTAGAGCAGAGAATATAATTGAACATAATCGAACTTTTGTTAAATATCGACGATTTTTTTTTTTTTTATTTGGTTTACTGTGCCTTTAGGCATGGATATTTCATGACACACGTTTGCAAATCTCTGTAACTTGACTTTTGAGTATATATTTATGAGCACTATTGTCAATTTTAATTAGGCATGTAGTTTCAAGTGTATAAAATTTATGAATTTTCACTTTAAATTTATAATAGGTTAATTATTAAAGTTGACTTTTCTTCACTGAAATTTGTATTCACGATACTTTATTGAGCATGTATGTAAACGCGGGTGTCTTAAGAATGTAGTTTAAACTTCCAGTTTAATACATGTCTATGTTCAATACTTGATTATTTTTTTTGGCGTCCATGATCAAGTTTTGATTTTTTTAAATTACACACAGTGCCTTCAGATACGGGTTATTGTTAGTATATAACAAAATACAATACAATTCAAATCTCAAAAAATAAATAAAATAATTTTTATTTTTCGCAATTGAGATCTTTTTAAATTTTACTTTAACGTTTTTAAAATTAATTTGACAATTAATATTAACACCTCAAATTTAATAGGAAAAATATGCCCTTAAGAGTATACTTGAGATAACTTTTTAAAAGTGTTTATATGATTTATAACTTCTCATAAGTAATTTTAAAAAAAGTAGTATTTGAAAATGTCTCACCACCATCACAACTACCCCCCACCACCATCCCTGCCGCCTCACCACCATCACCACCATTACTGTCACCGCCACCACACCATTACCTCTATCACAACAACTACTGCCTCTGCTATAACAACAACCACCACCACCACCATCACTGTCACCGCCCCACCACTACCACGACGTCTATCGCCCCACCCCCGCCCCCACCCCCACCCCCATCATCCTACCACCACCCCCACCCCTACCGCCCCACCACCATTACTAACCCATCACCACATTTTCCACAACAATCACCACCACTGCTCCACCATCACCATTATCGCCCCCCCCACCATCCCCACTACCACCATTGTTGCCGCTATCTTATCATCACCATCACTGTCTCACCGTCACTTACATCAGTACCAGCACCAGCATCAGCATTACTATCGCCGTCGCCACACCTCTGCCACAACAACCACTACCACTATCGCCACCACCACCCTGCCACAACAACCATCAACACTGTCGCCACCCCACCACCATCACCACACCCACTGCCCCCACCACCACCATTACCACTACTACCCACCTCCATCGCCCCATCATCATCACTGCCGCCACCCTACCACCACCACCACCACCACCCCCCAGCGCCCTACCACCACCATCACTACCACCCCTCCAGCACCTCTTCCACAACATGCACCGCCATCGCCCACCACCATCGTTGTTGCCACCCCCACCATCACCATGCTCACTATAACCATCCCCACCACCACCATTGTCACTATCCCACCATCACTCTTACTACCACCGTCACTGTCCCATCATCACCCCTTACCACCACCACCACCATTGTCACTCACGACTGTCACCATTACAATTGGTCGTTGTCACCCCTTACAACCATCATTGTCTCCTATTATCATCACTTGTCCCTATTACAATCGATATTTAAATTTATTTTTCTCTCATTTATCTTCATAATTTGATTTTAGGTGTGAATACGAATATATTTATTATTAATTATTTTTTTATTACTCTGTATTTTTAAGTACAGGAAATAACAAATATATATACAGATGAACAATAAAGTTGTTGCTCACAAGGAAAAAAGGAAAACAAAATGATTCCTTGTGAGCAATTAAATATATACTCGTTTAGCCATGTACCCTATTATGTGGTCATGCATACAGAATGGTAATGGTCACGTTCTTCTAGGACGGTCAGTCAGAGGGGAGGGTTGTGTTATATGTCTAACCTAAGGAGGTCTAATTGTTATATGAATAAACCTCTAGGGAGGTAGATGTAATTTACCCTTCATTTAATGAATAATTACATTATCACCCCCTCAAGGTTTTGATTATGTTAAAATGACCCTTTTTATCTGTGAAATTATTATACAAAGCCACCCACTGGTTTCAATGGTTTCAAGGTTCCTCCAATATGTTTTTCCCCTAAATTTTTCTCATTGAGTTTCCCTTAAACTTCATATAAAAATGCACACAATTTTCACCTAGTGGGAAGTGGTATTTTTCTGATCCAAACCTACAAAGTGACTAAATTTTGTTTTTTTATTATGTTTAGTTGTGTCTGACCACCTTATATTTATCTCAATTGATCTCCTCTTCGATTCGATCAAAAATAGATCATCTATATCAAGAGTAGAGTGCTGAATCAAATTTGTACTTGATTGTAATGGTCTTGAATTCTACGTTCGATATTTTTTGTTTTTTTTTTTGTTTCCAAGCATATGGTTCTATCTGTTAAAACAAGTGTGCTACATGGACTTAACTCATTCATTTAATTTAATTTAATTATTGTTTGTGGATTAATAACAAAAAGTCAAACTTAATAATAGCAATTCAACAAAAACAATGGCTTAGATTACGAAATTTTGGTTAGGTACCAAAGTGAGCCATCTTTGACTCATCGTCATGCAAAGATTAGAAGAAGCTGGAACTTCTCTGGACCCACAGTGACGAAGTTGCGCCAACGCGTGCCACGTTTGCTATGGGCTAGTGCCACAAATTCCATAAATATGTAACTTTATACGAGATATCTGAAAGTACGATAAAATATAAAATTTGAATTCTAAAAAATTGATTTTACTATAATAAATAATATATTTTTTTATTTTTTTAATTACATCATTCAAAATTTATTTTTATCCATTATTTTTTTAAAAATATTAACAATTTTTTTTTAAATACTTAATTAGATAAAATTTTCTCAACATATACATACTATCATATATGGATAATATATGAAATAAAAATTATATTAAATTATAAATTAATCAAATATTAAATAATTAAACATATGATAGAAATAAGTGATGTGATGATTTTAAGAAAAAAAATATATAAGGGATAAAATTTAATTTTTTTTATGTGTTTTATTATATAAATGTGAACTCGTTGAGGTCAAACTTATGACTAAATTAAACTTAACACAAATTTAAATGAAAAATAAAGTCTTAATTCTCGGTCCGATTGTTCGGCTCGAGAATAGTGGTGCAGCCGAATCTCTATCCTAAATGATTCTTTATACAAATAAGAAGAAACAAAAGAAGTTTATAAAGTTTGGCATAAGGCATTGAAAAACGTACACATCACATGGTTGTTGTCCGGGCCATTAGTTCCCCCATATCCGAGGGAGTTTTTTTGGTCAGGGATCGGTACAGGTTCGTGTCCCTTGCCAAGCCGAGCCGAAAAGATGGTGCTGCCATGACCTCTGAGCAGCCTTCTACCTCATTAACCTCTTCCCAGTATCGGATGGCGTACTGGCGAAGAGTCTCGGATTCCCTCCTTCTGAGGGTCAGCAATGATCCAATGTCTTTGGAGCGCTTACTCCCCGTAATGAATCGAGCCAAGAACTGCTTTGTCAATTCCTTCCATGACCCAATACTGTTGGGGGGAAGCGTTTCGAACCACTTCATCGCAGAGTCCCCCAAGCTCATAGGAAACACTCGGCAGAGAAACCGTTGGTCCGAATGATAGAGGGACATCATCTGCTTGTATTGCCTGACATGGGCTTCGGGATCGGACCGCCCGTTATAAGTTTTGAACCGCGGCACGACAAACTTTCTTGAAACCTCCATCTCACCGATCTCCCTCGTAAAGGGTGTTTGTATGACTTCGTCCTCGGTCTCATCCTAGACAGCCTTACCCTTTCTCCTGGAGTCTAACCGGGCTCTGAGATCAATTTCTTCCCTGACGGGATGCCTTCTGAAGTCCTTGAGTTCATCGGTAAGCCCCTTATTTCCTGGGCGTCGTGTGAATTGGGTTGAGTCCTCCTCGGATTCATCTCCCTTCCTCCGTCTAGACAAACCTCGCCGGAGGTCGTCCAGGGCCAATGGCCTTGCTTTCCTAGAATGGTTGTCATGATGATGCTCGCCGGCTCTAGGTCGCTTTGGGGCCCTAGAGCTTTCTACTTTGTTGTTTAGGTGGTTTCTTAGATCCTTCGTTTCCGCCTCCCGGGCGGGAAGCCCACGAGAAAGGAATGAATCCCTCGATCATTCGCCAAAGGCGGCAAACTCGTTGAGCCGGCTTAGGACGTTTACATTGTCCTTTTCCGGCTGTCGTAATCTATTGCCGAACTTTTCTTCAATCACCTCCGCCAGCTGACGAGCCAAGGGGGCTGATCCCCCTGACCTGATTCCCATACTGGTTTGAGGGGTAACCCCTCTTGACCGAGTAGAGGCACTTTTATTCATATCGGTGTGATCCCTTCCTCCGTGATGACAGGGAGCTTGTAACTCAAAACTCCTTTGGTGGGGGTCTTTCCCTTTCTGTCGAGTGTTCACCATGGTCACTGTTCTTTATAGAGAAAAAAACTAGGAAAACTAGTCGTTTCCCACAGACGACGCCAGATTGTGCGTGCAAGATCCTGCACAATATAAAAAACGAGAACAAATCTCTCCCTTGGTGAACTCGAGTGAGCCAATTAAGTGACCAACCACGCTGCTTGGAACAGTCTGCGAGGTCCGGTGGTAACCTGGAACGGCAACGGGAGACCCTGGGGCAGCGGAAGAATGATCCAGTAAGGCTGAAAGAGGTCCCTGGAACAAAGAAGAACAAGTTAGAAGGGCGCCGGAGTGTTTTTCGGCGAATCCCCTCCGACGATCTAGTCAGTCTTTGAGAAAGAGAGAGGAAGGAGAAAACACTAAGTGTGTATTGTAGTAAAGAGTTTTTTGTTGCATACCCCTCTTGCCTTTTGCAAGGAGTATTTATACCTCAAAAGCTAATGATTGCTGTCAGTGTAGTCAGTAGGTGATCATTAGGTACAGGCAGTGTGCACACTAATTCTGATGAGGAATGTCTTCTCTTCTTAACTGCTCGGGGCCTCGAGCAATCAATGCTGGGTCATCGGGATGCCGACGGTACAATGTACTCCTCTTGGGAAGGATGCAATAAATGCTCTGTATTAAGAGCATTTATTGCCTTTCATTTCCGAGCCTTATCGCATTGAATGCGGTCTCATCAAGGGAATGGTGTAATTAATCGTTTGCTTTCCCAAGTCGCGTGTCAGCAACAATATGCGGTTTCTCTGTCTTCGATGTGATATCATATGCCACGCGTCCATCCCCCATTGGTTGTGGCCCCTGCATTCCAGTACGTTCTGACACTAATTGTGTAACACGAGGTCATGATGAATAGCCTAGGCTAATGACCTGTACGTCAATAGCTTATCCTGGAGTAGAGGAAGCGTCCAGAACGGGGTACCTCTCGGCACCGAGGAAAGGCCATCTCGGAACCGAGAGAGGTATACCGACCGAGGTACCATATCAAACCGAGGCTACGTGTTGGTTGTAACTCGTACTGAATACCATGATCTTATATGACGAGTACCTCGGGGGCGAGGACCAATTGTGCGCTGATGGTACTTGATCTTAACAACAGTATTTTGATAAATACCGAGAACACGTGTCTTTATCATGGAGTATTTCAGAAAAGTCCCATCAAAAAGAAGTTTATAAAGTTTGGCATAAGGCATTGAAAAACGTACACATCACATGGTTGTTGTGACGGAAAGAAAACAATGAAAGAAACAGATTGGACCCAAAAGTTTACTTATTGAGAAAAAAAGGTGTAGCGTGCTAAATATCATTGTAAAAGACAAAAAATCCCCACCTCGCCGACCTCCGTCACTCAGTTGAACCACAGGGAAGAAAACAAAGAGACACAAGTGTGTCAGTATGACCATGACTCCCCAACCCTCCTATCATTTTTGGTGGTTCTAATCATTTGAAGATCCGAATAGTTTAAACTTGGCTTAATTTTTGCTCGTTCAAATATCAACGAGAGCTAATCAGATGATTCTGTAGTTGAGTTTAATCTTTAGGTCTTAGGTTAGAATTTATTTTCATACTATACCATGCTCTAACTCAATTTAAATTACGGTGATTACTTGATGAGGTTGAGAAAATAGTTACTTCAACACCGTGTAATAAAAAAAATCAATGGGAGCCAAGTTAATAATACTACTTATAGAAGAATACCCACTATACGGCACATAGGATAGTGATAAAAGAATCGGTAAGGCTAGCTGTAACAGCTCAACTTGCTATGAGAAGATTGCCCTTTTCATAAGTTGTCAGGTCTTTGGATGTTTCACAAATTAAATTGGTGGAACTTCAGCAGGGGTACATCTTATTAGGTGAAAGTGAGTTTTCTTTATGCAGTTCTTTGCCTGGGAAAAATCAGAGTTAGTGAATTTATTCACATTTTCTGAGGCTGTATCTATATAAAACTGACCATGAACCTTCAATTTTTCTTGCAGATTATTGTCGCTAGACATGGCAGTCCAGGAGTCTTTCGAACTGGAAAATGGTTCTGTTGAAGACGATAACCTGCAGTATGAGAATGAAATAAGAACTGGTAAAGCCTTTCCAGGATCAAATTGAATTCATATATTACATTAAAATCATGGGTATAATGTGTAAATGTTTCTTCACTAGGAACTGTGTGGACCGGTATTGCTCATATCATCACCGCCGTGATTGGAGCTGGTGTCCTCTCTCTTGGGTGGAGCACTGCACAACTGGGTTGGATTGCCGGACCAGTTGTTTTGCCGTGTTTTGCAGTTGTCACATACATATCGGCCTCTCTCGTATCGGACTGTTACAGGTCACCTGACCCTGTAACTGGAACGCGAAACCCGTCTTACATGGGTGCTGTTAGAGTTATTCTTGGTAGTAACTAGTAACAGACCCATCTCCCTCCTCTGTGACATTCCACTGTTAATTTTTTTTTTTTTTTTGTAATCTTCAATTTGGGACTTTTTTCTCAAGACGATTTGGTCTGTTATGGATTCTGACTTGCTTAACTGATTCTCCAGGTAGGAAACATGCATGGCTCTGTGGTTTTCTTCAGTATATTAGCTTTTTTATGGGGTTGGTATTGCTGATGTAATTACTACTTCAACCTGCATGAGGTACTTCTCTTGTTGAATCCTCTAGTTCATATATTTTTTTGCTTACAAAATTTTACAAAATTGATATATCAGTTAGTGTATTTTTTTTTTAAATATTTTATTTTATATATTTTTTTACAATTATATCTAATTTGATATACCAACTTCAAAAAGACTCTAGTCTTAATCCTCGGTCCGAGTGTTCGGTTCAAGAATAGAGGTGTAGTCGAATCTCTATCCTAAATGATTCTCTATACAAATAAGAAGAAACCAAAGAAGATTATAAAGTTTGGCATAAAGCAGTGAAAAACATACACATGACATGGTTGTTGTGACGGAAAGAAAACAATGAAAGAAACAGATTGGACCCAAAAGTTTATTTATTGAGAAAAAAAGGTGTAGCCTTTTAACGTTGACGGAGACTTTTTTTTTTTTTGAACAAGTTGACGGGGACTTTGAGAGTGCTAAATATCACTGTAAAAAGGCAAATATTGCCCGTTAAAACGGGCTGACAAGGCACATGCATTTGCACCCAGTTCTGGTCCGGATAAGACACCTCTCCCCCAACCTCCCCAATCCCCATCACTCAGTTGAACCGCAAGGAAGAAAACAAAGAGACAGGTTTCTCATATGACCATGCCTCCCAACCTCCTATCATTTTTTGTGGTTCTAATCACCTGAAAATCTGAATAGTTTAAACCCGGCTCAATTTTAGCTCGTTCAAATATCAACGAGAGCCAATCATCAGGTGATTCAGTTGTTGAGTTTAATTTTAGTAATTTAAACATCTCACGTTGAATTTATTCTCATTTTATATCATGCTCTAACTCAATACAAATTACGGTAATTAACTGGTGAGGTCAAGGAAATAGTTGCTTCAACACCATGTAATAAAAAAAATCAATGAGAGCCAAGTTAATAATACTACTTATAGAAGAATACCCACTATAAGGCACATAGGATAGTGATAAGAAAACGGTAAGGCTAGCTGTAACAGCTAAATTTGCTATGAGAAGATTGCCCTTTTCACAAGTTGTTAGGTCTTTGGATGTTTCACAAATTAAGTTGGTGGAACTTCAGCAGGGGTACATCTTATTAGGTGAAAGTGAGTTTTCTTTATGCAGTTCCCTGCCTGGGAAAAATCATAGTAAGTGAATTTATTCACATTTTCTGAGGCTGTATCTATATAAAACTGACCATGAACCTTCAATTTTTCTTGCAGATTATAGTCGCTAGACATGCTAGTCCAGGAGTCTTTCGAACTGGAAAATGGTTCTGTTGAAGACGATAACCTGCAGTATGAGAATGAAATAAGAACTGGTAAAGCCTTTCCAGGATCAAATTGAATTCATATATTACATTAAAATCATGGGTCTAATGTGTAAATGTTTCTTCACTAGGAACTGTGTGGACCGGTATTGCTCATATCATCACCGCCGTGATTGGAGCTGGTGTCCTCTCTCTTGCGTGGAGCACTGCACAACTGGGGTGGATTGCCGGACCAGGTGTTTTGCTGTGTTTTGCAGTTGTCACGTACATATCGGCCTCCCTCATATCTGACTGTTACAGGTCACCTGACCCTGTAACTGGAACACGAAACCCGTCTTACATGGATGCTGTTAGAGTTATTCTTGGTAGTAACTAGTAACAGACCCATCTTCCTCCTCTGACATTCCACTGTTAATTTTTTTTTTTTTGTAATCCTCAATTTGGGACTTTTTTCTCACGATGGTTTGGTCTGTTATGGATTCTGACTTGCTTAACTGATTCTCCAGGTAGGAAACATGCATGGTTCTGTGGTTTTCTTCAGTATATTAGCTTTTATGGGGTTGGTATTGCTTATGTAATTACTACTTCAACCTGCATGAGGTACTTCTCTTGTTGAATCCCCTAGTTCATATAGCTTCTTGCTTACAAGATGAGGTGTTGTAACCCTCCCCCCCCCCCCCCCTTAAAAAAAAGTTCCATAGATTATACATGCATCAGTGTGATTATTTTGCTTCTGCAATTGATGCAGAGCAATTCAGAAATCAAACTGTTACCACAAGAAGGGGCACAAGGCTAACTGTGCATATGGGGATCACATCTTTATGCTGCTATTTGGAGTTATTCAGATTGTACTGTCTCAGATACCAGATATTCATGACATGGCTTGGCTGTCTATTGTTGCCGCTATCATGTCCTTCTCTTATGCTTTTATCGGATTAGGACTTGGGTTTTCCAAAGTAGTTGGTATGAAGTTTTTTTATCTCAAAAATGTGAATTTAATAGTCTTTTAAATATAGATGAAAAACCTAAAACTCTCAGTCAATTTGATCAATATATTTTGGGTTATTCCCTCAAGGGAAGCTAAAGAAAATGTTGGTTGTGTAGTACCAAACAGAGCAGCCATCTATATTTGTTGTCGTTTATCTATCCCCCAAGTCATTTTGAAAGAGAAATCTAATATGCTTCACGGTAATCTGTATCTCGTATGGCAGAAAATGAGAACATTCAGGGGAGCATTAGAGGTGTCCCGACTGATACTGTAGCTCAGAAGATATGGTTAATTTTGCAGGCAGTTGGGGACATAGCTTTTGCATATCCATATTCAATTATTCTACTAGAAATACAGGTGCGAACTCTGTCCTTATTTATGAACAAAGTAAGTTTCTTAATCAACCTGTAAATATAAATTCAGCCAGCAGTGTCTGGTAAAAAGAAAAAAAAAAAAAATTGTACAACACATTTTTACAGTAAAATGAAATGTGATTTTTGTGGAAGGAAGGATACTATGAAGTCCCCTCCACCCGAGAACCAGACCATAAAGAAGGCTTCAATGGGTGCAATTCTGATCACCACTTTCTTCTACCTCTGCTGTGGATGCTTTGGATATGCAGCCTTTGGGAACAATACACCAGGAAACCTCTTGACTGGATTCGGATTCTTTGAGCCCTTCTGGCTTGTCGACTTTGCCAATGCTTGCGTTGTTCTACATCTAATCGGAGCATATCAGGTGCTACTATACAATTTCACATGAAATATTCAAATATGTCAGTTTGATTGGCCTCTTTATAAGCACAAAGATCATGACTAATATGAAATTTTTTTGCTTGTTTAGATATTTAGTCAGCCGGTGTTTGCATTTGCAGAAAGATGGTTTAGTGGGATGTTCCCAAACAGTGGATTTATGAACAACTTCTACCCCTTCAAAATTCCATTACTGCCTGCTTTTCAGCTGAATCCCTTCAGGCTGTGCTTCAGAACTGCATATGTTATATCGACGACCGGACTTGGACTGGTCTTCCCCTATTTCAACGAAATCATAGGAGTTTTGGGGGCCATTGGCTTTTGGCCCTTGGCTATATATTTCCCTGTGAAAATGTATTTTGTGCAAAGAAAGATTGGGGCTTGGACAAGAAACTGGGTGGTTCTTTGGATTTTCAGCCTTGTATGCTTGCTTGTGTCAATTGTGGCCTTAGTTGGATCAGTTGAAGGACTGATAAGCGCAAAGTTGAAGTAAAATATTCGTGCTAAGTTGTAGGTTTGCGGGTTTGAGATTTACTAGTTGTACCGCAAGCAGGAATTATTACTCTACTTGATTCAAGACAATAAAGTCTTATACCCAATTATTTGGAGTCGACTAAAAAAAATCATGTTTTTCCTTTTTTTTTTTTTTTTGCTTGTAAAACAAGAAGTACACGATAAAGAAGTATAAATACCAAAAAAAAATCAGCAAGTAGAAGAACTACAGAGAAGCACTACTAGGTTCCTGAATCAGCTCAATATCATTGAGCAATGCACCCTCACTGCTTGTGGGATCTCTGATTCTTTAATGGCAACAGCACGCTTTACAGAGACTCCCCATTTGGCCAGTGTGTGGGCAGCTTTGTTAGAGTCCCTATATGTATGAATCAGACACCAATCTGGATGTAATGATACTATGCGTGCAGGATCTTGCATAATATACATACAAGAACAGATCTCTTACGTAATAAACACGAGTCAATCAATCGAATGGTCAGCCTTGTTATTTGGAACAGTGTGAGATCCGGTGGCAGCCTAGAACGGTAATGGGTGACTTTTGTGGGTCATCGGAGTGGTCCAGTAAGTCTAAGGGAGGTTCCTGAAACAGAGAAAAACGAGTTAGGAGGGCGCCGGAGTGTTTTTCGGCGTATCCCCTCCGACGATCAAGTTAGTTCTTTGGGAGAGGGGAAGAAGAAAACACTGTGTATAGGTTTGAGAAAAGGTTTTGGCGTACCGTCTTGCCTTTTGTGAGGAGTATTTATACCTTCAAAACTCATGATTGCTGTCAGTGTGGTCAATAAGTGATTATTAGAGGTGGGTAACGTGCATACTTGTCTTCAGGAGAAATGACCTCTTTCTTAACTGCTCGGGATCCCGAGCAACCAATGCATCACCCTCGGTCTGTCGAACGTTTAATGACCCTCACTCGGCAGGGATGTATTAAATGCTCAGTCACAAGAGCATTTATTGTCTTTCACTTCCTCGTCATTACGCATTAAATGTTGTCTCATCAAGGAAAAGGTGCATTAAATACTTGCTTTCTCAAGTCGTGTGTTAGCAAGGGCATTCTGGTCTTTTTGTCCCTAAACTGACACAGTATGCCATGCGCCGGCTCCCCTTTGGTTGAGTCCTCTGCTTTCCCGTGCATTCTGACACCATCCAGGTAGGACCAGGTCATAATGGCTAATCTAAACTAGCCCAGGCTGATGTCCTGTCTATCAACAACCTTGCAGGAACAGAATGCCGATGTAGTGCATACACCTCGGTGCCGAGGGCTTAGTACGGTTAGGGACCGACGTAACCCCTATTCAATCGAGGAATACGTGTCAAACCCCCCGTGCATACTGGCGTCGTAGGTCCTTATGCTTAGTACCCTCCTCGGGGGAAGGGGGATCATGGCCCCGACAAGCACCTGTCATGACCACAGCAGAGAGTATTTTCCTTGACGCCGAGTATACGTGTTGCTTATCTTGGAGTGCCTGGAAATATCCCATCAATTGCCCCTAGCTTTCGATCTTCTGATACCGAGGACACGCGTCGTAAGGAGACGAAGGGTTTTGCAACTACCTCAACCACTTTATCATTGCCTCTAGCCGCTTTCCCCTGCTTAGGAGGTCGTGCGCATTAAATGCGCCTTTTCGTGCTTCGTGTCCAATGATGGGGATGGGTACTATATATAAATGGGCTTCCTCTCTCCCTCTCTCATTTTGCCATTTCAAACTTCTTCAGAGAGCCCTTGCCTGAAATCTCGCCGGAGACCTATTTCCTTTCGTTGTCTACTGCCCAATCTTTCACCGGAGTCTTAAGGCTAGCAAACCCATCCTTGCTTTTGAACATCCTGGAGGGAGGAATCACTTCAAGTTTTCAAGAAAAACTTTTGTTTACGTTCTGGTGAGTCCTTGTATCTTCCCTCTCTTCGCTCTTCTGTCTCTTCCTCTTTTCTTCTTCTCGTTGTTTTTATGTTCTTTTGATTTTTCGATAACTGGGAGTGTTTCTGGTTGCCATTCTGTGACCAACCCTCGGGAAACCTCAATGGGGATCTTTGTGGAAAAACCCCTTCCTTCTTCTTCACTTTTCATCATTTTTGGAGATGCCCTGACGTCGCCATGCCCCTGAGAATCCTCAGGCCAATTCCTCGAGGTCAGGGAAGTACAAAGTGAAGGGAGGCGAACAGATTAATAGGTTTAGGGTCCAATATCGCATCCCCCCATATGTAGACATAAAGGATTATAACCCCGCTTTGCATTCTCATACTCTCGGGGCCGAGGATGAGATGCCCTTTTATACCAAAGCCATCATAGAGGGCGGAATTAGGTTCCCTCTACCCTCTCTACTTCTCCAGTTCCTCCCCCATTTTCACCTCTTCCCCGGACAGTGTTGCCTCAATGTTTTCAAGATAATAATGAGAGTCTTAGAGCTCAACAAGCGTCTCGGAGTAAATGTTGGGCTGAACAATATCCTCTTTTGCTACTCCCTCTTGAGGATCATGACTCAGCAAAACTTCTATCTCAAAACTAGAGACTCATCTATGTACCTCGTAACTCACCTTCTTGACTCGGACAAGGGGTACAAGGATGACCTACTGATCTTTAAGGGATCCTGGTAGAGGGGTGCTGGTCCCGAGTATAACAGTCTGTTATGTCCTTTGGAATGGAGAACGACAAGTACGTCGGCTTCTTCGAGTCTATTATTTTGTTCTTGAGATTTTTTAGAAGTGTTCATAACTCCCTCTCCTCTCTTTTTTTGTGTGCAGACGTCTCCGCTCGGGAAACAGCTTTTCCACTTCAGTCCTTGGTGAACTTTGCCGACCTCGTCACTGTTTGGAGATTTGTTGGCGACGACGGGTTTGGCCGGGCTGCTCACATTCTTCTGAACTACACTCTCGGATATAAAAGCATCTCACAGCTCCCCTAGCCTTTCGAGCCTTCGCGGTGGTCTGAACTCTTCGATCAGGCTGCGCAACAAAAGGTCGAGGAGAACTTGGAGGAAGACCCCGACCGGGCTACATAGGCGGAAGTAAAGGGTGTTGTTGAAGTTAAGGAGTTCGCGGCCAGAGAGGCTTTGGTTCCTTCGCACACCGAAGTGGGGACTTCGGGGAGAGACTCGTGGCCTGACTTCCAAATCCTGCAGTCCCTAGATGAGGAGGACGCCCTCGAGGTAGCCATGTTGAACACGCTTCGCATAGATCTGGGGTTCCTGAGGCAGAGGCAGCCCTCGCTGCCGGGAGGGGGCGAGGGTCAACCAGCGGGGCCCCATCAACAAGGATCAGTGCCACCCCACCTTCAAGAGTCATTGGTCGGGGTCAAGTGCGCGACCAAGATCCTCAGGTCGAGGAGGAGAGAAGAATCAAATAAAGGCATGATGGCCTGGGTAGGGGATCCAGGGCCCCCTCCGCTTAGTAGCAAAGCGGGAGGTGTCGTAGGTTACCTTCTCCACCTCAGCAGCAACAGCAACAACAGAGGCCACAACAACAGCATCAGCAACAGAGACAACAACAACAACAGCAGCAGAGGCAGACTCCACCTCCCCCTCCGCAGATGGTGAAAGCCGCAGAGTGGAGCCCTCGGGCCACTGATCACATGAACCGGGTGATCAGGGTCGATGACTCAATTTTGCAGGACCCCCATGTTGCCAACGTAGTGGGTGAGACGCTGCACTTCGAGGCCGACATGGTGGCTCACAGGGGGCGATCAACGAACGCATTGTTCGCTCCATCATTCAGAATTCTCTGGTGGTAAGTTCATCTTCGCTTCAGTCTTTTCTAGTCGCGTTACTTTTTATTGACAAGTCCTTTCCTTCGCAGGCCACCCAACAGATTTCCATAATCGCTGCACGATATCATACAGCTAGGATGGACCTCCAGCGGATCCAAGAGTAGAAGGAAGAGGCCGAGGGAGCCTTGACCAGTGCTAAGGAGGATGTAGCTGCCAGGGATTCCACCTTCGCGGGACAGGCTGCTCAGATTGAGCAACTCCTCAAGGACGGCAAATTGGTGAAGGTCGGCGCTGAAAAGCTAAGTGCTGCCTTGGCCGATGCTGAAGAGAGGATTACACAACAGACGCAACGACTCTCTGCGGTAGAGGAGAGGGCTATAGGTTCAGAGGAGAGATGTCTGGTTCTGACCCAGGAGTTGGACAGGATCAGGGCTAAGGCGGAGAACAGGAAGTCTGAGGAACAACTCCGAGAGGAGTTCGTCGAAGACGTGCTGCCTGCCCTCGAGGAAAATAACAAGAAGTTCTTCAAGAAAGAGTGGGACGAAGCACTCTGGTCTGCTGGGGTCCTTCCAGATTCTCCACTCTTCTAGATGCACAACTACATGCAATCAATAGAGATAGAGCAGGCCGAGGCTGAGATTGCTGCCGAGGGTGCGACTCCATCGCCGATGTAAGTTTTGGCAGACCCGCCTGAGGCGGTAATTTTGGATCTATCCGACGAGGTTCTGCCGGACCTAGCCCTGACCACAATATTCCTCAGACTCTCCCTGTTGCTAATTCACTCCTAGCTTTGCCTGCTCCCGAAGCTGCTCAACCCTTTTGCACTGATTCGCCTTACAGCGATATGTTGGAGATGCCTGGGGCCAAATGAAGACTTTTTGCCCCCCCCCCCTTTTTTTTTTTTTTGAACTGTACTCATTTTCTTCTTTTTGTAGCTCTTGGGGACGCAAAACCCCTCTTTTGAAATCAAGCTTTTTTATGAGTACTTGCATTTTCTTACGTGTATTCTCTTTTCTCTTTTTAACGACCTTGATATCCCTAACACCTGGAGAGTTATTCGGCCCGCCCGCCCGATTGGTTCAGCTTCATCATTGCTAGGGACCGTACGTATCCGCGAGGGCTCACCCTTCGTGAAAGTTTATTCGTACTCTTTATTTCGAGGCACAAGTCTTTGAACTTTATATCCAGGGTCTTACCCTCCTAGGGGGCTTACCCCTTGTTTTTCCTTCAGGGGCAGGAGTCTTTGAACTCTGTCCCTAGGGCCTTATCCTTCTATGAGGCTTGCTCCTTATTTTTCCTTCGAGGGCAGGAGTCCTTGAATTCTGTCCCCAAGGCCTTACCCTTCCAAGAGGCTTGCTCCTTTTTTTCCTTCAGGGGCAAGAGTCATTGAACTCTGTCCCCAGGGTCTTACCCTTCTAGGAGGCTTGCTCCTATTTTTCTTTCGGGAGTAAGAATCCTTGAACTCTGTCCCCAGGGTCTTACCCTTTTAGGAGGCTTGCTCTTTGTTTTTCCTTCGAGGGCAGGAGTCCTTGAACTCTGTCCCCAGCGGCTTACCCTTCCAGGAGGCTTGCTCCTGTTTTCTATTCGGAGGTAGGAGTTTTTGAACTCCTCCCCTAGGGCCTTACCCTTGTAACTTAGACGTTGGTGAGCACCGAAGGAAATAATACTCAAAAATAGTATTTCTTTAGATTTATCACATTTCAAGGTCGTATTACATATTTTCCTCTCATATCTTCTAATCTATATGACCCGGAGCCTCCGATAGATACCACTTTGTAGGGCCCTTCCTAGTTAGGTCCCATTTTTTCTTCTGCTGAGTCACGGGTATTGGCCGTTATCCTTCTGAGGACCAGATCGCCGATTCAAAACTCTCGCGTCTTGACCCTTTTATTGTGAAATTGGAAAATCTTTTCCTGATACTTGGTTACTCTTAAGGCGGCTATCTCCCTTCTTTCCTCTGCTAGATTCAAATCCAGTCCGAGTTAACGGTCGTTTCCCCCTGTGTCGAAGGCTTACGTCCTTATGGTCGGGAGCTCCACTTTCAGAAGTATGATTGCTTCCATTCCGTAAACCAGGGAGTAAGGGGTTTCCCCTATCGAGGATTGAGGGGTGGTTCTATACGCCCATAAAATGTTCAATAGTTCATCCGCCCATTTTCCCTTAACTTTCTCCAATCTCTTCTTGATCCCATTGATAATTGTTTTGTTGGAGACTTCTGTCTACCCATTGGCTTGGGGGTAGGCAGGGGTGGAATAGAAATTACGAATTCCGAGTTGATCGCAAAAAGATTTAAAATGCCCGCCAGTGAATTGAGTCCCGTAATCCGATACAAGTGCTCAAAAAATCTCAAATCTCAAATCTCAAATCTGATGACTATATTTTTTCAGATGAACTTTTTAGCATTTATGTCGCAGATGTGAGTCAATGGCTCTGCCTCAACCCACTTGGTGAAATAATTCGTCGCCACAATGAGGAACTTTCTGTTTCTAGGAGCCTTAGGCAGGGGTCCAACTAAGTCGAGCCCCCACTAGGCGAATGGCCAAGGGCTGGTCAAGGGGTGTAAGTCCCCCGCGGGTTGTTTGATTGCCGGGGAGAACCTCTGACATTGGTCACATTTTTGGACATATGCATGTGCGTCCCTTTGCATCCGCGGCCACCAATATCCTTGAAACATGATACGGTGTGCCATGGATCGCCCCCCAGAGTGCCCCCCGCATATTCTTTCGTGTAGCTTATAGAGAAGGTCTTCCACCTGATCCTCCTGGACACATTGTAGATAAGGTCCTAAGAAAGACCTTCGATATAGTTTCTGATCCGGAGAGACCCAAAATCTTGGGGCTTTAACTGCTCGGGATCCTGAGCAACCAATGCATCACCCTCGGTCTGTCGAACGTTTAATGACCCTCACTCGGCAGAGATGTATTAAATGCTCAGTCACAGGAGCATTTATTGCCTTTCACTTCCTCGTCATTACGCGTTAAATGCTGTCTCATCAAGGGAAAGGTGCATTAAATACTTGTTTTCCCAAGTCGTATGTCAGCAAGGGCGTTCTGGTCTTTTTGTCCCTAAACTGACACAGTATGCCACGCGCCAACTCCCCTTTGGTTGAGTCCTCTGCTTTCCTGTGCGTTCTGACACCATCCAGGTAGGACTAGGTCATGATGGCTAATCTAGACTAGCCCAGGCTGATGTCCTGTTTATCAACAACCTTGCAGGAACAGAACGCCGATGTAGTGGATACACCTTGGTGCCGAGGGCCTAGTACGGTTAGGGACTGACGTACCCCCTATTCGACCGAGGAACATGTGTCGAACCCCCCATGCATACCGACGTCGTAGGTCCTTATGCTTAGTACCCTCCTCGAGGGAAGGGGGATCCTGGCCCCGACGAGCACATGTCGTGACCACAGCAAAGAGTATTTCCTTGACGTCGAGTACATGTGTTATTTATCTTAGAGTGCCTGAAAATGTCCCATCAGATAGCATCTTCTTGATATGCTTTTATGATAAACTAAGGTGTCTCGAACTAGTCGCATGAACTACAGTGTGGAGAAATATTCCATTATGTTGTATTACGGGGGAAATATTTCTTCTTTGGAATTCAACTTCACATTGGGCTTGAGATTTCTAAGAAATTACATAATCATCAACTGTTTATAACTAATTGGTCATGCTCTGTTCAGCAGAACCCCAACCAGTTGAAGCTGCTTAGGATTGTTAAACACCTGTCTACTTGAAGAACTTAAAGTGAACTTAAACTGTTAGAGAAGATACTTTCACGAGGATTTCACCATGATTGTCACGAAGGGAAAATAAAAAAGCAAATTTATCGCCTTAAAAGAAAGAAGATCCTGGGTCAACATAAACACATTGGTGGTGTTTGGATCACCATGAAAGGATTAGAATGGATTGGATTTGAATTCGAACTCAATCCAATCTAATGTAAAGTAGTCTGGATTGAAAAATTATAAAGATGGGATTCTAATACTATCCCATGTTTGGATAGGTTTTATTTGGTTTGTGGGCCCAATTCAAATGTGAAGATAAGTCATAGTAAAAAGACCATTTCACCCTTATGTACAATAATGTGATCCAATCCTATACCATGTTTGGAATGGAATGAAAAAAAAATTCAATCCATTAGTATTGTCTATTTTACATCCAAAAATATTGTTAAATATATTACGCATTTATATACACTATTGCATATTTTTATTTTGTAAAAATTATTTCATTTAATTTGTATAGTACACTTTTTAACACAAAAATCATATGTATCATGGAAAAAAAAATTATTTTCAACACAAAAACAATACAACATATCGATACAACTCAAGTCTAAGTCGTTATTTGTTTATTTGTTGAAACTCTGAACTTGTGTGTTTAATAATAAACTTAATTGTTAATTTTTAATAAAGAGCAAAATTAATCCAAACCATATTTAATATTTTCAATGACCAAAATACAATTTATTATGCAAAATGGTAGGACATTTTAATATTATTACATGAAGCACTAGCACACGTCATGTCAATTTAAATTATGTTGCTGTTAATTTTTTTTACATTTTTTGTATAAGGAAAGGAAAGGATGAGCAAAAATATTAAAATCATAAAATTTAATATTTGTAATGACACGCAACTCCCCAGAACAATTATTATTTTTAATGTGACCCAAACCATTTCATTAGACCGAATATTTTTACACACTTACTCTCAAATCATGACCTTCCATGTTACATTTTGGCAATTATGAGAGAATTTATAACAGTATCATTTTACTTCAAAATTATAACAGAGTTATGTGGTAAATTTTAAATAATGACAGGGGGTAAAGTGCAAAAAAACCAAACCACAGCCGCATTAACTAGATTTGAAGTTGTTTAAAGTGGTCATCTTCCCTTGCAAACTGTGGAGATGGGTCCAGATGCTTCGGCTTCTACATCAGGGAGAGAAAAAGACAAACACGAAATACAGAGAAAGAGAGATACGGACCAAGGGAGCTGAGCAGTCACCTGATACTACCCAGCATCTGGAAAGCATTCCTCACCTGATACTAGCCCATCGCAGTCGCCTCATAAGGAGATGAATCGACCATTATAATGGAGCTGAGCAGTCTGATAACCCGCCTGATCAGGAAAATGAAGGGGCAAATGTAAGTGTTCTCTATAATGAGATGAAGTATTTCGAATGGTAGGTAGTTAAATTCAGGAAAATATTATGAAAGTATAAAACAGAGCCTTCCTAAGCTCTTTAAGGATATCCCATTTTCATTCTATGAACCTTTGAGCTTATTTTTGTTATATATTTTTGGCCCGTAGATTGAACCATCTAGGATTGGAAGTTGCAAAAAGTATACAAATCCTATAGGCCTCTATTGAAGCTTTGAGAGAAAGTTAAGAGTCCAGAACGGTATGATATATACATTTCAAAATAATTTTGTTCTTCAGAAATTTCATATTTTACATAGAAATAGCTCATGACCTTTTGTATTTGTTGTAAATTAGTCTTTTTTTTTCCTTAGAAAATATATATTTGCTTTGCTTAGATCAAAAATTTCAAACAATTTTGAAGATCCGAAGGCTATCCGAAGAAAAGTAAACAAATTATGGCAGAGATTGCCATATCCTTGCCATATACTTTTTCTCCCAAATTTGTTCTTCTTCATAAGTGTTGAAAAATCACAAGCTCGTCTAATATACAAAAATCGAGTATAATGTATATTTTTGTATCACCCAAGTATTTAGGTCATGCATAACACAACACACCATACAAGACAACTAAATCAGTGAAAATTGTATTTAGAGATAACATTTAGTACTTCACAATAGTAGGTTGTTACATAAAATCTAAAAAACGACAAAGTCGTACAAAAGGTCTTAATGTTAAACTCGTGTATAACACCACGCACAAATTGTAGATTACATTCTATTCAACAAAATAAGGCATACACTTTGCCTTGATTTTAAGACCCTCCACCACAACCAAATGGCAAATGGGTAACACCTCCATTTAGGGTCAGTATTGCTCTCCAGAATTGGCTGAGGTGACTTAAGTAACACCTTTCTCAACCTTAACACCGCAGTCAATACATTATTGAAATGTCGACTAACTGTTTCACCCGAGCGAAAAAAGTTGAACTTAAATGGCCTATTTTTGTCATCGTGCCCTAATATAGATAAAAACATAGCAATCATCTCCTCCACACTAACATTCCGACTAGGATGTAATCCTCCTAAATCACGCACCAAATTACATAATACCTCAAACGTGTGTCTGTCCATCCTGAGTTGGTTTATACAATTCGTATCACTCTCACCAATTAAACGATGTAAGTATTCACGTTATAGGCGACTCCTATGCAATGGTCGTGACACCATTTTATTATTGACATTGTTTTCAATGTCCCATATCCCGACCATTATACATATCAAGAAACAACACATTGATCATCATTAGGGTTTTCCATGTTCACTGCAAATTTCATAAATTACAAATATATTTGTTAAGTTAAGCCAAATTTGAAAAATCACATTTTACGAATGATGATTGATTCGAGTTATACATGCATTAATTTTTTAAACATGTTATTAACATATAATGGACAAAGACAAATAAATATGTGATGAACAGGTACCATGATTAATTACATATTGATAAGTGATTTCGTTTTATTACCTGAGATGGAGATAGGATTACGAAACACCGTAGAGAAAACAAAATAACACACATTATTAAGCAACAACACATTGATATTTATAATTGCAACAAACTTGTTATTTTATTTGGAACATTAAAAATTTTGCAAATGTATTTCACAAACCTGGCACAAATAATTTGAACATAATATAGTAAAATTATGCACATGTACGATTATTATAATGTGTGAAATTGGTTCAACTGAGACACATATGACCATTCATTACTGTATTGTAATAAGTATAGTATACAAATTTTACATTCTAAATTGAAAAACCTATGTATTGTATTTCCAAATCAAACCTAATTGTTTTTTAACATAAGTTGACAAATTAATCCGAACCATATTTAAATTTGTCAATTACCCAAACGTCAATTCATTTATTTGTGGTATTTTATGTGTTTCAAAAACATGAAATGTATTTTGGCCTATAAATAAAAATGTAGGGAATTTTTTTTCCAGCCGCAATTAATATCCCAAATCCTATAAAATTGTAAAATTTTATAGCATTTTTCTTTCGTATCTTTCCTATAGGCCAAATGTTGTTTTTATAACCCAAAACATATCATTAATTAATAGCCTAAATATTTTATGAACAAATCTGTTAAATACACCACAAAACATATGTTTATAGGCCAAAACCTCTCTTTACCTACCCTTTCATTAATTAATAGCACAAATCAATTTTTACCCAATATGTTACAATCACATCAAATCAGATATTTATATCCCAAAACAAAATTTTATAGCCCAAATTATGTCATAGATTCTTAGTTCAAACCTTGTTAATTAAGCAATTACCAACAAATTAATTAATTAGTAGCCCATATGTTCTTTTACCAAATCTGTGAAACACAGCCCAAATGATCGGTTGAGTAGCCCAAACACCACCTGTTTACTTAATAGCCCAAATACAGTGTTTACTTAAGAGGTCACCCATTGTTAATTACAAAATTACCAAACCCATATGCTATCTTCAGATGTTAGCGGTGGATAACGAATCAGATACAGAAAGAAAGAGAGAGAGAGAGAGAGAGAGAGAGAGAGAGAGAGACATACAGACAGAGAGAAGAAGAAAAAATGAAACCCAGTGTTCATGCCTCCCAAACACCACTCCTTCACCACCAGATCCACTGCTTCCTTGGCCAGATTTGCTACTACCTTGAACAGATCTGGTCAACAATGGCAGATCTAAGCATTTCAAATCCGATCCAAGATCTGTTACTACGTTCGAAGAAGAAGATCAGATGATGAACTAGCAAGGTCGAGCACATTATTAATGGAGATAAAGAGACATAGAGATCCACAAAAACCAACAAAAACGGGAGGTAAGTAACTCGACTATTTTGATCTATATCGAACATCATGCAATGTTCAATGTTTACATGTGTTCCCCACTATAAATGGCAAAGAAAATGACAGTATACTTAGACACAAAGAGAGATACAGAGAGAGAGGCAAACCTAGTTGAGGAAAAATACAGTCGTTCAAAGACAAAGGGGGACCAGTGTGAAAGTGAAAGTGAGAGTGATGGGGAATGGTCATAAAAACCCTACAATTTTATTGTGGAGGGTATTTTAGAATTTACATAGGTAATCCTACTTCTCAATTTCACAATCCATCACAGCAGAAGGGATTTCTTTATAACATGCAGATGGGATTGTAGCCTTCAAAACATACGGCCGATGTTTTGAAACCCAACGAAAATCCTATCCCACTCAAATTACTCAAACCAAGGATCAATGGATCCCATTCACAATTTCAATCCAATCCCCCCATATCCTGTCATCCAAACACCACCATTGTAGTGTATACAAAACTTGTTTGAAATATTTGAATGACATATTGGCAAAATAGTATCAATGAATGTTACAACAGCATTATAAAATGCTGACAATATCATTTAATGCAGGTTAGAGTTTTGCAATTTGAATGGTGGGATGTGGTGGAGATCGGTGGTGGCAATTGGCATGGTGTAGGTGGAAGAAGAAAGGTTGGGAAAGTGAGAGTTGGAAAGAGAGTTACAACAGAGAGAGTGTGGGAAAGTCCAACTATGTGGGCTATAGCTTCTTTTTCCAAGGTTAACGTTTACCTCTATGAGGTAGCTTTGGTTAAGAGTGTGGATATTGGTCTCTCTCTCTCTCCCCGTTATCTTCTTCCCCAATTCCTTCAAAAATCCTCGGCAGATACCCGACTCTTTCTCTTTCATTCTTATCTCTCTATCTACATGGGTGAGTTTGATGTCCGTCTCTCTAATCTCTGGATCATGATATTTTGGTATTTCTCTTTCGATCCATACTCATTCCAGTTACTTCATCCTGGCCGCTCCATCTGGTAAATTATTTGATAGAGCTACATTCTGTTGTTTTTGCAGAAACAACGTCTCCGCAGAGATAAGGGCAAGGTTGCAAACATTTAACTCTCTCCGAGCCCCACAATGACAACAGCCTTGCGCATGGGTATACCATTTTACATTATGTTGTTTTTGTTATCGGACAAGGATTTGGGTGTCAGGAGGGCAGGGAATTGGAGTTGATGCCCAATTTTCAATCTTCTTTTCTTTGTCTATGATTAAGTGATGTGCTTTAAAAGATTGGATTGGGCCAGAGCTGAAGGCACTTGATAGTTGATAGAATTCTTATGAACTAAATGGTCTAAATTAAAATATTCAGAGGTTTAATTTTTTTTTCTTTTTGAATTTGTGGTTGAAATATTGAATTGGATTTGAGTTCATGAATGATTGAAATTTTTTTTCCATATGGATGACAATCTCTCTCTCTCTCTCATGCCCTGTTTTATGGTTTTGGAAGTTGGAACATACTTGTTGGGACTCAGGAGGGAAACCTTTCTATTGCTTTTCCATTTATACCCCTCTCAAAGTCACCGGGAATTGTAGGTAAGATTAAATTATATAATTAAAGGGTTTTAATTGATATAAAAATTAATTTATTTGACTTTCTTGTGTTCTACTGAATTCCAGTTCTAAAACATAGATAGAATAAGGAGAAATTTTTCTATGGTATTGCACACCACTTGGCTTTGCCCATGTGGTATGCACGGCCAATAAATGTCTTCCACGTCACTATTTTATTAGAAATTTTATTAAAGAAGGCAACTCAGCCACCCAATTGTGTTTATGGACGGAAATTTAAGAGAACAAACTCTAAAAAAAAAAGGTCTATCCTTTTTACCCTTTTCAAATTTCAAAAACTCTAAAATTCAAAACCTAACTCTCCACTACCATTTCTTTTTCTCTCTCTGTAAATCTTTCCTCAACTCCATACCCAGAAACACTCTCTCCACCACTCGGGACGCTGGCGAATTTCTCCATATATGGATCCAAAGACATTCCAAAACTCTCTTTGTCTTTCTCTTATTTCCTTCACACTGCTTTCAGAGCTTTCTCAGTATCACCAAATTCATTCATTTTCTGCAATTTCTACCCGACTTAAACCCTTAAAAAAATTGCATTCTGAACATTCAAAGCACATAAAGAAAGAGGAGGTTGAGGAAGACGAAGAAAACCCCGGTCCTGTGTTTGAAAACCGCAAGAAAAAACTCGACCATGCCAGTCCCAGTTCTGGCTCCCACAGGGAAGGTAAAGTGAAGAAAGAGGAACGAAAAGTGAAGAAAGAAGAAGTAGACTATATTTTTGAAGCAACCACTAAGAAGGGCTCAAGCAAGATTAATAAGGTTTGTTATACGTTCTTTTTTTTATCTTGGGTTTACTCTGTTTTAGAAATTAATCCTTGGTTGTTAGTATATGTTTTGTCTTGGTGTTTGGCTCTTGAATTTGTTGTGGGTTGGGGTTAAAGTTGCACAAAAAGAAGAAGATGGAGGAGGAGGAGAAAAAGAAGAAAAAGGCCAAAAAGGCTAAGTAGAGGTGTAAGAAAAGGAAGAGGAAGGAGTGTGATTTGCTTGGTTAGAAGCGAGACCCTCCTGATGAAGTATGTTAAATTGTTCCTTGAATTATGTTTGTGTGTGTTAGTTTGAACTGATTTGGGACTATTTGAGTAATGGGTGTGTTGCAATTCTCTTTTTTCCAAAGACACCTAGTGAAGATTTTCTATGAATCTTTGTATAAGCAAGCACCCAATAGCAAAATGACAGCTTTCTGGTAAGAAATTATTCTATTTTGCTTATTCTCCCAAATAAAAAAGATTCTTTCAGTATGTTTAGCATGTGAATGATAAGCCCTTTGTAGTGTTAGGTTCTATACTCTGCATGTCTTTTGTTTGTAGATTGATTCTAGCACTTGTTGGTATACTCTTTGATCCTTTTCACCAAAGTTGATGGATGTTTTGTATAATATGTGCATATAAGACATGATGTGGAACATTTCTAGATTTGAGTGTTTGAACTTTTAGTATTCAATTTAATTTAAGTCTGCTTAAAGCTTTTATTATTCAATATTCTAGGACTTGCTGTAGTTTAATTCAATTGAGCTACCTCAGCTTTGTTTCTTGCATCAGTGATCACTATCACGTATGTTCAACCGTGATTTTGAAATAAAGTGGACTCTGATGTGATTGTAGGATGGTGATTGTAGGATGATGGAGTCTGATTGACTCTCCAAGGAGGTGGCAAAGGAAGTTCTCAAGAGGAAAAAGAAAAAGATTCAACAGCATAAGCTAGATTCGCCAATGAAAGTTGTTGTGACCGTAAAGAAAAATGCTAAAACTATTCCTATCAAAAGGAAAACATCTTCCTCTTCCTCCTCTGTTTTAACGAAGAAGACGACACTGCCACCAGAATCTAAATCTACAATTATGTCAAAGTAGTCCAAGAAGCACAAGATGGAGTATAAAGCTTGTAATGATGGATCATATGATGACTTTGTTCCGGGTTCAAAAATATCTAAGAAACATAGAGCAGAAGATTAATTTTGTGTATCAGCAATCAACTGCTTCCTTCATTCTGCCTCATCAAGGGTGGGTAGAGGAGACTAATTTGTGGCCGCCCCGCAAAAAAACTGTTTTCCAGTATACATACATATACAAAGTAGGTTGAAGCCATTAGTCGAACTTTTCGTTTGCTTAATTAATCTTGTTGAAGATGAAATAGTCTGTAAATTATTTAACAAAATATTTTTGGGGGATTTTTGGTTCCTTTTTTCCCCTCTCTTGTTTGTAGCAAAATGCGTTATTATTGTTTAGGTTTTCGGGATAGAGAAATGAGCATCTACAGGCAATCATTCTGCCAGTTTTGCAAGATTTGATTACATGGTAGGCTTTTTTTGGTAATTTCGGCCAAAAATATTATTAGTAGTAATTGAACATAGTGCTATGTGGTATGCATTTCAGGAGGCCTTTGGTTAAGAAAAGTGTATTCTATGACTCATCACCCTTGATTATTTACACTAACACCACTGCTAATCTCTTTTAATCTCATACTTTACATTTAATCTTCCATTAGCTAGTCAATCACACTCCATATTTTGTTAATTTAATAATTAGACCCTATCTGACCAATAAAGAGAAAAATCATAATAATTATCTATGAGAATCAATGAGAAATTTTGTTTATACTTCTGGGGAATCAATAATGAAATGATTTTGATGAATTAAATACTTTATTTTTTGTTTAACTGCTATTGTTATTGCTTAACACGAATGTACAATCCCATATGGATTACATTAATCCATTTCAATAATTCTATCCACAATTAAAACTATAATAAATTAATATATAAATCGCATACATATCATTAAACCAGATTTCAATAACAATAACATATAAATCAACAACACAATTAGTGAAAATCAAATAACACCCACTTACAGCAAACTAAAAATGTTCCATTTATAAGAACTTCCTAGCAGATAAATGAAAAAAGAAAAAAACCAGTTCTGATTACATTCAAGTCCATGTTCAACAAATCCATGTTCTGATTAAACAATACCATAGAAATTTGTATCATTATGCACCTAAAACTAAATTGATAAATTATACGTAGATCCCCTCATGTTTGTCATTTAATCATTTGGACTTCTTTACATTTAGAATATTACTCCTACATCTCATGACATTTATGCACGTACAACATGTAACTCATTTTCATTGATATTTGTTAATATAACCGTTAAAAAATATAATTTCATATTACCCTTATTTTATGGGTCCAATATACTCTAAAGTTCAAAATCAAGCTTACCATTTAAATGTCTAATAAAATGTAGATATTTATATAATATTTTTCATATTTTTCTTTATATAAATATCTACATTCTATTAGACATTCAAATGATAAGTTTGATTTTGAACTTTAGAGTCTATCGAATCCACAAAATAAAAGGTAATATGAAATTATAATTTTTTATTAGGATAAAATCATATTTTTTAACGATTATATTAATAGATATCAACGAAAAGTGGTTATATTTGCACATATACAAACGTCATGAGATGTAGGAGTAATATTTTAAATGTGAAGGGGTTCAAATGATTAAGTGACAAACATGAGGGGATCTAGGTATAATTTATCAATTTAGTTTTAGGTGCACATTGATACAATTTTCTATCTTTAAGGGTGTAAATTAAAATTTTTGATTTTTAGGAATATATATTGATATAAATTTTTATCTTTGAGAGTACAAATTAAAATTCAAACAATTTTTTAAAATATAAAATGAGGTTAACCCTATTAGCTATGCATATCACGTGGGTGTGTAATACCCATAAAAAAATTTCTCTAGGACAACCTGCCCTGATAGCCCCACTCACCCCAATTGTCCAGACAGTCCAGTGGTTGTGGTGGCTTTCTCTCACTCCCCACCAACCCCCTAAAAGTACCTTTCTGCATTATTACACATAATAGTTTAATAGTGATACACTACAATTCTTCAGAAACAGAGAAATATTACTTTTTTCAAGTAAGTTTTAAAGGCCATGGGAATAGGAGGAGGAGGAGGAGGAAGATGGCCATCGTCAGAGCCCTTTGTTGCAGTCAAACTTAACTTCATCTTCTCTTGTAACAGTAAAGCCTTCCCTCAACAGAACTGGTTGGTTTGTCTTAATTTCCCCCTTTTTTTTTATCTTCCTTCTGTTTTTTTTTTTTAGTTGCTTTCAATTTCAATCTTGTATCATCTGATGATACAAAACACTTCCAATTAGAAGGATGAGAAAGATCACAGTTTCACTTTTCTGTTTTCTGCCATTTGTTTACAAAAATATCTAGGTCAACAGCTTTTTGATCTTTGGGAAGCCTTTTAATCTAAGAAATATGATTGTATTTTCTCATTTTTTCATGTATTTTTCTTTTCAGTACTTGAAAGATAAGGAATATTTGAATATGAGATAAATTGTTAGCAAATTCTTTGGAACTTGGTAGACAGAGAGATGAAAATAAATTGTATTGATTTAGATAATTGTTTTCTTCACTAATTTTTTTTAATCTGGGGGTTTCTTTTATTAATTGATAATGAAGGGACTACATGGACTGCTGTGGCGCATATAATAACAGCGGTAGTAGGGTCAGGGGTACTATCCCTAGCATGGAGCATGTCTCAGCTGGGGTGGATTGCAGGTCCATTAACCATGCTTTCTTTTGCATTTGTCACCCTTGTTTCGGCGTCTCTTTTTTGCAATTGCTACAGATCTCCTGACCCTGAGCTCGGACCCTCCAGAAATAAATCTTACCCAGAAGCTGTTCAAATGATTTTGGGTAAGTACTCATCATAGTGGATTCGACAAAGTTTTACTCTAACTGTTGGGTAAGCATTTTCATAATTTCTTATATATGCTGCTGGGATTAGTTGATACTCTAAACAACAGTAGTATAAATCCACTACAACACCTCCCTCATGGTGGTGAGCCAATCATTTTTGTATATAATAGCGTTATTATTGTAGACATCATAGGCACCAACATTGTATATGTTAGATGCCTGACATAAATGGTTTTGTCTGGCCTACCATCTCCTTGCAATATTGACAATACTGGGTTGCTTAGCCTGAACATCTGCTAAACATTTTAGACTTCTTAAATTCATTCAAAACAACTTCATGACTCTACAAGCTTTAAACGCAATTCTACTTTGAGCAATCTCAAGTGCTCGTCTGTGTAGTACGTGCTGGGTTCAAATTTGAACATTAGTTTTGCCAAAATGAGCGTAAAATGGCTACTACTTGCCCACTGCAAACAAGAGCCTTGTCTGAGTACGAGTTTTTATTTATTATGCCCTTAGATCAATTTATACTGACAAAACTGTAGAAAATAGAAGAAATGAAAACTTAGTACTTCACAGATTAAGGGGGAGAGATGAATGAAGTACTTACATCTGTGGAGGAGTTAGTTATGACACTTAATACTGCACCTGGCGTTTCAGGGAAAAGGAGTGGATGGGTGTGCAGTATACTTATACGAGTCAATTTATGCAAGCTTGCAGTTGTCTATACCATCACATCTGGTATTAGCATGAGGTATGTTAAACAAGTCTCTCATGCCCACTAGTGTTAATGTTTGGTTCCTTCAAGTTTTGCTTGCTTTTATCGTTGAAGTTGCTTCCAGGCATTGCAATTTTCATGTTGAAGTCACTTCCAGGCATTGCAATTTTGATCTTTAAAGATGCATTGCATGTATAGGTTACAGTATGAATAAAAATGACGATAGATTTCAGTTAAAGTTTCTTTTTTTTTTCATAGTGTCATACTATTTGGTTGGCAAATCTCAACCTTAGTGTGGCTTGCTAAAATGCGATTTTGGTTAATGATGGGAAACACTTGGACTTGGAGCATATTCAACTTGATTACATCATGAGCAACTTCAACCGGATATTCTGTGCATTCTATAGCTTGGTACTGATTTGGAGTTTGCAGAGTGCATTAGACCTAACCAGATGGCCTTTATGAAATTCGAATACTAATCCCTTTTATTCCATGGCAATTGAAAGTGTATGCATGCAAATAATAAAAGTGCTTTCTTTTTTTTTTTGAAAAGGAATAGCTTCATTAAACTTGATCAACAGCCAACAACTCAACAATAAAAGGAGGAGGGGATGAACCCCAGACCCCTCGACCAGACACAGAACCAGCTGCTCATGCAAGAGCATGTGCCACATGGTTCGCTGATCGTCGAGCAAAAGTAAACTTACAGTTGCCTAAATCCGTTGATAGGATTTTACAGTCATCTATAATGAGACCAAAGTAGGATAGGTCACTATAAGAGCCATTTAGAGCTTGTACCCCAACTGAGTGTCCATCTCTATTGTAATATTGCGCAGCCCCATATCCTTAAGCCAGCTTAGTGCCTCTCTACAATTCAGTGCTTCCGCCATAGCAGGCTCCTTTCTCCCTTGTAGAACTCCATTTTTCGCTGTAACTATGCTGCCCCTCTTATCACGCACAACACACCCAAAACCCATAAAATCCTCACTCTCAAAGATTGCTGCATCTACATTGCATTTCACCTCACCTATACCCGGTTTCAACCATTTGTAAGAGAGGTTTTGTCTTTGATGAATATCCCCCACCGTGCATGGAACTTATCTTGCACTCTGCCATTGGTTCATAGTAGACATAGACAGATTAACAAACTGGCTTGGTGACTTACTCCTTCATTGCCAAACTTGATCATTCCTATTTGTCCACATGCCCCAAACAACCATTGCAACAATATTTGTGTCACTCTTGCTTCGAATATGGAGAAATGAGAGGAACCAATCCGCAAAACTCTCTGCATCCCAACCAATCTTGCCAACTGGGGACAAGCGCCATACCAACATTTAACAAAAACATGTAAACCATCCTCATCATCTCTATTACACATCGGACATATCTCCCCCACTTCCACACGCTTTGACCTAAGAGCCCGCAAGGTCGGTAGGCAATTTATGCAAGCTCTCCATAACAAATTCTTCACTTTAGCCGGTACTTCCAGACCCCATAATTTGGTCCACAAATCAGTGTTTGAGTATGGGAGGGAACTACTGGACCTAGCCAATAAAGACCGGTACCCCACTCTTAACTGTGTATCTCCCTTTCTTCTCCTCTGTCCATTGCCATTGATCTAGACAACTCCTTGCACTCAAAGGTATGTCTAGTATAAGCCTCCTATCACGTGGAGAGAAAAACTCATACAGTATATCCATGTCCCAATAGTGATCCTCCATACAAATTAAGGACTAAACAGTTGCCCCTTCCAATCCTTGAGGTGTCGGTGATTCAATATATGGACTTCCTACATCTGGGAGCCATGGGTCAGTGCACACTTTCACCTGCATGCCCATGCCAATCCTCCACCAAGAGCCCCTCCTTATCATATCCTGTGTTGCTAGAATACTCTGCCAAACATAACTTGGGTTCGAACCCATCTGTGCTTCCAAGAACGTGCAATTAGGAAAATACCTAGCTTTGAATACTCTCGATGCCAAAGAGTCAGGAGAAGTCAACAAACGCCATCCTTGCTTTCCTAGTAGCGCAAGGTTATATTCATGTAACTTCTTAAACCCCAGTCCTCCCTTTGATTTGTGATCACATAATCTCTCCCAAGCTAACCAATTAATTCCACGACCATTAGCACCTTTTTACCCCATCAAAAGGAATTCATCATCCGCTCCAACTCTTGACAGAGTAACAGCAGAAGTAAAAATACGCTCATAACGTAAGTCGGCATAGCTTGAGCAACTATTTTCAACACCACCTCTTTGCCAGCCCTTGACAGCATCTTCCTCCTGCAACCTTGAATACGTTGCCATACCTTATCTTTGATATAAGAGAACACAGCTGATTTGTTCATGGCTATAAGCGAAGGAAGGCCCAAATATTTACCATGGTCTTCAGTGCACGAAACCCCCAAGAAAGCACATAAGGCCACCTTTTCACTGGAAGCCATGTTAGCGCTGAAAGACATAGATGACTTTTGGAAATTTATCATTTGGCCCGATGCTTGCTCGTATAAATTCAGACATTCCTTTATTCGCTGACATTCTTGCATGCTAGCCCTGAAAAATAGAAAACTATCATCTGCAAAAAATAGGTGAGAAATGACAGGAGCTGACCGAGTTACTTTACAACCATGAATTAATCCCCTCGAGCCATAGTCCCTCAGTAAAGCAGAGTGACCTTCGGCGCAGATCAAAAATAAATAAGGTGAGAGAGGGTCCCCTTGATGGAGCCCACGCTCTGCTTATGTAGGCTCCATCTCCTTTCCTTCTTGAACCACCATATACTCCACTGTAGAATCACAAATCATTATCAACTTCACAAACTGAATATCAAAGCCCGGCCGAGTCATTATCAGTTTGAGAAATTCCCACTCAATTCTGTCATATGCTTTTGACATGTCTATTTTCCGAGCTGCCATCCCCTTTTTACCTTGTTTTTTCCGCTTCAAAAAATGTCCTATTTCGAAAGCCACTATGACATTATTAGTTATCAATCTACCAGGCACAAAAACACTTTGTGTTTCAGAGATAATAGCTGGAAGAACGCATTTGAGTCTATTGGCTACAGCCTTAGCCATTATTTTGTACAGCACATTGCACAAAGCAATTGGTCGTAAATTTATCATCTTCATTGGATTCTTGATCTTTGGTATGAGCACTATAGAAGTAGAATTCAGCCTTGAAGGCATTACCTGATTATTTAGAAAATCTAGGTAAGACACTGTGACATCATTCCCTGGGATATCCCAAAAGTGTTGATAGAAACCCGGGTTCATCCCGTCGGGTCCTGGCGCCTTATCTGGGTGCATTGAGAACACTGTCTCCTTAATTTCCCACGCCTCAAAAGGACGAATAAGATTAAGATTTTGCTCTTCCATAACACGACAATTAACTTTTGATAATATAGCATCTCCTGCACATCCTCTTGTTGCAAATAAATCACGGAAATAATCAAGTATGTGGCCTGGTAGACCATCATCCCATGAGTGCCTCCGACCAGTCTCATCTTTCAACTACTTGAATGAATTCTTCTTTCTTCGGGTAGATGCATAGTGATGAAAAAATTTTGTATTTGCGTCTCCAGACTGTAGCCAAAATATCTTGGCTCTTTGCTTCCAATACACTTCTTGTTGATGAAGCAACACACCAAGCTCCTTAGTTTTCTCCTCAAACATCTGTACAGAACCTTCATCACGTTTACCCTGCCAATACCTTAGCTCACGTCTACAAGCTGCAACCCGTGATTTGAATTGTTGCCTCAGCCGCTCGCCCCACACTTGTAAGTCAGCCCTACAACTCTTTATTCTTTCTTGAATATACCGATCCCCACCACTGACCCAGCTCACGGTCACCATAGCACAGCAGTCTTGCTCTCGAATCCATGAATTTTCAAACCGGAACCTCCTTCTTCTATAATCATGATGCTGTATAAAGTCCAAGAATAAAGCTGAATGATCTGACGTGGGGGCTTCAAGATTTGAGACTGAAGCATTCCCAAACAATGACAACCACCCTTGAGTAGCTAGAGCTCTGTCAAGTTTCTCCTCTAACCACTGATTCGTACCACGACTGTGTTCCCATGTAAACTGATGACCTTGCATGCCCAAGCCCCGCAAACCACAATCCTCCACTGCCTCCCTAAAGCCTTGAATAAGGTAATTAGGGTGTCTCAGACAACCTTTCTTTTCTGACTGACATAATAGATCATTGAAATCTCCTATGCAGCACCAAGGAAGATTAGAACTACTACTCAATTTCCTTAGCAAATCCCATGACTCCTTCCACCTACTTCGTTCAGGGTGACCGTAGAAACCCGTCAATCGCCATATAGCCATATCCGGGATAGTTACACATACATCAATATGGTTTCTTTAAAAACTGAGAAGCTTCACCCATGCTTTCTCCCTCCACAACAAAACCAGTCCCCCACCTCCTCTAAAATTATCAACCACAAACATACCTTCAAAACATATTAATGCCTTTACTCTCTCTACCTGTCCTCTACCTACCTTCACTTCCATAAGGAACACTAAATAAGGCTTCTTTGTGGACACTATGTCCACCAACTCTTGAACTGTTCGTGGGCTGTCCAACCCACGACAGTTCTAACTTGAAGTACTCATTGGGCTTGGCGGGCCGGGGCACCAGAGCCCGCCAATTCTGCGTTTTTTGGACCATCCAAGGCCTTATTTGAGACTGAGTTGTCCCTCTCCTCCATGATACTCGTGTTTTCCATGTGAATACCCGTGCGAGCTGATTTTTGCACAATAGTTGAAATGAAAACAGATCTCTCCCACGGTGAAATTCGATCGATCGGAACGGTGGATCCGACAACAAAGAATAGGTTGAGAGAGCCACAAGGGGCCTAAGGATTGATGATGAATTGCTTCTGATGATGTTGAACCGATCCTGGTGGTTCGCGAGGAATTCCTGGAACACAGAAAACAGGTCAGAAGGGCGCCGGAGTGTTCTCCGGCATATCCCCTCCGACGATCAAGTCAATTCTTTGAGAGAAGGGAAGAAGAAAACATTGTTTAAGTCTCTTCAGCGATGATTTTTCGTACCTTTACAATGTGTTTCCGAGGGCTATTTATACGTTCAAAGGCTAATCATTGCTGACAGTCTAATCAGTAGGTAACCTTTAGAGATGGGACAGTGTGTCCCATACTTTTCATGGGGAATGCTCCTGTTTTAATTGCTCGCACTGTTGGGCATTCAATGCTCTTTCTCCAATGTTGAGCCATTGAATGCTCGGATCCCAGAGCATTTAATGCATTTCCCCCTTGGCTTATCAAGTCATGCTAGATGTTTTATCAACTGACAATGCATTAAATGTCCGTCTCTATTAGCCACATATCAACAGGGGTAGTTCTGTCTTTTTATTACCCGTTCTAGGCTTTATGCCATGCGTCTGACTCTCTTTGGTTATGTCTAGTTCATCCGGTCATACTGACTCTATCATGCAGAGTGTCATCATAATTGCCTGCATAGCTTTGGTTCAATCATTAGTCACTGGCTTCATAAGGAACCAATGACTTGGGGATTGAAGACGTGGTTCCTCGGACCCGAGGGAACTCCTGGGGGCCGATGGAGATACTGGGGGACCAATCCGTCGTAGCAGAGGCCCTCGGGGCCGAGGACACACGTCATCACTCCAGCACCTTTCTAGAAATGTCCTATCAATACCTTCCATACGGCGCCTCTTAGAATCTATGACAATAACACCTTCCAAATTAGGCGTTGACAAAATCTTCTGCTGATTTAGAGTATCATCACTGTTTTTGACATCTGGTGATTGTCTAAACACACGCCCCTCATTATTTGTCCATAACGATAATACCGCATGACCCATGCAAATCACCTCTATTCATGGTATCTCCACCAATCACGGGATTTGAATATTTGGCTACAACATTCTCGGGGCCGACTCCCTTGCCCTCTGCCCTAACCATATCCACAGCCATCTCATCCATCGCCAAAGTATCACCGGAAACTACGTTCGAAACTAAAGAATTTCGTAACCACCATTCCCCCACCATGGTCATAGTTCGTTTATTAGGTGCCCTAAGCCATGAGCCATAAGGCATTTCAACTGGACGGTTCTGACGGTCAAAGTATTTCTCACAAAAACGTTCCCCATGTCCCAGTATCCCACAGAAAAAGCAGAACGTTGGTAGCCGTTCGTACTTGAAGTTAACCCAAGCCCAGTCACCTCCGACCTTCTTGATCTTCATCTCCCTCTTCAATGGTCTCCATATATCCACAGAAACACGAATACGCATATACGACCGCCATATACCCCCAAAACGGTTTGCATCTGCTTCAATATATTCCCCTATGAAGTTCCCAATCTCCTTCCCTACTCATTCAGACATGAATCCACACGGTAGATCATATATTTGGACCCAGAATCGACATGAAACAAAGGAACTTGTGTCGGGTAACTCCAAACTCCAAACGACCAATGACTAGCAGATTTTTATTGAACATCCACGACCCTCCCTTTACCACCCACTCCATATCAAGCTCGTGAAAGAATTGGAACATAAATAAACTAGAACTCAGATCCTTAATGAATACACCCTTCACTGGTCTCCAGATTGAAGCCAGAGTATTTTTCATGGTGACAAAATTTATTGGCCGATCCGTAACAAAACGACCAACTAAGCACCCCTGAAAATCAGCATCAGTACTCCCCTCTTCGATAGCCTGAAGAACTAGCCCACCTTCCTCTTCATCCTCTAATGTCAGTTGTGCATACTCATTCGCCACATTCTCCATGCTGGCGCTTGAAGAAGCCATAGGATAAACACAGAAACAAACCATACTAGAAAGAAAAAACAAAACTTGTCAAAGAGACAAGACGATGAAACTTGTCACGCAGACAAGACTCTCTAGCTTACTGTTATTATAAAAGTGCTTTCTTAATTTGCCTGATGTTCATTTTTTTTTTGCTGGATAATTTTGTCACTTAAATGCTCTTGCAGACACATAAGTTGTTTCATTCTTTTTTGGTTCCTGTTAGCTCTCAACCTTCCATATTTTGATCTTTTAATCCTTTTTCTTGGTGCAGAGCGATTCAGGAGTCCAACTGTTACCATAAAGAAGGGCACCAGGCAGCTTGCAAATATGGAACTACTACTTATATGCTTCTATTTGGAATCATCCAAATTGTTGTGTCTCAGATACCTGATTTTCATAATACAGAATGGCTCTCTATTATTGCTGCAGTCATGTCCTTCACCTATGCTAGTATTGGATCGGCACTTGGCTTAGCAAAAATAGTAGGTATGGTGAAAAATATACTGTGTTGTAATGACATTGTGGCAGTCATACAAATCAAAACGATTTAGAAATGCCAGTTGCCCCAACCTTTTGGATTTATGAACCGTTTTCTTTTCGTAAAGATGCCTATTAAACCTTAAAATGCAGAAAATGGAGAACTGAAAGGTAGCATTGGAGGAGTGCCAGCTTCTACTAAAGCAGAGAAAGTATGGACAATCTGTCAGGCGCTTGGGGACATTGCTTTTGCCTATCCATTCTCGAATATTTTCCTTGAGATACAGGTGCAGGAGTTTCTCTATCGTACAGACAAATTTGCTATAAAAGAATGTATTGTAATCGTGAAGTAACCAAATAATATTCCCAAATGTGAAGGATTCTTTGAGGTCCCCCCCACCAGAAAAGGCCACCATGAGGAAGGCCTCAACAATGGCAATCTTTATTACAACCATTTTCTACCTCTGCTGTGGAGGATTTGGCTATGGAGCTTTTGGCAATTCTACTCCAGGAAACATCTTGACAGGATTTGGATTCTACGAGCCATATTGGCTCATTGACTTTGCTAATGCTTGCGTTGTTCTACATTTAGTTGGCGGATATCAGGTACCAACATTGGATTTTATGTATTCTCTATGATCCATATACATGAATGAGTACTACAAGCAAATTTTTGTTTATCTGCGTCACCTGACAGAAATAGATTGACTGATATAGATCATGAACATTATTTTCACCGCTAGTAGGTACTCTTACTATATTATAATAAACAGTGTTAATTGTAGTTGGACTCTCGGAGTTGATTCAAACAACATGCCAATACCCTGGTATTTCAAAAATGACATGGGCGAGGGCGACTCCAATAAGAGATTTTGATTAAAGATGCCCTACTTAGCCTGGTTAAAATCCGTAGATACATGTTTGTCAAGACTCTATATACTAGAGATATCAGCTTCTCCAGCCGGGCACAACCTCTCACCTCCACCGCAGACAGCCACACCCAGCCCTGCTTTAGCCCCCTTCCTCCCCTCTCTACCACCTTGCTAAACCAACCCTCCTCCCCTCCTAGTTGACGACAAACCAAACCCCCACTTCCCCCCAACTCTCCAAAGCCCCACTCCGCCCCCTGATCTCAATCCATGTGTTGTATGTATGAACTGAAAGGGGTGGTAGTTGAACTCCAACCACTAGAGGCTGCAAATTGCACGATTATATAATCGTGTTGGTGTTTTTGTGTGTATGTGCGTGAGTTTATGTTTTTTTTTTTTTCGTTTTGCATTTTTTTATGTTGTCAGGTATACAATCAACCAGTATTTGCATTCGTCGAAAAATGGTTTGCTGAGACATTCCCCTACTGTGGATTTGTGTACGAGGATCATTTTTTCAAGCTCCCATCACTGCCAGCTTTTAGATTGAATCTCCTCAGGCTGTGTTTCCGAACTGCTTATGTTGCATTAACAACCGGAATTGCGATGATCTTCCCTTACTTCAACCAAGTTGTGGGACTGGCCGGAGCAATTAGCTTTTGGCCGGCGGTTGTATACTTCCCTGTGGAGATGTATTTAGTGCAGAAAACAATTGGGACTTGGACAGGCAAGTGGGTTATGCTTCGTAGTTTTAGCCTTGTTTGCTTGGTTGTAACATGTTTCGCCTTGGTTGGTTCAATTAAAGGACTGATTAATGCAAAGTTTAGCTAAGATGGATATTTAATTTCTATTAATTGATAGTTAATTTTAAATTTGTGAAAAATGGTTGAAGTTGAATTTATGATCTAATGAGATGAGTTTAATATTATTAAGTGATTCATTTTGATGAGCCGAATTATTGTAATGTACCATTGGATGGTTTTTAAATTGTAATATACAATTATTTGTCCAAAAGGAGTTATTGTGTATTATAATTTAAAGATATCATGAAAATATTTTGATTTGAAAAATTCTATAGATTAAGATGGATGGTTGCCATCAAAGTGGTCAATTTCTTAAAATTTGTAAGTTTTCTCATGCTTTTATTATGAGACTGTCTCTAAATTATAATATATAATTATTTGTCTGTGGGGAGTTATTGTGTATTATAATTTAGAGATGTCATGAAGCACTGTGTTAAGAGGTACAATAGTCTAGAGGGATTATTTTTTCAAAGGGGATAAATTTTTCAAAACTTGAGTATTCTCATTAGTTAGTTTCATAAAAGATAGGATCTATAACATATTGCATTGTCTGCTTAAAGAGGAGTTTGTAGTGATATATTTAAACTCTTTTAATAAAATATAATTTATTATGTTCAAAACATATTTTATTTAGTTATTGTTCAATTTGTTAACTATTTATATTCGCGGTGCCTTGAATAGTCTCTTTTGTTGTGAATCATAATAATGTCAACATTGACGTTTTGACTGGTTCTAATTATAAGAGATGAAAGCAAGATATTGAGTTTCTCCTAGGAATTGCTAATATAAATTTCACCTTGAAAGAGAATGAATCTCTTAAATTTACTAGTAAGAGCTTCCATAAAGTAAAAAAAAATTATGCAGAGTGAGAAAAATTTAATCGGCTAAATATGATTGTTAAGAAAAGTTCTATCTCTGAACATTTTATAAGTGACTTACCTAAAACCAAGAATAACAAGTAGTTTTTTACCGTTGTAGTAGATAGATACAAAGTATCCAATAAGATTGAAATTGAGAGCCTAATGAATAAACTAACGGGATTAAATATGATAATGTAGGTGGCGTTATAGAGTATATCCTTAAAATAGACCATGTTTAAACGAATTTCAAAGCTTTCAAAATTGTTATTTCTGATGATTTTATTGTTTATCACACTTTTAACTCTTTGACTCGTGAGTTTAATCAAATCAAAACTACATACAATACCAAAAATAAATAATTAACAATAAATGACTTTATTTTCAATTGTGATTCTGAGGAAGGAAAAAAAAATTAGAAAAGAAAAAAGTGAAACTACTTTGTTTGTTTCTCAACCTAAATCTAATTTTGAAAATGGGTATGAGAAAAATAATAGAAAATTTAATCATAATACTCCAAAGAAAAATCAAGATTTCAAAAAACATGGTAATTGTTAGAATGTGGGAGGTTGTAAAGCTACTATTCAAAAAGATGTCAAGCATTATTTTTGCAAGAAACGAGATTATAAAAAAAGTGAGTGTACTCGATTCAAGTCTTGGTTAGAAAAGAAAAATAATAAAGAAGGTAACTCGCTAGCCTTTGTTTTTTTTGAATCCAATTTAGTTAATATTTCATTAAATTTTTTGTGGATTGATAGTAAGACTTCTATTCATTTTATCATGACTTTGCTGGAATTCACAAGCAAATAGAGGCCAAGTGAAGGAAAAGTCAAGCTTAAAGTAAAAAATAAAAATGAAGTTCATGTTGAATTCATAGGAACTGTTAGGTTGAATTTAGACACTGATTTTTACCTTATTTTAGAAAATACTTTTTATGTGTCGTCATTTAGGCAGAATTTGATTTCAGTTTCCTTGTTGATAAAATTAGATATTATTTTAATTTTAGGTAGTGGTAAAACTAAATTATCTTTAAATTCTAAAATTGTTTGTTGTAGTATTTTATCATATGATTTATATAGTATATGTTTGGTTGTCAATAACAAATATAGTTCTTCAAATATTGTTAATATTGTATACAAAAGACCTCTAATTAAATGAAGGTTTTCACAGTTATAGTATAAACATTTGAGTTACATTTATAGAGAAAAAGTGAAAAAAATAATAAAAAATAATATTCTTTCTCCTCTTGCTTTTGGAAACCTTGAAACTTGTGTTAGCTGTATTAGGGGTAAAATAACCAAAACTAAGAAGAAAAATGCAACTCGCAGTGTAGATCTTTTAGAAATCATTCATACTAACATCAATGGACCTTAGTCACGTATTTTATGTGGTAATAAATATTTTATTATATTTATTGATGATTTCTCTCGTTATAGATATATTTTTTTAATTAATGAAAAATCTGATACTCTTGAAAAATTTTAAATTTTCAAGACTAGGGTAGAGAAAAAATTATGAAAAGTCATCAAAATTGTTAGATTTGACCGTGATGGTAAGTATTATGGCAAACATAACATGTCTGAGCAGCATTTGAGACCATTTGTCAAATACTTGCATGAATGTGGGATTGTTGCCCAATATACTATATCTAGTAGTCCCGAGCATAATAATATGGCTAAAAGGTGTAACCGTATACTTAAAACATGATGAGGAACATAATGAGTAAGTGTAATTTATCTAATTACCTTTGGGGTGAAGTCATTAAAACAGCTTTGTACATTTTTAATAGGGTTTCTAGCAAATCTATTTTAAAAATATTTTTTTAAAATTATGGACAAATAGAATACCAAGTTTAACTATTTTCGTGTCTGGTGTTGTCCTGCTGAGATCAAAATCTATGAAAAGACATTGTCTTTGTTGTTAGTGTTCTTGGTAGGTATTTTCTAAACTAGGATTAGATTATTGAGTGGCAATTAATAAATTTATGAGATACTTGCAAAAGACAAAAAATTGCATACTTGTTTATCAAAAGATTGATAGTTTTGAAGTGATTGGTTACTAAGATTCAAATTTCGTTAGTTGTCTGAATAGTTTAAAATCCACCTCAGGATATATTTTCAAGTTAGCTAGAAGAGTAATAACATGAAAAAGTGTTAAACAAACTCTCATAACTTATTCTCCTATGCAAGTTAAATTTGTAGCATGATATTGAGCTACAACACAGGTAATATGCCTTAAAGAATTTTATTTCAGGACTTATGATTGTTGATTTCATCTTTAGGCCACTAATAATTTATTGTGATAATAGTGCAGTTGTATTCCTCTAAAAAAATAACAAAAATTATAGTGAGTTTAAACATATGAAAATTAATTATTTTTCTATCTGGGACTTAGTAAAAAAATGTGATATTGTGATTGAACATATTAATACAGAATTAATATTTGATGATCCTTTAACCAAAGGACTAAGACCTGTAACTTTTAAGAAACATGTTGAGAACATGAGCATTTTTGAGGTTTTTTGATGTACTTGGTTAGTGAGAGTTTATTTATGTGTTAAAAACTTTAGTATTTATTTAATTTCATATATGATATTTGATACTCATTATGGTTAAAATACATCTATTTGATGAATAATAAATATTTGAATGATTATCTTTATTGTTAACATGATATTCTTGTTATGTTATATATGTGCATATTTATGACATATTATTTTTTTAAGTATGACTCTTTTGTCAATAAAATATGCCTTCAATTACGCTATTTGAGAAAATCTTGAGATTTTAAGTTTAAAGACATTCTAACTTATTATTGAAGCTAATAGATTTATTTATCTTATTGTTGAAAATAATAAATTTCTCTAACTTATTGTTGAAATATGTTGTTAAAGAGAAATCATTTAGAGAATTGAAAATACTAACTTGTTGTTGAAGCTAATAGATTTCTTTATCTTATTGTTGAAACTAATAGATTTCTCTAACTTATTATTGAAGTATGTTGTTAAAGAGAAATCATTTAGAGGACTAACAATGAAAATAACATATATATCAGATTACATATTGAAGTTCTATTTTCTTGCTACACTACCATGTCTTGATTCATGTCAATAAAATTATTATTTTTTGTAATCATGGATAACAATAAATGATATAAAGATCGATATGGTTAGAAAATAGTAGTTTTATTGGATCGAATTGTGTTTGAGATGTTGTCTTAGGATTGTATTTTTTTTATTGTGACCACATTGAGTTTTTGTTTGATTAGCCCGAGAGTAGTTTTTCAAAAAATATATATATAATTTTATTTTATTTTATTAAATGGTTACAATTAATATTGCTCAAGTAAGAGAATGTTGAAATTTTTTCATATTGGACTTCTATTAATTGATAGTTAATTTTGGGTTTGTAAAAAAATTGGCTGAATTTATGATCCAATGAGATGAGCTCAATATTATTAAGTGATCTATTTTGATGAGTTTATGTACATTTTTTTTAATTGATGTGATTGAGGCAGTTAAGTGTAAGTCTTCATCTATTTGTAGTCCGTAATGAGAGAACTCATTTGATTCATTATAAATAGCAGGTTAGGTCTTGTCTCCACTTTATAACCTAATTTAGCTTGTCTCATTGCGAGCTGCCTAGTGCCTTGAAGAAGAAGATTAAGACTTTGTCCTTCCGTGAAAGAAACTCAGAGATCGAATATCATGACTCATACATGTATATTCTAAATCTTGTAATTTTGGTATTCTAAATTTCATATATGAATCATTAAAATTCTTACAGATTCTCCTCCTACATGTATGTTTATTATTCATGTTGTATAAAAAGTTTTTGATGATGCACAAAATAGGCTTATGCACAATTAATAGTCGAGTGTATAATTTAGAATAATTAATGAAACAATCAATAAAGCAATTAATGACATAAGGCAAAGACTAGGACAACACACAGATGTATAGTGGTTCGGTCAGGTGACCTACTCCACTCCGAAGGCGGCAACAATGGCCGAATAATTTATTAAGTAAAAGTATATGGTGGGGAGAGAGTAAGGATAAGCTCTAGGAGAAGTTGGGTAGCTATGAGAATGATAGCTTGTGTAAGGGTGTGTAGAGAGATGTCCTTCTCATGTGGAGAGGGATTACAATTTATAGGCACGGAGTCTTGGTTAAGACGGTGACGTGATGAATATGTTACTAACTTTTCAGGGAGGATAGCTACAATTAAGATAAACACAATTAAAGATAGTATTGATCTCTGAAAATGACAATTTCGGCAATTACTTCTTACGTGCATTAATCTTTTTGAACTCCTTGAACTTTTAGATTAGCCGAATCCATGAACTGGACTTAACCCACTTCGTAACTAATTTGATCTTCATTTAATTAATTAAGCCTGATCCAATAAAATTTGGGCTCGTCAGGCTCATCTAGGAGAAGCCTATACTTTTGGAACTTGTTGGCATAAAAATGAAATTACAATGGCTGATGAATGCTATCTTACTCAATGATACCTCGATCGTGTGTGGCGAGTTGCTTTGGTACGCGGTAAAGATAGTGATACGCGGCACAACATTTTTTTATGTATATGGTACGATGGGCATAAGTTTAACTAGTACAATATTTTAAATCCCAATTCTTTTTGAAATTCTTTTCTAGATTGTTTTTACTACTATACAACTTTATACATCATAGAACATCAATAAATACTAAATTAGTTACTATTTATCTTATATTTGTACTCAATTTCTATTATCTAAAATAATACATAATTATAAATCTATGTACATATAGTTAATTAATATATATTTTATATTTGTATCACGTATACAATTTGAAATCGTACATGTTGGTAATTTGGATCACAAATCTATTCTATTTGAAATCGATACACCTAAATCGTGGAATTTAAGGGATTCAGTAAATTTTCATAACCCTGATCTTCCTAAGCTTATAAGCAAAACCAGATCATTCCAACACATTCATGTATGTTCATTTGCTATTTTGAGTAGTTGGACTAGATCCGCACGCTTTATGAGTGTAATTTTGGGCTTTCATTGTACCATTTGTTTTTTTATCTACAACTATTTTATTAACATAAAAGATATAATAAGGTTATTTTTGTGAAAATTTAAAGTCTTTAATCTCTCTATACTCGAGTGGACTCTAGTTATAGGGTCCACTCTTAAGCCAATTTTTGGCTCCTCCACTGGTGCTAACCAGACTTAATGTCAACTTGATTGGCAATATATAGACTACAAAACCCATTAATTAAATAGTGCATGATTAAAAACATTGTAGATTGAATCAGATAAAACGAAAGAAAAACAAGAAGAATGACAGAAATATTTATATTTTGGAAAAATTTCATCTACATCCTCTCTAAGTAGGTCTATCTTCAACGACATCTCTTGTCTTTTCTGAAATTTTACTGACCTCCCCTGCCAATGTTGGTCGACTAACAGACGTGACGGAAACACACGTTTTACCATTTTACCCATGTGTTTTATAAAGAATTACATATTCAAAATTATTTTTAATTACACTATATATAAATACATATTCCTATTTTTTGTAAGTATGGGTATGTTTGTTTGAGGGATATATGAGGTGTTAGGAAGTGAGATAGAGTAAATAGTACTTGGAGCCCACTTATTACATTGTTTAGTTGGTATTTTATATGTAGTACTATTTTTCGGATTACAATACTGACCCGATTTGTAAAATAACCTTATCCCTTGTGCGTGACTTTAATGAATACCACTTACCAGGTGATATTATTTGTTGGTATAAATCCACCAATGGTACAAGCAAGGAAAATAACACAAATACCCTCGGCTACAGAGTTTACATAAAAAAAATTCATTTTTTGTATTATATTTAAGTATACGGTGTCACCGTTTTTTTTAAAAAAAAATTATTTTGAATTTTTATTTTATTATGTTTAAGCGTACGACGTCACCGGTTTTTTTTAAAAAACAATTTCTAAAAAAATTATAATAAATTTTTTCTTGTATTATGTTTAAGTAGCTCACCGATTTTTTTTAAAAAAAAATTTTTTACAGTGTCACCGATTTATAATACTAGCTTTTTTATTTTTTATGTGAATATTTTACATTATTTTTCACCGGACCAATGGCTTGGACTCATTGCCACGTTGTTTTTTGTAGCTAGGTGATTGGGTTGTTGAGGTGAGAGAGAGAGAGAGAGAGAGAGAGAGGTGAAACAAGGGTTTTGTGGAAAATAAGAAGGATAAAATTGGCATTTAATGAAAATTTTGGTATGACATCAGCACTTCTTTGATGGTCAATAACGGGTGGTTACGATAGGGGGTCTAGATGAAAAGGATATATAAACTAAAAGAAAGTACAGTAAAATTTTACAAAATGCAGTGGGTGTAATTAAAGACAGACCTATTTAGAGGGGGTGTAGATAAAAATTTTTCTTATATTTTCCAAGAATTGTAAAAGTAATTTTGTATTTTCAACATTTAAATTTTGGACGAGAAACATATTCGGCTCATGCCAACTCGAAAATTAGATGTATGAACAAATTTTTTAGTTAAGTATATATATTATATATTTGTATAGTATATTATTTGTGTCTATCCAAAATTCAAGATAAAAATATTAGGCCCACATTATTTACTTTAAAAAATTAAAAAATTAAACTCATGTAAAACAAAAAAAAAAATTGAGTCCACTATTTTCTACCCAAACTTATTAAAAAATTAAATATTTGACCTATCACAATCCACTCAAACCTATTAAAAAAATAAAACTTTTAACCTAACTTTAAAAACAAAATTTTTGGTCTAACATTAAAAACATAGCTTTTGGCCCACCCACCATTGAAAAATAAAATTTTTGGCCCACTTGACTAAAATTTATCTTATCTTTCCTTTTTTTTTTTTTTTTTCTCTCTTAGTCTCATTCACTCCCATCCATTTGCCCACTTCCCACCCACAAGAAAAAGAGAATAAATAAAGAGAAGCTCTGCTCAGCAGTCAACACACAAGAAGGCAACTCAGTTCCTTAAGCTATTTGTCCTTCCATGAGCTTAGTTCCCTAATTTATATTTTGTGCATTTTGACCTTATTTAAATTTTTATGCATTTTTTACTAATTTGTTTTTTTGTGTATTTTGTCCTAGTTATTTTCTTGATTTGTTATATCTCAAATTAGTAATTAGGGATGCCCTGAAGACCTTGAGTTGCGGTTATTGAGTCGACCTATTTTTTGGTAACTCTCAATCCGAACCTATTTTTAATACTTTGAATGATATTGATTGAATTTATTAAAATTAGAAATTAGAAATTTTTATGCATTTGTACTTGTATTTGCTTCCTAATACAATATATTCTTTAGAATAATAGCGATAAAAATAAAATTGATAAAATAATTTGTTTAATTAATTGCAAAAATTGATATATATACCTATTTTCTTAAATAATTTTTTGAAACAGTCATGAATAAGTACTTCAAGATAAAGTCTAAGTTAGAATTATAACCTCCTCCAAATAGAGGTGGCGATTCTTCAAAAAAAAGTCATGTAGATATTAATTTAATTTGGAGGATCTTCCATCAGATCCCGGACTACGGTCTCGAATTATGAATATTTATAATTTTTTATTAGGTAGTTGGAATTAGACCTACTCTCATAACCAAAAACTAAAAATATTTGACCATTATAATAAATTTGGACCAATTAAATATTATACAAAAAAATAATCGAGCACACTTTTCATTTAAAGAAATGTGAAAATATATTAAAAAGTTGTAACTAGTGATTGAATCTATTTTTTTCGATAACTTTCAATCTTATACTATTCATAATTGTTTGAAATTATTATAGTTTTTTAAAATTGATGCGACTTAACCAAAAATTGATTACTATTAACTTAATTACTTATTGATAACATTATTAATAACATTATCATACAATAACGTTATCATACAATCTTTTCAAAGTATGAAAAGTTGTCGGGGGCCATGGTTGTAATTAGCCTCATTTTTCGAAAAGGGTTATAATTAGCCTTTTTTTTTATTGAGTATTGTTTTTATAGACTACATATGTTGGTGTTTGATCCTTTTGTATTTAATGAATCTTTAAAGATGTAATACGATTAAAAAAAAAGAAAGATATATACAACAATACTTTTATTGATTGGAAAAAAAAATTTAAATTTTTCTAGTTAAGTGTGCCCACCCTAGGACAAATTTTTGGCTCCGCCCCTAGTGTATGAATCACAATTGCCAGCCATTTGAAATAAATTAATAATGGCTGTGGTTAAAGTGCTATTACGCGAATTTATGAAGGGGTAAATATAATTTATTGGAGAAAAAAGTGGATTATGTTTTCTATTTGTTTTAAATGAAAATCAGACCGTTACGATGGCCAACAAAAACAAAATATGACCGTTGCGCACATCAGGAGTTTGACAAACGCTTTAAATATCTGAAACACCCTTTACCTTCGGACACCAAATCAAAGAAATCATTCAAGCGTTATCTTGCAAATCTTCAAGCACTCATTCTCTCTAATTCCTCTGTTTCAGAGATATCACCAATTTTCTCTTTTTTTCCAAAAACACACAAATCCACATCGATTTAGATTTATTTTTCTTGTTTTGTGAGTTTTGTTTAGTTTCTTTCAAATCAATGGCAGAATTGAAAGAAGCTCATATCGTCGAAATCCCAGTCGATGAAGAGCATCAACAGAAACTAATCTCTGCCATGACCACAATCTCTGCAATACAACACCACCCACTAATGGAAATCTCAGAAAGCCCCGGCCACCTCTTGCTTCTCAAGCTTTGGCAAAGGGAAGAAAACCTTTTTGGCCGTAGAATTGCCATAAAAGAAACAAGAATGGATACCATTAGAAGAGAAATATTCCAATTGTGTTGTTTCTTCTTTATCTTTCATGGGTTTTTCTTAACTGTCTTATTTACTTCATACTCTGAAGATCATCATCATAATGTATGCCACAAGTGGTGGGTTCCATCGATTCTATCGGTGTCAACTTCGTTTGTTATTATCTTCATGGTTCAGATGAAACTTTGCAGGTACTGGAAGGTGTCTAGGCAGTTGCAGAGAGAGAGGACCGATAATCGGACCCTCACGAGGTGCATTCAGGAGTTGAGGATGAAAGGGGCTAGTTTTGATCTGTCCAAAGAGCCCCAGACTACTAAAAGATTGAAGAGCTCTAGCGTTGAGATCAAATGGAAACCTCTCACTTGGTTTTCTCAGTATATGATTACTGTTTGTCTTTTTTGTTTTACAGGTTTGATCTTCCCTGCTTGCAGATTCATCCTTTGTGCTTAGTAGTGGTTTCTATTTTGGACTCAACATTGGAAAATTTGATAAAGGCGCCTACAAGATGATTAATCCATCAATATCGAGGTTAAAAAGTCTTCATTTTGCCATTGTAAAACGAATCGATTTTGTGGCTATCAAGATGGTTCAAGGCTTTTTTTTTTTTTGGGTCAGGCACTATTACCGGGAGGAGGTTAACAATGGCCACCCCCCGCTCTCTTTGAGATTAGTACTTTGTTCCATCTCTTGTTACGGGGATGAAGCATCTTGGTCCGATCATTGCTCAGATTTACGTTGAGCCAAAAGCTGATTGATTATGCATAGGAGGAACGGGTCAGAATCAACTATTTCTTCTGCATTCTGATGATGTTGATGCTGAGAAATCTTATGATAATTTGTTCCGAAAAGGGAGGATTGCAGCAGAAAGAGTTTTTGTCACTCTAGTATGCAATTGATTCTTCAACTGAAATGGTTGGTCGATTTTGAGTGTTTCCCACCAAACCAAAGTTACACAGCTTGTGTACCAAACATTTCAATCGTTTTATCTTAATTCTTTTTCACTTTCATATTGTATAAGCGAAGGGAAATAAAGGTATTGAAATTTCACTCTTAGACTTGGAAGAAACCCCTGTTTGAAATGATTCAATTGATAATGTTTTATTTTTTTTGGCATGTGGATATATCTTCTCTCCCCTCTAGAAAAACAACATAGGAATTGTTAAAAATCTCATGGGCAGAGCTTACCCTTGATCAGCATATGCTATACCAACGTTTATAGTATCGAAAAGATCATACCCCATCATTTGCTGTGTAAAAGAGTTAATAGATACAATAAGCTAATAGATACAATGAGGTGCAACTTTTCGCAGTCACACTGGGTGCTCTAGATCTCTATAATAATAAAATAGAGTTTTTTTTGCTGCTTAAGCTCCTCGGTTACAAAAACATAAATATTGTTCGGATCGTTTAGATCTAACGATTTATATTATGATTTAATTTTTTAACTACATTAATTTATTTAATTACGGTAGCAACTTTCTGAGTCTATCCGATTTCAAACCAAGTCCACATATCAAACTATTCGGTGGTTATAATTTGTTAATATTCGAATTGGGCTTGGACATCATTGCTAAATTTTTGGGATCCAATAAATATGAGTGCACTTGGATTTAAATGAACCAAATTTTTATGGATTAATTATAAAATAACCCTTCAACTTTGGATAGTTTGTTTCTTCACCTTTTTAGATTTTGATTTTAACAATATCGATCGTTCAATGGGCCTTTAAAACGACATATCCGTTACCTTCTGATTCAGTTCATCAGATCTATTTTTCTACGCACCTTAACTCATAAACTCAGATTTTTCGTCCCGCTTGGTTGAATCTACATTCCAACTTATTATAGTCCAAGTAAAAGATGAAGGGTATCCTAAATGTGTGTGATAGCTCTCCTTATCTTATGTGGTCTCTATTTTGTTGAAAATACGCAACCGCCTCTAAAAAGAATGTTTAGGTAAAGTCAAAGGTGAAGGCGAATATGGTGTTGTGCAGTAAGTTAAACTGAACAAGCATATTTTTTTTTCTTAATTTTTTCATTTTCTTATTTCTTAGGGACATAATGTATAAGATGAAAGATGTAATAATAGTACTTTCATATTCCAACTATTATTGTCATTCAATTTAGTTTGCTTAAAACTAAAAAGGGATAAATTGTAGAATTTAAAACCATAGAGAATAAATTAAAATAAGAGGCATAGTTAAAAGAAACAAATTATAATTAAAACCCAACTTTTATTCCAAATAGTTTTAGATGTCAAAATTTTAAACAACACCAAAAAGTCGAATTGAAAACAGGTTCAAGTTAAACTCGAGTTGATTCCGACCGCCGATGCCATTTGAATCCCACTCCTATTCACATATTTGGCATTAAAAAAATATATGTACTTAATTATTTATTTAATAAGCTCTATCAACTTCCAAATTATGTGGGGGAGAGTGACACTGTTTGGTGTTGTTTTCTAATGAATTCCTAAAAATAACATTCCAACTACCAAATTTTTATTTTTATTTTTTGAGCAGCAACTACCAATTGATTACGCAGCAAATGCACACTCAATTCCCTATTATACTTTTTTTGTATTGAGTTCAAATCTAATGAAGTGTATATAGGTTTCAATAAGTTGAGTGAGCTACCCTCCTTTTTCATTTGACAGCTGACAACCATTACTCAGAGAATAAGGCCCAATAATAATGACTCCCCTTTCGCACCTCTACTTGCATGCCTACCACACAAATGGAAGATGGTGTTCACTGTTCGGTCACCAAATTCTAAAAAGAATAGTGTTATGTGGATAAAAAATGTGCATTAAATTCCGGGATTAATAGATTTTTTTTTTTAAAATATTTTTATCACTGTTATAATATTAAATAAAAATAATAAAAATACCCACAATAATAATAAAAATACTCAACACCCATTTAAAATAAAATAAAATTCCACAATCAATCATAATTGAATCGTCGAAAATTTAGAAATTAAAAGGCATATTCTACTTTGTACCTTCAAAAATTAAAATTTTTAAATTGGACTTTCAATATATAAAAAAATATTACAATATGATCCTTCTATAAATTTTTTCGATAGTTTTTTCATCAATATTAATGGGTTAATTTTAATTATTAACTTGTTAAAAAATAACAGTAATGCTACATACTACTACGTGACCTTCATTACTAACTAATATTATGTATTAAATGACAATAGTGAGCCAGATTGAGATTAATTAAATCTTTCGGGTGCAAAATACAAAAAAACCCGAAATTAAACAAAAACTTTATTTAGAACCTTTTAATTTTAAGCATTGGTATGTGACATACATAAATACACCCACCTCTGGAATGCGCTGTTGTGAGTACCGTCCCGTGACTTGGACAATAAATACAGGAGCTTTCATTTGCCTATGTACCACCGACGCTAGGTCGGTACGTAATCAATCTAGAGAGACAGATAGACTGTGCATCCTCGGTGGTTTGTCTGTCGGGGAGTCAATCTGGCCGGGATCTGACGCCACCATCGCCGGAAAAATGTCTTCCGGCAGGTACATGGCGTACTCACCCTCTCCATCCGCTCCTCACTCTCCTCATATCGGCAGTCTGCGCTCCACCTCTTCTGCCATCATGGAGCAAGAAAAGTATGCTGTTTCCTGATAAATATCCTTTTTTTTTTCTTTTTCTAGATGAAAATCACATCCAGATCTTGCTCAATTCAGTATATTTTATTGGTAATTGATTGGTGTGATAACAAGGTCTTGGAAGTAAATTTGTCAATTTGTTCTGAGATGATCTTCTCTTGCTTGCTGTCTTAATTGTGTAGCTTGATCTCAGTGATTGTCTCTTTTGTATATAAAATAAGTTTCGATGCTTGTGCTTCTGTGATGAAATAGATCTATCTGATTTTAATGAATGTGACTCTTTTTCACGTGGTGTAGTTGAGATCAGTTTTGTTTTCAGTGGTGCGTGTAGCAGAATGATAGAGGTCTAAGTTGGTTGGTGATTATGTTGTTTTTATTTAACTATTGTGTTTCACTATAATTGGTTTAAATATAAGTTGTATTGTTTGCTAAACATTCCTGCTTTGGTATCACATTTGGAAGTTATTTCCAGAGAACTCTTAAGTTATGTGAATGGAAGTGGAAGCAAGCAATTTTTATAGGGCAATATATTCACTTTCAATTGTTGCCGTGGGTTTTTGGTTTTGTGAATATAATAATTTTTTGTTGTCTTTTGTGTGGAATTTGTGTATGCTGTTAAGACCCAAAACAGGCCTTTATAGAATGGTAAGGTTCCTTTTATGATACAAGATGCTTCTATATTTCCGAAGTAACACTGCTTAAAAATCATACCGTCATTTGTGATGGTATACCATCACCTCAGTGGAAAAATTGAGCATCCTATGTCATGTAACCTTGCGGATGGTATTCCTTGTACATATCATCAACTCACATTTGCAGTCCCTATGAAATAAAAGCAGGTGTGAGCATGAATAGCTTAAATGGGTTACTTCAAATTCTATTATTATTCATAGCTGTTATTCAATTATCTATGGTGGTTATTGGATTTACTGATGTTAATTGTCATATGGAACTGTTACATTTGCAGTCTGCCAAATATATTTGATTTCAGAGGGTTTCAACGCGGAATGGCAAATTTTCAATCCATTTTTCTTCTTGCATAAAAAAAAACTGTTGGGAGTATTTTCCTTGTGCACCGAGAAGAAAGGATACGAACCATCACAAACTTGTACTTTTTTAGGTGCTTGCATGTTGACCTTTTGGACTCTAATCGGTTCAATTGTTTGTTGATACTTGATAGGTATCTCTCAGAATTATTGGCAGAGCGTCACAAACTTAGTCCATTCATGCCTGTGCTTCCACATAGCTATCGGTTGCTGAATCAGGGTGAGTTCGAAAACATTAAATGTCATTTCTGTATTGTTTGCCATATTAAGAATGGAAACATGAAACATCAAATGACAATAAATAAGAAGCAGATGATTTCCCCTACCACCTTAAAGAGGAGACAACTAGAAAACAACCAAGTTTACATATGCACTCCTGAGGATCAAAACATTTCGTATTCTGTGTTAGAGACATGTAAAGAACAAGAAGAATTTTCCACCCTTATTCCCTGGTGTCAAGTTACGATAGCATTGATCTTCAAGAATTAAAAGGGAAAAGTTTAGTTTTTGGATTTATTTCTAAGCCATCCTCTTTAAATTCGTTGCTGTAGGTGTAGCATCTTCAGATCCACATTCTTTCTGCATTGGATGTCTCACTATGTGGACTTTCTTGACTGGTTGTTGGGTTATTGTGAGTTGAAAATATCTGTTAATGCCTCACCACTTTCTGCAGCTTGTTCGAACAGGTGTAGAATAATGATATTATTCGGAAAAGTGGAACTAGTTATGTACATTTGCGTTAGCACATGGTTGTGGAGTTTTATGATTAGCGCATATTACAGACTTCTCTCTCTCTCTCTCTCTCTCTCTCTCTCTCTCTCTCTCTATATATATATATATATATATATATATATATATATATATATATATTCTTTATATTCTATTACAAGTCCTGTTCAGACTTCAGACTGACCCATTGGAAATCCTCATCTTATTCAAATATAGTACGTGAGCAGTCTCGTGATTCAGCTTCATAATATCATGCTATAGACAATAACATTGAGGAAGCATTGATTTTTAACTAACTCAGTAAACAATCGTATTGTCTGTCCATATTTTGGTGACTGCTAACTAGTTTCTTAACAACTGCTAACTGGTACGTCTTATTCTTGAAAATTGACCTTTTTGGAGCAGAAACATTGCGTGTAACCACACTGTTGGGGAATGCATCAGTTTTAGATCAAAGTGGGCTTGAACATGCTAGCCCCATAGCTTCAGGAGGAATATTTTCAAATGGAGGAGCCAATGTGAACAGATGGGCATCACCGTTTCAATCAGAAGTACGGATACTAACCATTAACATAACCTTTTTGCTTAATCTAATTCTTTACTGCTTTTTGGAAGCATTTCTGACACAATCTTTCTACTTGTCATGCTAACTTTATACGTGTGAGTACTTTAATTTGAAGTGTTTCTTCCATGACAGGTAATTTGAAGCTAACAACATCAAGATTTAATAGATAACGAGAACCCCAACTCGAGTTACTTATAGCTGGATAGGTTCCCATTAGGTCGCGATTCCGTTACATGATGCCTATATTATAACTACCTCCTGATAGGAAGTGCAGTACCTGGTATAATGGAAGAACTAGAATGTTAGGTGTCCAATGCGGACTTGTCCAATGTTTAGGTGGTGGAGACTGCTGGAAGCTTGTTCTTCTTGTTTATTCACACCAACTCTTTAACTAAATTTATTGAGTCTGGTTTCCATTCTCTGCAGGAGTCTAGTTGTGAAAACCCCAGTTTATTGGTTTAGGATTCTAACAATCACCTTAACGTATTACCTCATGATACCCACCAGTTATTGAAATGCCTTGTATTCTGATTTGACTAGTCTGGTTCCAAATCTCTTGATACTGGGTAAATTCAAGATCATCTCTGAATATCCTTCATGACAGCGTGTTTGCTGTTTTGATGTCTATTGAGGCAAACCTATTCACTTTTATTAGTCTCTTTGTATACATACAATGGAAATTTTTGTGTGGTCTATGTTTTGTTTCCTTGAATTTTTTTGTGAAAGTTTAGGACCTTTCTGCATTATCTGAGTCACAACCGGTGTGGCAGTTTCTAGTGTATTAGAAATAAATTAGAATAGAAAAGACAAGAAAAAGTGAAGAAAGATAAAATATGGTGGTGCCTTAATTTCATTGGTTATTTTTAACAATGTTTGAGTTTTATGTTCAGATGTCAGGTTTAATGCAGTCCTCATCTGCGCAAAACTGGCTTGGTTCGCAAGGTAGCTCATCTGGTCTGATTGTGAAGAGAACAATCAGAGTTGATATTCCTGTGGACCAATATCCTAATGTATGAATCGTGTTCCTGTTCTAGTGCTCCTTTTTTGTGCTGTAGTCTTGCTGTATTTGATGTTGAAATTCATGTTGACTTGCCGTTGCAGTTCAATTTTGTTGGGCGCCTCCTTGGACCCAGAGGGAACTCTCTCAAGCGAGTGGAAGCTAATACTGAGTGCCGTGTTCTAATCAGAGGACAGGGCAGTATCAAGGATCCTGTCAAGGTAATGATGAAATCGTCTTTCCTATCTTTTTACCTGGATTATTCTTTCTTTCCTTGTGCCAAAAAGACTTATCATACTATTTTCATCATTCACAATTTGAAGGAAGAGATGATGCGAGGAAAACCAGGGTATGAGCACCTTAACGAACCCCTCCATGTACTTGTTGAGGGGGAATTGCCAGTTGAGATAATTGATGCCCGTCTGATGCAAGCTCGTGAGATACTCGAAGATTTGCTCAAGCCTGTGGTAAATTTTTTTCTTCCCTGCCTTGGGACTCTGATAATGAAAACTGCTATGACTTGACCTACTGGGAATAGTAATTTCATTTCACTTATTATCAGGGAAAGTGGTATTCTTATCATTTTTTTTTGTAATCCCTTTATCTGTATGCAGGATGAATCTCAAGATTTCTATAAGAAACAGCAGCTACGGGAGCTTGCAATGATCAATGGTACACTCCGTGAGGAAGGGTCGCAAATGGCTGGTTCTGTGTCCCCCTTCCACAACAGCCTCGGGATGAAAAGGGCCAAGACTAGGGGGTAATGGGTCCCCTCTCTTTGGTGAGCTTTTGGAGATTATGTGTTGGGTTTATGCGATTAAACAACAGGGGTTGCTGTGCCAGTCAGTGCCTCCAACTGCCATCGGGGCACTGGCACCTTTATGTACCAGTTCTAACTTGTTTCTTTATGATATGGGGTGTGTTTATTACTTGAGGAAGGTTTACTGGCAGTAAGTATACTGTAAATAACCGTTCGAGTTCTCAGGCTTACTCGTGTTTATCGCTCTGGCAGTTACAGTTAGATCGTTATCCATGATAGCCTGCTCTAGTATTATTTGATTTGTTGCGAGTTTGTGGTTGGAGTTTTGATAGGGTAGGTATTTCAGTGGGAAGTAAATGTGTGATTTGTAACCGATGTGAACTGTGATCCATTGTAATGCTTGTCAATTGGGTTATTGTGTTTTGTACTACTGAATGTAGAAAAGCTACTTCAGACTTTGTAAGAAATTTTTTTCTTTTTTTTTTTTCTTGCATGATCTCCACTGCCTTTTATTTTATTTTATTTTATTTTTTTGGCGTTTACTCGGTCACATTATTTTTTTACCTAAACTGTTGTCAAATCTTATCAAAGATTAAAGTTCTTGAATTGCACATTCGATCAAACAAAAAAGTACTAATGTAGTCACAACAACAAATCTGATGCTTTCTCCAACAAATTTTTGTTGTTATCTTTATATTTTTTTTTTATTTATACATGCTCAAGTAATTTTATCTTACTCAATTTTAAGTGTTTTACATGAAAAAATCATACTCAATTTCATAAAATCAGACCACATTGTAACTTTTTTATGTCATTTGGAGTAAATTTTGAGAATTTAATGTTTCAAAGTGTAAATTATGAATCTAAGAATCTTTCAAGGTGCAAAGTGTCATTTGTGAGTTTGGATCCTCTGGTGTACAGCACTCTGCTGTTCCACTAAACGACATGTCATTTTGTGAAATAACACCCCTGCTGTACAGGTACAGCGGATGATCTGTTATCGTCATTCATCCAAACTAGATTTCTTAATGTTTAGTTCTGGCAGTACTATTGGAACAACGGGAAATGATGGTCATTGGACACCAGAGTCTACTTCAGGTTTCAAGGTACCTGCTGGCACCGTTGCCAGAGTCTCTATGTACTCTAAACTAGCTCTAATGACTCAGAAAAATAAATCTTCTAATTTTATTTTTTTTTTTTTTTTTGGGGGGGGCGGGGGGGGGGGGGCGCGGCAATGCCAATCCATGCAATTGGCATTTTGCTGGGGATTAAAGCCGTCCCCCATTCTACTGAATGAACTGTAAAATGCAATCAAAGGAATAACACAGAATAATTATAAAATTAAAAAAAAAAAACCCATAGATGATCATGTTGCAAGGTTTCAAAAATTAACACAACGGGTTCTCGAGGATATATATACACTACGAACCTGAGGCTCTATGATAGTGACCGGCATGTATGGCTATTATTGGGAAAAACACGAATCAACGCTTCTCTGAAAAGCATATAGTTGCAAGTCATCCAATTGTTGGTAGAGATGGCTGAAGTTCTTGAAGATTTTTATTTAAACATTCTCTTCCCCTTCTTCATCCTCGGTGTCCTGAATCCCAAGCCAACCCGTAAAAGCAAAAAGAAACTCCTTGAAGTTCACCATTCCATTTTTATCCCAGTCCATTTCCTCTGCAACAATGGATCAAGTGACCTTATTACTTCTCAATGCATCAATGCACACATTTAAGACATGCATATGGTAGTTGAAGAACTAAGTGAATGCAATTCTAGCAATTGATCAAATGTACAAATATCCCTGGGTTTATCTCAAGCAAATATTCGGTGTAAAACTATGCAGAAAGAACATAATCAATGCAATGAATCGGACTGATTTTCCTTGATTAGTAATTATGATTCAGGTCACTTTGACTTGAAAGGTAGCTAATTCTGATACAAGGACCAGTAGATGCTAGTGCGATTAACACCAGTGTTTCTGGAATGCCATGATTAATTACAAACAAGAGAGAGAGAGATAGAGAGAGAGAGAGAGCTGACCAAATCTTTTCATGGCTATCCGCCCAGAAGACCGTTCTCCTCCTGTAGTTTCATTTATTGCTTCAATCATCTCTCTCTTGCTGACATAACCATCCTTGTTCTTGTCCAAGAACACAAATGTGTCAACCAGTGTTTCGAATGTGACCTCGAGATCCGGCATTCCCATCCGAGATTTCTGTCCAGGTCAAGGAATACAATAGGAGGGAAGTAGGAGAAGAAAACCTAAACTTCTTCATTATTGTTAGTTGAAATGCTGGTTTGGCAAGATGATAACCTTTTTACAGTAAATGATGCAAATAAATGATTTTGAGATCATAACAGGAAGACACAAATCCTAGAAGATGTTCACATGGAACTGTAAAACAGATGCAAAGCTTGAAAAGACAGAGTGAACTCCAACCAAGAGGGAGATACAATATCTTCAATATGATAGGCAACAAATGCGACAACAATAAAGTAAAATACAGAATAGTCCGAAAAGGAAAAAATATAGATGTTGTATCCATCACATATACCCAAGATTCAGTTAAATGATTGCCTTTATCAATCAGGTAAAAAAACAAATGAAGCTGACTTAAAGAAATAAATGTGGGACAAGGCCAATACTTTGGATACAGCATGTAGGGCAGCAGGATCATCCTTCAGAAGATAGACAAGACAAAGAAGCACAATGAACTCATTGAATCCCATTCCCATATCATCATTAATATCACATGCCATGAAGAGATCATTGATTTCCTCATCAGTAAAATTAATCTCTAGCTCAAGGAAGCAATGTTTTAACTCTTGTGGATCTATTGCACCATTTTTATCCTCGTCTGTTAACAAAGTGAATTTTAATCTCGTATCAGATACCATAAAAAGGAAGCAAACAAGAAAAAAAAAAAAAGGAAGGAAAAAGACAAGAAAATAATTTAAAAAGCACTTAAAAACTAGTTGGAAATCAAAACCTAAATTACCACATATTTTGCAATCAAGAAACCGTAAATAAGTTCGGGTTAGTTGAAAATGGAAACAACGTTAATACCAAGGATAGAGGAAATTTTAATTGTAAATTCAAGAAACATCATTTCAGATTCAAAAGAAAAATATGTTACACTTTAGAACTGTTTCTAACACCTACATACATGGCAAATTTTGGGATGAAAACAAGCACTTAAACTTATTATTGGAATAGTAGAATACTTCCTTTCAACACTCAGCATTTCATTTTAAGGCCATAAGTTCATGCAAATCTACTGCTCATTATATGAACAACACCACGCTAATTACATGGAAAGTGATTAAGGTACCCACCAAATCGCTCAAATATGGCTTTGCATTTTCTTAAGCTCTCGTCAATTTTTGGGAATTTCAGAATTATCCTGTTAAACGATTTCATGGAACTTCCTTCAGATTCTCTTCGCTGCATTGCCTCTTTTATTTTGGTATCAAGCTTTGTCTCCGGCATCCAGGCCTTAGGTGATTCGACCTTTTCACCCTTTCCCAATATACCTCCCATTGTCAACCAGTGCGACAAAGTGATATAAGATTTAAGTCCTGGCAAAATGATAATGAAAGAATTAGAAAATAACCAACTAATAGGAGCCCCCAAAAAAGCATGGGATAAATTGTGAAACATGACAGATTGATTTTACCCATTATACGATTTATAAGCCTGCAAATCATGTATAAAATTAACTTAAAATCCAAATGTCTAGACAAAATCTTCACGAATATACAAATAGAGACGGATTGCTGTTTAATCCAATTCTACGGTTTTCTACTAAATAAGATGATGAGACAAACATGCACGTACAATCGACTTTTTCCCTTAATTCTATTTCTGAGTGCTTCCTTAGGTTCAGGTTACTGGTATACTGGATCAATAAGCATTTTGATTTTCTCCGATTTGGGAAATTCTGTAAGAAATCAACTTTGACTCGTATATTTAAATTGCAATTGCATGCGAGTTACTCCCATATTCGAAGACCAAATTACAACAAGCCAAAGTGATAAAATAGTCTACCAAATACAACAAACCATAGTAATATATAGCTAAAATGCAGATGCAAGTGCTCAATTATGTATCTACGATTCAAAGACCAAATTACAACAGGCCAAAGTGATAAAATAGTTTTACCAAATATGTAAAGACGATTTGAAATGATACAAACAAAGATCGATACCATTTATCAATCAAAAAGCAAATAATCATAATCAAACAAATGCCATTGATATCAGATAGTACCAATTGGTAAATATAATTATAACCTTTTAGCACAATAGATCGGTTCTAGAATGGGAGGACCTCGGAAAGTTAAGATTTTCCCCTCTAATGCTCCTGTTGGTTATCATGGATGAAAAGATTTTGCCTCTTGTTTCCTTTGTCTTTCTAAGTTTCCTCATAAATCATAAAGAAAGAAAGGTTCTCCTTATAGCTAGTCTAAATCTCAAGTAAACGACAAAGTCGAGTACAGTATTTGACCCAAAAAAAAAAAGTACAGTATAGAAACCAAAGATTACATCATCTACATGCACATATACAATTACCGAATCGATTCCATATCCAGAATATTTCGTAAAGGAAAAAAAAAAATAAATGAAGTTGAGAGGTCTTGGCCTGAACTTGGAACAAAATCGAAGAGACAAACCTGGGTCTTTTCCAGAGAAAAATGAGGAAGATCAGAATCACCAAATAGGTTTCAAACCAACCTTTTTTAAGCCTCACAAAAGTGTCAGGAAGCCCAGAAAAAAGGCTGAAAAGCAGAGAAAATGGAAACAGATGAAAAATCCCAGGACGGAGGTTCAGATTTAAACTCCAAAAGGGGATTGCAGAGGATCTAATTCGGGAAACGGGAGGAAGAAGAAGGGGTTGTGGGGTGTGGGGTGGGTAAGGGTAAGGGGTTGTCAACAACACCTTGTCTTGTTGGGTTTGTTTGTGCTTTTTACTTTTGTTTCTTAACTCCAAGATTTGTGCTGCACCCACCACGTATTCTCGTGCGTTCATACACCTGATACCATATTTGTTTCGGTACAAATAAAAGATTCCTATTTAATTCATTCAAATGGTATTAATTTGTATAACAAATTTGGTTCAAGGTTACCACCGACTGGAGTGGTTCCGTAGGATGTCGGCCGATTTTCTTAATTTAAGGTTACAGTTTTAATCTTGAAATTCACATTAAAATTCGAGAGTTAACTAATATAATAATGTAACTAAGTTTGTATTCAAAAAGAGTAACAGGTGCGGTTCGATTTTATATGATTCTATCGATGAAAGCCTATCACTACCAGAGTGGGCTCTGAATGTTCTCTTTTACTCTCACTCATTTTTTCTCTAACCAAAAAAAAAAAAAAAATTGATTCAAGGTTATAAAAGGGTATAAATTTATAATCATAATACTAAATTTATATTTTAAATTAGATAATAAATGTATGGTATTAAATTGAAAATGACAAAATAAATATTGAGAGTAAGAATTTACATATTATGTAATTTTTATATGAAGGTGTGGATATAAGTTTATCATAGTAATAAAATTATTGTATTTTTAATACTAAACTTGTTAATAATAACATCATCTATCACAAAATATTCATTAATATCTAATATTAAATGATAAATAACAATAATACACTTGATTGAAATTAATACCGGAACACTATAACCCATTCCAAATCTTAATATGGTTTCACTCTATCCGGTTGATATTTATCTATTTATTTATTTATTTTTATCCGAATCCTAGTTGATAATGATAAAAATCCTAGTTGATAAAGTAATCCATTTAGAAAGTCGAATATTCCTTTTCTTTTTTTTTTATCAAAGAATATTCCTATTTCAAAAAAAAAATTTGCTTATTTTATATTATTATAATTTTGACTTTCGAGTTCATGTTTTTGCCCAAAAATTAAATTAAATTAAAAAAAAGTTTGATTATTTCTTCCCAATGACATCATATGCCCACTAAGTAGTGCGTTCAACTTCAATCATATGCAAAGCTGTCACTAGATGGGCCTACCTAGGGCCCAACATGTCCAAATTCAATATCTGCACCATGATCAAAGATATTTGTTTCTCTTTTATCTTTTTTTTTAACTATTAGTAGTTTACGATGTATATTGTACATGAATATATTTAAATAATATTTTAAAAAAATAATAAATTATGTGTAAAATAATTAATTCTTATTGTAATTACTACTAAACCTACTTATTGATCTATGCTACCATTATTTAAGTATTTAATCTTTCATTTGTGTAAGTATCTCTAACCAATTAGAGATTTCATCCTTTCTTTATAGCGAAGCTTCATTGTAAAATTATTATTATTGAGTATTTGAAGATCTAATTATATTATAGATTTATTAGTAATAACTCGTGTCTGAAGGCACTAAGTAACTCAAAAAATCTCGAACACCAGTCATGTAATATAAATATTTTTAAATAATAATTTATTTTTATTATTTTCTTTAGTTACACAATTCAAAATCAATTTGAAAATACTATTTTCTAAAAAAAATTGACAAAACTTCTCTAAAAACACGACCTCTGAAAAAATATCAACATTTACACAATTTATATATTTAATCATTATACCTAAAAAAAATATATATATATATATATTTTTGATAGAAGTTGATATTGGTGTGTTTGTGTTGGCGGGTGTATAGAGAGAGAGAATGAGTTATATGAAAGATGGGATAAACTTATGAAACATGAGAATATGATATAGAGAGAGATTAGATTATTAATGGGTATTAGATATATTTTGTTATTATTAGATATATATAGTCGTCCACGCCAAACTCTCCAACTCCTATTACTTTATTATTATATACATATAGGATAGAGCGAGAGAGTGTGTGTGTGAGTGTGAGTGTGTGCGAGTATGAGATAGATAAAAAGATAGAGTTATATAAGAGACTAGTTATTGTCTGTGCCTGAAGGCACAGAGTAATAAAAAAATGGTCAACAATAAATATATTTGTATTCACATCTAAAATCAAATTACAAATATAAATGAAAGAGAAATAAATTTAAGTACCGGTTATAATAGGAGTGAGCAATGGTAGTGGTGGTGGGGGGTGGCAACGGTGGCGATGGCGATGGTGGTGGTGACGGTCGTGAGGGGTGATGGTGAGGCGATAGGAGTAGTGGTGGGTAGGGGGTGATGGTTGGATAGTAACGATGGTGGTAGGATGGTGGTGGGCTGGAGGTGACAGCGGTGATGGTGGTGATAGGGGGTAGTGGTGGTTAGGCAGTAGGGGGTGACGACAATAGTAATGGCAACGGTGGTGATAGTAGGGGTCAGTGGTAGTTTTTGTGACAAAGGTGGTGGTAGCGGGGTGGCGACGACAGTGGTAGAAAAGTGACAGTGATGGTAAGGTGATAGTGGGGTGGAGGTGACAAAGGTGATGGTGGGTATAATGGGGATGGTGATGGTCAAGCAGTGGTGATGGGGTGGCAATGATGGTGATGGTAAAAGGTGGTATGATGATGACAGCGATGGTGGTGGTAAAAGGCGGGGAGGGTAATGGTAATGGTGATGGTGATGGTGGTGGTGTGGTGATGGGTGGGGGGTGGTGACATAGGTGGTGGTGATAGTGATAATGGTGATGATAGTGGGGTGGGGTGGCGATGGTAGTGGTAATAATAATGGTCATCAAATTAATATTTCTCTTTAATTTAATATTAAGTTATTATTTATTTTTATCAAATCAATATTAAATAAACATTCAATTTTATTAAATTAAACTATTTAATTTATTAAATAGAATATTAAATCCCATTAATTTAAAATTTAATCTTATCAAATTAATGTCATTTCTTTAATTTAACACAAAATGAATTTAATTTTATTAAAAGTTTAAAACAACATTCAAATTTATTCAATTAACATTAAATTCAATCAAATTAATATTTAATTTTATCAAAATTAAGATCAAATTTATTGAATTAATATTAAATTTTATCAAATAATTTTAAATTTTATATATGAAGTATAATGTGTGAGGGGCGGTCGGGCGACGTTGTGGAGGACATATGATAGCAGAGGAATTAGAAATGGATGAGATTTTGATATTGACTTTATCGATTATAATTTTTATTATAGAAAAATTATTTTTAACTATAAAAATTTTAAAAACTTGATTATGTAACCAAATGAGTGATAATATGATGACTAATATTATAACAAAGTTATAATTCAACGTTTTAAAATAAAAAATTTATAAAAATAATATAATGATTGAAATTACGTTTGTTGACTGTCTAGCACATATATAATGGGGAAATAATTGATGATATTTTAGTTTATTGATAGAGACAAAAGTTATTGTTACAGGGGTTGTCATTAAATTTAAACTTAACTACATGGTGTTTAGATGAAATTTTTCCTAGATATAACATTTAAATATAGTATGTCTTCTATCTTTGTACTATATATATGTACAATAAAGATGTGTGTGTGATATGAACAATAAATATGAAGAACAACTATATTATGATAGAATTTTGGGGAGACATATGTCTAAGTTTGGAAAGAGAATCATGAAAGATAAGAGTGTGAGAGACAGTCAATGTTTCAGTATAGAAAGTGATTCCTTAAAATAGGAAATAAAATTAGGGAAATAATGATAAGAGTTGTAATCTATATTTTAGGGAGGGAGAGAGAGAGAGAGAGAGAGAGAGAGAGAGAGAGAGAGAGAGAGAGAGAGACAAAGTTGAAGAATGAGAGATCGCTTAATTGCCGGATTTGATTGGGTTGGAGAATTAATTTAGGGATATTAGTTTTGGAAACTTAAAGTTTTGATTGGCAAAAAATTTCAAGAGTTAATATGGTACGTTGGATCGAAACGATCTGAGACGTCAATAGATTGAGACAGATTGAAATATCTTCGACTGTTGGATAATGCCTTTTTTGGTTTTGAAATGATCCGAACCACTTTTTGTCTATTGAATTCAAAATCGTTCTACTTTATTATATAGATAAGAGTGTGTGTGTTTAAAATGTGTGAGAAATAGAAAAAAGAGAGATGTAAAATGAATGAAAATCCAATTATGATCATATAGATATAGATAGATAGATAAATATATGATGACATCTATGAGTAGAGTTACACATGGGTGAAGGTGGGCACGGGCTCACCCTCAAATTTTTTTTTTTGTAAAATATGGTATCATATGTATATTATATATATATATTCGAAAAATTATTCACATTTTTTACTTATGCTCACTCTATAATTTTCTTATTTCAATTATTTAGTTTTGTTTATTATAATAAAACTTTCTTTAGATGACTTTTATTTTATTGTGAATTTTTTCAAGTAAAAGTTTTTTCAAATGATCTTTATTTGACTTTTTTTTTCTACTAAAAATTGTTTTTTATTTTTATTCGAGTACTGATTATAGTTTTTATTATTTGCAAATAAATTTTTATATTATTAATATGTTTACCTTTTAAATTTTAGTTTAATAGTTTTACTATGCTAATATTTTAGTGATAATGTTTAGAACATCATTTATTGAATAAATTTAATGGATTGCTAGTAAATAACTAATATTTTTTAATATAAAAATGACAATTAACTTCACTTTTTTACAATGGTGATAATTAGTCCATTTTTTATACATATACAATATACATTATTTTTTTGCCTTTTGATGTTAAATAGACTTCATATATCAAACATGATATAATAAATATAAATATATTACATGGTGTGATTGGTTAGGAGGAAACAAATTAGAGTGTATAATTAAAGTTTCCACCCTAAATAAAATTTCTGGCTCATAACATATGATAATGAGCTATAATTTGTTAGAAATAATCTTTATTATTAAAGTTTTAATAATATTAGATATATATTGTTATTATTAAATATATATATATATATAACCGTCTAAGGGAAAGTTACACGAGAGATGTGAGAGTGTGTTTAAAACATGTAAGAGATAGAAGAAAAAGTATGAGATGAAGGGAGAGAGAGTTGTGTCAGTTAGTATGAGATTAGGAGAAAGAGTTAGATAAGAGATAAGAGTCTTAAAAAAAAATTTGCATGAGAATTATTGAATCAATAATTTTCATGCGAGTTGAACCACGAAAAACTCAAGACAAACATTTATAGCTACTTTATTATATAGATTACATTTTTTGTCAAAAAAATTATTAAATTACAATACTATTGTTTGTATCATAATAATATGATATTTTTACATACCAAAAAAATTAAACATGACATATATTTGATTATAGAATTTAATCCGACAACTACATGTATATAGTAATAGGATATAGATTGAGTTTTATTTCTTCATATAAATATAGATATGGATATGAAAAATCGTATGAAAGTATACTATTAATAAATTAGGAAAAAATAATTTAAAATTCAAATATTATTAATAAAAAGTCTAAACAAACTTAGAATTCAAGTGTGTGTAGAAATTAAAAATTGAATGAAAATAATATGTGGGTATCATTGACTTTAGAATAATAATTAGGGACAACATAAAAAATTAAAAAATTTTAACATATGCTAACATTTATAAATAATATATATATCTATACTACTTATAAATATCAGTATGTGTGAAAAATTTTTGATTTCCTATTTCACCCTTAATTATTATCATAAAGTCAATTATGCCCACATATTTTCCTGTCTTTCATACCTACTTGACTTTCAAAATATTAGATAGATAAATTTTATCTCTATGACTTGGTAGATAAACTTTATCAAAATATTAAGTAGATAAACATTATCTCTATAACTTGATAGATAAACTTTATCTGTAGGACAATACATTCTTTCTTTTCTATTTAATTATACAAACTCTACTAGAATCTAATATCACATATTGATAATTTTTAGGTGATACAGATATATATATATATATTTTCCTATTTATTAGATTTCTTAAATATTTTGAATTCCTTCATATATATATATATATATAAATTTTATCTCTATGACAATACATTATTTCTTTTCCATGCAATTGTACAAACTCTACTAAACTTCTAATACCATATATTAGTCATTTTTAGGTGATATATATATTTGTCTTTCCTGCTTATTAGATTTTTAAAATATTTTGAATTCCTTCATATATATATATACATTTTATATGTATATTAGCTAGATAAACTTTATCTCTAGGACAATACATTATTTATTTTCCATTCAATTATACAAACTTTACTAGAATTCTAATACCACATATTGGTAATTTTTAGATGATACATATACATATATTTTTTTGTTTTTCCTACTTATTAGATTTCTAAAATATTTTGAATTCCTTCATATATATATAAATTTTTTCTCTATAACAATACATTCTTTCTTTTCCATTCAATTGTACAAACTCTACTAAAATTCTAATACTACATATTGGTCATTTTTAGGTGATACATATACATATATATTTTTGTCTTTCCTACTTATTAGACTTCTAAAATATTTTGAATTCCTTTATATATATATATATATAGGATTCTAATATCACATGAGATCAAACTTTCCAGCAAAGTTATCCAATAAATTTTTTCTTCCATTCACGTTAAAGTTAGAAGTTGGCCTGCTATAGTCATTTATTTGAAATCTTATGATCTCATGCTCTTCTGTGACAAACTTAATGAAGTCGAAATTGGAGTTTTCGGCATAATTGAGATTAGTTTGTCAATTCCTCTATTTTAGTTTTTTAATTCTTATGTTTATGTTAATTCATATGTTCTGTGACACTTAATTTTTTTTAATTTAATGTCAAACAGTTTTCTAAGAGATTAGTGTGACGGGTCAAGTATTCGGTATGATAATTGAGGTTACTTTATTAATTATTATATTTTAGTTTATTAAATTAGTGTGGCAGGTCGAGTATTTGACATAATTGAGGTTAGTTTATTAATTCTTATATTTACGTTATAATTTTCTATGTTTGTGTTTATTTGTTTTATTACAACCTCTCGTGAATCTAATTTAAATTTTGAGGTTACAAGAGTAAGTGTATTTTTTCTTGGTATTTTAATTATTTGCTTACCTTTATAAAAAATAATTTAATTTTATTACTCATCAACTCTGTATTTCAAATAAATTTAATAACAAATTAATGAACTAATTTTTTTCACGTGCGCAGAATATATAAAAGAGAACAAGCAATAGCTCGTACCTTACTGTGCATTACAAAAATAAAAATTAATTATTGATCATGTAATGTAAATATTCCGAACAACAGTATATGTTAATGAGGCCACAAAGAAGGCCTCAGTTGTGATGTTTTCAGCTTGTGGGCTGCCCATAACTATCAGATGGGCTTTCCCTCCAGCCTGTAATAGTGTCCAATGCAGTCAGGCTGGGCTACACTACATAGAGATTTTTTCCTTTTTTTTTCTTTTTGATCACTAGTATAACGAGGAGGATGATGAATTTCAAATCCGTGATCTTAAGATTCCAGACCAGGAGCGATAATCGTTAGGTCAATAATAAATTCTTGTACAAATGAATTAGATTAGTTACACAACATCGTTTTTTTTTTTGCTTTTTACAATAATTTTGGAACTTTGTTCTCTCTAATAATTAATTCAAAAATATCATCTCATGATGGGCTTATTTACGTTTAACTAGTAATATTGGTAATTAAAAAAAATATTTAATATAATTATAAAACCACATCAACCCTGTCACATAATGTTTTTATCTAATAAAAAACAACGGGACAATCTTACATCGGATAGTTTTAAGGGTGTGTTTGTATAAATGACGGCTATGACACTCCTCCTTTTAAGGAGTTGTGTTGTAGTTTGTCTATTTCAAAAACAACCATGTGCTTACCAGAATGGTTCCTTGTGGGCTCTGCTGCATTCCACTTTAGGCTCGTTTCAACGTACGAGGAGGCTTTTGGGGTCGGGTGGATCAATGGGCAGGAACTATCTCATATCGGATAGCTTTAGAAGTGTATGTGTGTATAAATGACGGTTATGACACTTCTCCTTTTAAGGAGTTGTGTTATAGTTTGTCTGTCTCAAAATAAAAAACAAAAAATATGTAAATAAATCTCCCACAATTTAATCATCATCCCTCCACGTAACATATTTACAATTCCATACAAAGAAATTGAGTTTACTTTATTTATTTAATTTTTTTATTGAAGAATTAATTAGAAAATAAATATTATTTTTCTGACAATTAATAAAAAAATCAGTAAGAAACGCAATAAAATATGTAGACATTATATATAATTTACAAGTAATTATTGATATTCCCAATAATTACAGAGATTCGGGATTTAATTTATGAGAATGGGTTTAATGTGAGAGGAGATTGCTCATTAAAAAATAAAAAATAAATTGGTAAGCACACGTGCATGTCATGAACGCGAAGTCCACTGCCAACAAGGGTCTGTACCGACACGCGGTGCGCCAAAAGTCTATATAACTCGATCCTCAGACTTACTAGTTCGCAAGCGAAGGTGAAAAAAGCCCTAGCGAGTCGATTCTCGGACTCGGTAAATAACTTTCTCCGTTGATTCTCTTTCATGTTTAGATGCATCTATCCATGTTAATTCAAGTAAATCTGGGAGGGTTGATTGATCGGTTTTCTTTTCTGTTTGCTACGAATTTCGCCGTTTGTAACGATTCAGTGATTTGATATGTCTTTTTTGTGAATTTTTCGCTTTTTATTGTTCATGTTTCTTATGGCCAGATCGCTACGTTGCATGTGGTTGTGGTTGGTTTTATTGATTCTGAATATGTTTTGGCGAAGATTTTTTATTTATTTATTGTTTTCTATTGGGGTTTCACTTTTATCTTTTAGTGTCTGGTTATTGATAAATCTAATTTTGTGGAATTTTAATCAGCGATGGTACGTTTTGCTCTGTCTTCGAGGAAAATAAACTTATGTTTGGAATTTTCATGGTGGTCGTTTGAGCTTGAATCTGTGTCCTCTGCTAGTGTGGGAATTTTATGGAGTGATGTTATTCTTCTGGTCTCAGAATCGGGATTCTTTTGGGTGTACGTCATTAGGAATTTGTTGTGTACGGTATGTTGTTGAAAACGCATTGGATATGAGGAAAAAAATCACTTTTAAATGAAACCACTTTATAGCGTGATTGATTTTGAACACCAAAACGTGATAATTGTTTTTATTTATTTATTTGCGTTGCTCTGAAAAAATGCTTCTAGTTTCCTGAACTTTGTTGTCAACCAGCAGATTTAATGTTTTCAATCGAATATGGGATGAAAAATTGTGGTGTTACTTATGCTATTAGTTTACATTGATATAATTAATCTATTGAGAGAGATTGTAGTAAATGCTGAATGTCTTATAAGAATTTTATGTAATTTTTATTATAAAATTTTCATCAAAAAGTTGAGACATTATATTGGTTTTATATATGATTATATCTTGGGATACTTGTCCTCTCTTTAGGTGGGGAACCGAAGAGATGTATTATAGTTGAGCGCTGAATGATTTGTCTTTATTATGTTCTGGGTTACTTATATGATTCTGGATTTTTCCTGCAGTGAGAATCCTGTGCAGCTGATTTAACATCTAGAAGACAGCGATGGCATCAAAAAGGATTCAGAAGGAGTTAAAGGATTTGCAGAAGGACCCTCCTGCTTCTTGCAGTGCTGGTTAGTTCAATTGTTATGTCATCTCTACCTTTGGAATCTGTAGTGCCTGCGCTAGGATTAGTTTGACATTATAGGATGGACGGGACATGGCAACAATTTGCCCAGATTATTTGTGAACTTACAGAGGGTATGAATGTAGAACGTGAAAGTAGTGGCAGATATATGGATTTGAAAATGGTTTTCAGGTTGTATTATTTTGGAGACCTCTAAGTTCCCAAGGCTTCTGTAAACTTGCAAATCATTGCAATGGAAGAGTGAGACAAAAGGTTTGAGTGTGAACTAGGATGACACTAAGCAGTCTGTATAGTTAAGTCTACAAAAATATTTGCTCCCAAGCCAAAAAAAGTGTCCTTTTAGTATGCCTTGAGAGTATGTAAAAAAACAAGTATGCCTTGAGAGCTCTAGCAGGAAAGGATATATACATTTTGGCCTCCATAATGGTGATGTTCCAGCTTTGTCCATCATGGTGAAGACTTGATATTTGGAAGGCTATACAAAGAAACATGTTCATTATCACAGCTAATAGAAAGTCCACATTTTGTACTCAAGTTATCTATAGTGTGTTAAGATTCAATCTGATGTTTATTGAGCCATTCTCAGATTTTGACATTGGTTTAGCATGTGAAGGTATGTAATTGTTTTGTCTTTCTTACTCGATGATGAAATTGGGGGTGGGCCTTGATGCAATGATAAGGTCACTCATCTTGGTGTCAAGGCTTTGACTTGCAAAAGCTACCTTTCCGTCTATCGGGTCAGACTGTTATATCTAACTCACTACTGACCCTGCAATGAAAGAAGTCTAATGCATTGGGCTATCCTTTTGTCCAATGATTAGAATGCCTAAATGGCCATGACTTGCTCAAAATTCAAATTGCAATACTAGTTTTCAAAATCCTAATGATTACAAGTATTGGGATTATTTGGAATCCCAAAGTCCAAAATATCTTGGAAAAAAAGTAAATTGGTACCAGTTTATGTTTCTTGATTCTTATTCTTTGACTCTTAACTTAATTTTGGTAATATTTTTTATTATGCATTTTTACAGGCCCTGTTGGTGAAGACATGTTCCATTGGCAAGCAACAATTATGGGCCCAGCAGACAGCCCATTTACTGGAGGGGTGTTTCTGGTGTCGATTCACTTCCCGCCTGATTATCCCTTTAAGCCTCCAAAGGTATTGATCTCAACTCATTTATGTTAAATAATGCCTATATTTTTCTCTCTCTCTCTTTCCTTTTTTTTTTTTTTTTTCTTCTTTCCCCGTTGGTTTTTTGATTTGTTTTTGTGGCCTCCCAGGGGGGTTGTATACCTTTTTAGTCAACCTGGCTTCTACATCTTGAACCATTTTCAGCGTGTTCAAGTGTGCACTCCTGGTTTTGTGACTCAATCAACACTTGTATCTTTGCTTTTTTTGTAATCTTGAACCCGTGTCTGCCCTCAAATTCTTGTCCCTTTGGAAAGGTACAACAGCCATGATTTCATTAGGAGAATTGCATGTAGTTGGTCCGATCATTGGTATAAGTTCTATTGAGTTTGAGTTGATATGTTATTTTCAAGGTTAACACCACGTGCCAAGACAGTAAGAGATAATAAGCATTTTCAGAAAAAAGAAAAGAGATAGTAAGTTTTATCACCGACCATCTTGTCATCCCCATTGTCTTGATCATATCATTAAAGTAATTATTGTAATGTGTATTTAAGTTCATTAGGGAATGTTAAGTTGTTTTATGTGCTTATACAATGGTTAGAAGAAGTTAAAAGTAGAATGTTGCGGCTCAATCAAATACAAAGGACATAAGGTTATTGTGGAGTGCAACTGAGTTAGTAATGTGTGGAGTGGATTAACATTGAAAATTAAGTAGAATGTCGTGGCCATCTAATACAAAGGACTTAAGGGTGATTGTGGATAACAACCGAGTTAAAAGGGTCGTGTGGAGTGGATTAAACTTTGAGAGAATGTTTTTGCATTTCTTCACTGGAGGCTATTGAATTACTGATGTGGCGTAGTGGATAAATTTTGCCTTCAATAACAATTAAAACTGGTTACCTAATATCAATTTAACGACAAAACTGGCAAGTTTAATATGCTGCAAAGGCTTATTTCACCATTTTGCTTCCCCCGTATGTCATGTGTGTAATTGTTGAAGTTTCTGTAATTGAAATGCGTATTTAATATTTTACTCCACAGTGAGGGAAGTAGGGAATATCTGGCTGATGCATGTTCATTACTTTTCAAGGTATATGGACTTTAGTATATATTTGTTATGTAATGGGCAGGTTGCCTTTAAAACCAAAGTTTTCCATCCAAACATCAACAGCAATGGTAGCATCTGCCTTGACATTCTCAAGGAGCAGTGGAGCCCTGCACTTACAATATCCAAGGTATTACAGCAGTCTTCGTGGCTCTTTGCATCTTCTACCTGTCTTTGCTATCCATAATCGATAGTTCTGTTAAAAAGTTAATTGTAGTCTCTTTGAATTGGCATGAACTGCGAACCAAAATGTGTCTTTTGTCAATAAGCTTAATGTTATTTTTGGATGTGGGGGATCTACAGGTGCTGCTTTCAATCTGCTCGTTGTTGACAGATCCAAACCCAGATGATCCTCTGGTGCCTGAGATTGCTCATATGTACAAGACTGACAGAGTCAAGTATGAGAGCACTGCCCGATCTTGGACCCAGAAGTATGCTATGGGATAAGACCTCATAATATGCATTTAAATTATGTGATGTTTTTATGTTGTTAGTAAATAAATAGAAAAAGAACAACGATTCTGAAGATCAAGAACTTTGGTCAGTTCTGTTCTTTCTCCTTGGTTTCAAGGAGTTCGATCATGCTTTTCTCTGGAACTTGGATGTGTTCTTCATTTCAGATGGTCATATATTGGAATCGAGGTTATATACTCTTGCTCTATAATTTAGTTCATAGTGTGTGCGTGCCCATTTTTTGTTTTTGCTTGTATAAAAGGGTAGGGGTAATCGATCATGAGCGTTTTCCACTGTGGAATGTCCGATTTGAATTATAGCTACGAAGTCAGAAGGGTAGTCCGTCATTATAGCACTCAACAAAGTCGAACTCACGACCCTAAAGGGTTATGATTGACCACTAGTTCGGGTGATGTGTGCCCAATTTAATTCCACAGCAGATGTGCAAACTTATGTTGAAATATTCAATTTAATGGTGATATTAACTTATTATTGTCAAGTCACAAGTATTACCATTTGTTTTGTTGTCTTTGCTTTTGTGTAACAATTATTTCTGTTAAAAAATAAAATGTAGTCGATAGATATCAATAGCATTTTAGTTACGTGGAAGTAGAGGCAACAAAGTTCTAAGGATAAACTAACGACTTTCTGAAATTATGTTTTAATATTCCCCCCTCTGGGCTGTGGCTATGCTCGCGGTGGACATAGATACAAGTCGGGTCGAAATAGGGCAGATTTCATTGGATACCACTTCTGGTTCCCGCCTGGGTACGGGGTAGGGCAGCTATTAATAATTGAGTAGATATTAGATGTAATTGTATTATCCATTATTATTATTGTAATATTATTGACACATTATATTGCTAATTAATTATAAAATATCAAATAAAATTAATGAATATTATTATTTTATCATAGCAGTTCTTAAATAAAGTTATTACTAATTATTAATAAATTAAATTAAATTTAACGTAATATTATTGTTGCATGGAATATTTTCGATATTTGAGTAGCCAATTGTCAACGAAAATGTGAATTTACCGTGAGAGAGAGAGAGAGTCTCGTGAAACCCGAAACGCCCTGTCAGAGGAGAAGCGTGGACATTTAATAATATTGGATAAGCTTTGAATTATTCATAACTAATTACTCAATTAAGTACCCTGTGTCTGAACTTGCATTGAATACACCGACAAGAGAGAATAGAACCCAAAGCCTCTTCTCTTTATTCAATCACTAATTACTTAATAATAACCCGGAATCTGAAACTTAACTGATTGAATGTCGACGAGAGAGAGAGAGAGAGAGAGAGAGAGAGAGAATTGCCTAGCTTCACATCTCTGTTTTGTCTTTCCCGTGAGGGCTCCTAATGCCTCCGGGCCTATACTATAACTATACTATACTCGGACAGTGACAGGTCACGGCTATCCATACGTCCAGGGCAGTGTCCCTCAGCCTTTTGGGTACACTTGCCGATGATAGATACATGGAGATACGTTGACAGTGACGTGAAACTGTAGAAACACTGACGGCTCTGCTTTGTTCTGTGTCTGTCATTTCGATGGCGACGTCTCTACCGACGCCTGCCTTTTCCCACCGTAGGGTCACCTTCTCCAATTCCCTACTTCTTACCTTAACTTTTTGCCCCCCCCCCCCCCCATGCTATGCTTCACTGTGCAACCCATTAATACACAGTGAGTTACATGTTTTGTGGGTGCACCCTCACACACGTGGTCCCCTTGACAATTTACTGTTACTATTTCCTTGTGGGGATGGAATGGAAGGGGTGTGTAAATTTCACTTGAACCCTCCAATTTTAATCAAAATCACATTTTAATTATGCATTGTGATTGCTATTGTTTTAACATAAGTCAAGCTGTTGGAGTTACATTTATAATAATTTTTGATAAACAATCGACGGAAATTCTACATTACGGAATTTTCAAATATCACTTTTTATAGTTAAAATTATAATTTTAAAATAAGAAGTAATAACTGTTGAATGGAAGATCACGATAGATCATAAAAATTTTGATGTCGATCATAATCTTCTATAATTGATCATATCTTTTAAATTATAATTTACATCTCTAAAAAAAATTATAACTTAATTTTACAAATTATAATTTTTGATACGATAGCATCGATAATACCAATAGTACCGCAACCTATCCCAACAATCGAACCTTGTCATAGTACTTACAAAACTATCATTAGTGGGATTGTGGTTGCTCTATCATGTCATTATATTATTGTAGCATTGACAATGATGGATAGTGTGGAATGTGTATGTTGAAGAATTTAAATATTTTAATTGGAGTTGTCGAACGTATAAAAAAATAAAAATTTAGTATTACACCGATATTTATTATTTTTATTATTATTGTGGTATCAAAAAATTAGTAAAAATAATTATCACAATAGTGATTAAAAATATCTACAATAATGATAACTCATTGACAAAAATAATAAATTTATTTTTTTGTAAAATGACTTACAAACAGTAAATTTTTGAGGTACAGTACCAATTTTTTTTTTCCTACACCATAGTCGATGTCCATTTTAATTCTTCCAATGTGATGTACACACTCGCCCTTTGTAGTTCAAGTCCTTTTCTTTTGGATTCAATCCCTTCATAAGAATTTTGGGAGCATCATATAACATCAGGATTTTTCAAGACACCAAGTGTGTCCAACACTGATTCTCACATGTTGCTGTTCCTTTGTGTCCTCAAATTTTCAAGACAAAAAACTGGTATTATTGGCCTAAATGATTTGGACCAACCTTACTGCCTTTGCCTTGGGGTAATGTATATTGATGCTGACTTGCTTTTACATCATGGTTATGGAGGGAAGGGGTATGCACTATCCATCAAAGGGCTAGCTTTTTTCCCTAAATTCTATATCTATTTTGGTTGATGACTTGTTCCACTATCATCACAACTGTTTGTTTTCATCATCCAACTATGCAAGGCCTGGTATTATACAATTATTAAACTTCAAGTATGCATAATCTTTTACCTGAAAATTCATCATATAACTAATAGAAAATTGTATTTCAATAGATAAAGAAATGAATAAGACTATATACATCTTATTTTCCTCGAACCTTACAATAATGAGTGATTCGTACACCGAATTATTTATTTTGTTTTAGGTCTTTTGCTTTGAAATGCCATAAACCATATTAATGTAGTTGCAACCATTAGATGTGCAAGTTTTGGTATTTTCTAGTTGTTAAGTGGTTATTTGATCGACTTATGCATAAATTGACCCAAACGTTTTTAATCTTTTAAAAAAAAATATTTGAAAAATAGTTCAAGATTTAGTTGATTATGGTTGGGTAGGAACTGAACTAATACAATTTTTTAGTAACCCAAAGAGACTCTATTAAAAGAACACACAACTAACTCTGAAGCCTAGATAGCTACTAACCAGCTTAGCTGTGCTGTTAGAAAATCGAGTCAAACTAGGAACAACCCTACAATGTAGTTCAACTAAAAAACCTGTTTTCCTACTTTTCTTTGCTCAGCCACCCCTGATATTATCGCAATGTCAAAATGATAATTTAATTTAAATAAAATTCAAAAAATTATAATTTAAATATATATTATTTTTTGATGAGTAGTTTTTATCAATTGTTTTAGTGAGATTCATTCATTCAATATTTCGTTAAAGGGATGATATACATTTAGGATATAATTTTTTAGATTTTATTTAAATTATGTAACATCGTATTTACATCCACGGATCAAAAATCTATTCATTGAAATCTAGTAACTGATTATATAGTACACACACTTATTTATAGAGATAAAATTATGTAACTCAAACCTATTCAAATATAATTTAATTTTTATATTTCCTATTACATGTCTAATATACCTATTCATGACATACTAAAACTCTTCCAATATAATTTTATTTTATATAGAACTAGGAGATAACCAGTGTCTAAAGGTACGGTGCAATTGAATAGTTTTGAGAGAGATGTTAGGACCGTTGGATGAATCTATTTGAGACCGCTGGACGAACTAATTGAAGTCTGCCATGAAGTTTCTAACATAATTATACTTCATATAGAATTAGAAGGTAACTAGTGTCTAAAGGCACGGTACAATTAAATAGTTTTGAGACAGATATTAGTGACCGTTAGATGAATTTATTTGAGACCATTGGACGAGTTTATTGAAGTCTATCCTGTTTTATATTATAAATTTTTACATTGATTATTCAACAAACTCTCATTTATGACAATTAAAAATTTTGAATCAAATTCTAATAGATCTAAAGTCTGGTCCCCTCGATCACCTCCCTTGAATTTGCACTAGTCGATATAGGTGAATCCCTGTCACATTTAATAACTTTCGAATCGAAACCCTCTAGGAGAGTAGAGAAGAAATTTCAGAACGAAATAATTTATCAAAAAAAATGAAAAAAAAAATGTAATAGAGAGTGAATCTGACTCGACCACAGAGTAACCCTTACCCAACCTTTCTTTTGTCGGAATCAGATTTCGCACCATTTAATGAAGACGTCGTCCGGGCCATGCTTTTTTTTGTTTTGTTTTTAATAGAAAATAAAAATAAAAAAAGAAAATCAGGACACGTTAACACAAACACTAAGACAACGCAACAAGCACAGGGAAAGAGACGGTCGAACCTTCAGAAATAGGTTCGAGTGAGAGACAGAGAAAGAGGGAGAGAGAAAGAAAATATTTTATGCATACGTAGTTGCGTGATTGCAATCATCACATCTTCCTCCATTACCAGCTTCGCCAAAGATTTTTCTTCAGAAAATCTGAAAATATTACCATAATCTTGCAGATATAGAAATAGATTTTACTCATATGCATCAATTCACAAATAGGAAACCAATGGAATAGCTTTGCCGATTGCGATCCATCTTTTATTTTAGGGTTTCATTCAGGTTCGTCTAGATGTATATATATATATATATATATTCATGTATGAATGTATTTGCAAACCTGTGAAGGTTCATGTATGTTTTATGTTTCAAAGAGTAAGTGTTTTTTGTTTGTTACAAATTGTGTGAGATCTAAAGAATTACTATCTGGCATTGTTGAAATTTAATGTTCTTTTATTTATTACTTGGAGCGTTACAAGTGTATAAATATGAGAAGTGATGGTTGATATGCTCAGGTTTTGATGCCTCTCTCCTTTCCATGTTGGTTTCAGAAGTCAAAACTCTGTTGCAAATACAAGGATTTCTCTTGAAATTCTCTTGCTTCGTTTCCTTTTTTGGTTGAGTCTGGGATAATGATGACGATCTTCTGTTGGTTTTGAGTTATTGTAAATCCTTATTATACATTGGAAAGATAGTATAGTTATACAATATGAGACTGAATAATACCCTTTTTGGTAAGAATAGGAGCAAGCCTAGCATTTCTAGTTGTGTATGGTTGGAGCATTCAGTAGCTTCAGATCTGTTTGTTTTGTTAAGATTTTGCAAATATCTGTTGTCTTGGACTTCTTCTTCTTTTTAGAGAAGACTATTTTTTTGGATGTTAAAAGGTTATTTGGTTGAGTTGATGTTGCAAGTGAGAATATAAGTGAACATTTTGTCCTTTTCGGGAAAGTGTGATTGTTTTGTTTTCTTCGAAATTCTGGGAAACTGTTTAGTGAGTATGAAAGGAAAAAGGGTTTCTCTTCATTTCAATTTCTGGGGCGATTGTTTTGAATTCAATATGGTCTAACACAAACTGTTACGTTACGGTGAAACTGCACTCGCTGTGTCACTCTGTCCAACACAGCCAATGGATATACATTATCTGCGTTAAACTACAATCCTCTATCTTCTTCTTCTACTTTTCTTTTTTGTTCAATGATAATTGTAGAGGTTCTAATACTTGCATTTTGTGATTTTGTTTTAAGATTCATTATGGTGAAATTTGCCACTTTGACCATGCACCCATTCAGTCACTATGTTCCACACAACCAAAAGGATTTACCTTACCTGCTTTAAACTACAATCCTCCATCTTCTTCTTTCCTTTTCTAAGGTTAATTTTGAATGTTTTTAAATTTGCAGTATGTTATTTTCTTTTTGTTACTGACTCTCTTCTCTTTCTGATTTTAATGATATAGACCCACATGCATTTGGATGATTTCACTTGGGGGCGACCTCTCTTGTTCTAAATCTTAGGGCCAAGTCTCTTCCTTCTGCAAATGGCTATGATGTCAGGCATGTGACATTCCATTATCTCTTTAATTACCATATCAGGTCACTCAATTGCTATTAGAGTAGTATAATAATTCTTATTGTAATTTTCATATTTTCGGCTTAGAAGGACTGGAGGCTTATGATGAAATAAGAGAAAGGAGATCAGACTTTGAGAACTCTGAAGACGAGAGACGGCGATCAAAGATTGGGGTTCTAAGAAAGAAGGCAATAAATGCTTCAAATAAGTTCACTCATTCTCTCAAAAAAAGAGGGAAAAGGAAAATTGATTACAGGATTCCTCCAGTTTCCATAGAGGATGTGCGTGATGCCAGAGAGGAGAGTGCTGTCTATGATCTGCGACAAAAACTCCTTGACAGGGATTTGTTGCCAGCTAGACATGATGACTATCATACTTTGTTGAGGTGAATTAATTCTTTTGAACTATACAACATTGCATCCATTGAGTCACTTGAACAAATTCAGTGGTTTAATTGGCTGTAATCACTTCTTAACTAGCTTTAATACCTTGCTTGGGTGTTTGATTGGAATTGATGTCAAACATTGTGTACTACGTATGATTTTATCATATGTGTAGACTCTGGAACTTAAACTGCAACCTGTGTCTCTGTCCTACCGGTGGTTATGCCAATCATTTGCATATGTTGGTATAGTCTAATATATAATCATTGGATCCACTATAACTATAAGTCAAAGTCAAATTAAGGTAGGCCTTAACGTGGTAGGTGATCCGCAACAAACTATAAAACTACGCCCGCGGACTCTAGATCCCGATCGGTATCCGCTAGGTCTTCTAATGGATAAACTTTCACTTATGCTTGTTCCGGAAGGTAAGTATATTTTCTTGACTGATGTAACTCAAGGGACCCTGTCAACTCAATAAATGACCACTTTGCTGTAGAGATGATATGCAAGACTCTGGATCTAATTATCTCTATGGATAAGTGTATATGCTCAAACAGAATCAGTAGATAAGAGTTGCAAGTGAAAAGTTATGCAGACTGAAGAGTTATCTATTGTCGTTGTTGTTTATTTGTGAGCTTTTGTATATAATAAACTGAAATGTTGTGGTGTTTGGATTTTCAGCTAGTTTGCTCATGTTTTATCTTGTACCCACTGTTACCGTTTGACTTCAAATTATTCTTATCTTCTCATGTAGATTCTTGAAAGCAAGAGATTTTAATATTGACAAAACCATCCAGATGTGGGAAGAAATGCTTAACTGGAGGAAAGAGTATGGAACAGACACCATATTGGAGGTACTTACACAAATTCACCCCACCAGCCCTATGGTGTCAACAGCAAGCACTTGAAATATCAAGATTTCCTTGGGCAGGCAGTTGTAAATCAGAGTGGTATTTTTAAGCAAGTTTAATAAATAACAGATTTGTGTACTATTAGATGTATTTGTATTTTTAACTTGCACAAGTACTTCAGTGGCATCCAATTTCTGGGTTTCCTCCAATAATTTGATGGCATCTATTATTAAAGGGTTATTTTTTTATTGAATTCCAATTGTTTGCTGTCCTAACCTTGCAATATATTGAACCAACTGATGATCAGGATTTTGAATTTGAAGAGCTGGAAGAAGTCCTGCAGTACTACCCTCAAGGATACCATGGAGTTGATATGGAAGGCAGGCCCATATATATTGAAAGGCTTGGCAAAGCTCATCCAAGCAAATTAATGGGCATCACCACAATCAATCGCTACTTAAAATACCATGCTCAAGAGTTTGAGAGGGCTCTACATGAAAAATTCCCTGCGTGTTCCATTGCAGCAAAGAGAAAGATTTATTCAACAACAACAATTTTGGATGTGCAAGGCCTGGTATGTTGGACTTTAATTGAACATCGCAGCCAAATTGAATGAGTTCTTCTGTTACATAATTTGTGTCTTCCATGGCATTTATAGCCTTGTAAGACATTTATAGCTTATTTTGTTCACAAGCATCTTTAAATATGTATTGCATTTAGCGTGTCCGTCTTATACCATTGATGGAGTGGGGCATAAATAAGGAACTAACATTGCTTTTACTGATAGTGTTGGATATTTTCTTACTCTAGTAGCAACTGATTGTTGAGGGCTTCTCTACTCACAATAGAGACCCATTAGTCAGTCTAGAATTTTAGCTATATCAATTATTGTATTATGCAGGGTGTCAAGAATTTCACGAAGACAGCTGCTAACCTCCTGGCAAACATGACAAAAATTGATAACAGTTATTACCCCGAGGTATTCAATCCTGTTCTGTGAAAGTTTTGAAAATAACATCAACAGTTCCCTCATAGTCGATATACTGTTCTGTTCATTATTTCCACGACATTTTTTGTTTTCTGTTTTTTGACATTTTTTTTCCACATTTGTATTCAGACTCTACATCGAATGTTCATAGTTAATGCTGGTCCTGGCTTCAAGAAGATGCTTTGGCCTGCTGCTCAGAAATTTCTTGATGCAAAAACTATTGCAAAAATACAGGTAAAGTGTCTGCTTAGGCTTTCTAATTTTTTTGGCCATTTACAGTCACGTTAACGTACTGCTCATTTGTGTCCCCACTGTGCAGGTGCTGGATTCTAAATCCTTGGGCAAACTACTTGAAGCCATTGACCCAGGGTGTGCTGTCTTCTCCTGTTTCCACCTCATATAATTTTCAATGATAAGATTGTCTAATTTGTTTTTTGTTCTTTCCTCTTCAGTCAGTTGCCTGACTTCTTGGGTGGCTTGTGCACGTGTTCTGCTGAAGGAGGGTGCCTTAGGTCTAATATGGGTCCGTGGAATGTTCCGGCAATAATGAAGGTAAGCATACTCTAATTTGCAATTTTCACTTTTTAATTATTTGCTATATGCCCTGAGCATAATCGTATTATGCTTGATTTTAAGTGTGATTGTGTTTGCTTATTCAAAAAACTGAACCATATTCTTATGTGAACGAAGGAAATTCTGAGCTAGAATAGTTTGTTCCTTTTGAAGCTTGTATATCACGCAGAGGCGACATTTGTGAGGCAAATCACCGGTGTATCTAGTGACCTACAGAAAATTGATTCTTACATTCACATATGCCCGTTGAAGGCAAGTTGCTTTTATATGCAGTATGTTGATGTGTTGTGTGATATGTTATGTACTTTCTCATATGATTAATCTCTGGCTCAGGGAACAAGCTGTGCTACGTCTACTTTGGAGTCGGGATCACATGTTGCTAATTCTTGTCCTCCAACTATACGAAGTAGCCCTAAGTTTCCACGCTTGGTCTCAGGTCATGAAGAAGTGAGTAGTTGAACCTTTGATTCAAGATCTTGCATTTTTGCTTTCAAATGCAACCTTCTGAGATCAAGTATTCCTGATTAATCACACAATTGAATTACGGCTGACACAGACTTTGTAATTTGTGCAGGCCAAGGCATCTGAGCCAACTGTCTACTACAGTTGTGATGATCATTTTAATGAGGCTGACAGAGCTACTGATACTGACCAAGGATTCAGATATTCTCAGGATCAATCCCCTAAAAGTGACAACGTTGAGAATTCATCTGTTGACTCAACACCGAATTCTGAAGGTATATGCCCTCTTATTATACTGTGGCTGTTATCCCTTCTTTAGAGTATGCGACATGCACTTAATTTTCAGAGCACATGGTAACATACAGGTGATGGTAGAATTTCAAAGCATCATTGCTTCGGGCTTTCTAGTATTACTTCACATAAGCCAAGCAATGTGGCCAAAATTCATGTTGTTTGTCTGCTTTCTGCGGGGAAAAAATAATAAGAGGCAAAGCATAGTTGGTAAAATCTTTTCAAAGAGAATGCAAATTACAAGTCTGAGTTTTCTGCTGCGATCGCATTGGTTCAAGTGATAATACTAGTTGTTGTGACTTATTTGTGGTGTGGTAGTCATACGTATGTAGAGAAAAATTTGTCTCCAAAAAAAATAAAATAAACATAATTATCTTTTAGAATTCATTTTTGTTTTTTGTCCTGGACTAGTAGTTTTAAAGTTCATTAACAAAGTGTGCTTTTTCCTTTTGTGTTTCATTTTCTTCTTCTCTGTCATCGTGTTATTTTAGGCACTCAGGTGATCCATTGGTTTGGCACCATCCATGAAAAGATTGTAAAGAGAAGTTTCCGGTATATGGCAAGAACATCGATATCAGTTGTTGTCAAACTCCATGCATTGCTTCGTAGAATACCCTCTGAGTCCTGGAGAAGGCACACCAACATATGTCCATCTAATGCCATAGAAGACGAAACAAATGGTCATTCACCAGTTCCTCCAGAAACTGTCAGCAAAGAAGATCGTGTCCTTCCATGTGTACAGCGTCTTCAGAAATTGGAAAAATTAATGGAAGAACTTAACAAGAAGCCTGCTGAAATTCCTTTGGAGAAGGAGGAGATGCTTCAGCAGTCTCTGGACAGGATCAAGTCTGTGGAGTTTGACCTTGAGAAAACAAAGAGAGTAAGCCTCATCATCTTTGAATGAAATGGCGAAAACTTTGAAGCCTGGATACAGCTGATTCATAATCATATTTGTGATAGGTATTGCACGCAGCAGTAGTGAAGCAACTAGAGATTGGAGAGTTGCTGGAGAATTTGCAGGAGTCCAAATTTCGAGTAAGTCACTCTTCCTTTTTTAGTTCTATTTTTACACAATATTGGGTGAATATGTGTCAAAAAAAGAAAAGAACATTTAGATAAATTGATTAATCAGTAGATTAAGCTATCGCCTATCATAGCAATTTTGATTTATGTAGATGATTTGTCAGAGCATCTTTTCTTTGCGGCACTCTTCCTGTTTTTGTTTTATTAATCCTCCATGGGAGATTTGGTTGTCTAGTTTGCTAGGACCTGAACCTGACTTCATTGGTCTCTATTTGAAGTTTTAATTGAATGTGTGTAAGGGAAGGTGATCGGGAGGGAGCTGTGTTTCTGCTTTCCCAGTCAATCAACATGCAAGCCTTCAACTATAAAAATCAACCTTCGTGGTTCTAATCTTTCGATGTGATGTACAATTGCTCTTCAGACCTTTCTCAAGTTCGACTTGGTCTTGCATGTGGCTAACAAATTGATTTAAAACAGACAAAAAAATAGAAAATTTCAAATGGATGATATATTTGGCCCACTAACCACTAGAGGGTTAGCTCTGATACCAAATGAGAGCATTCAACTCAAAACTCAATTGGTTATGAGTGGAGAGGTCCACAAGACATATAACACTTCCCCACGTGCCAAACTCTAATACCACGTCGGAACATTCAACTGAAAACCAATTGGAATTGAGTGGAGAGGTCCAGAAGGTTCATATATATATGCTAGTTTGATAGGTCTTAGTTTATTGTTGTGAGACAGGTTCTAAGTCCTAACTTGAATCATGCCATTCAATGATTGCATTGTATTTATACATCTTTAATTCCTTACCATGACATGTGAGGTTTCTTTTGCAGCACCGAAGGTTACTGTGTTGAATTCTGGAAGTCGATATTGGAGCAAGCTTTGCATCAAGAACCGACTGGTATAGCAAGAAGTCAGTTTGAATGGTGTATGCCTTCTTGGGACATGGTCAGGCAAGTACACAAACAGATAAACAGGAAGCGGACGTTTTCTTTTCTTTTTTCCTTTTTTTCCCCTGGTTATAACTTATTTCCCCAACTTACAAACAGTAACTGACAGAACCTAGAGCTACATCCCTGAGGGTTGTTTCTCTGTCCCCTACTCATATATTGAAACAGTGTAGACAAAGAAAAGCTTAATGCAATGTTTTACAGTAGTGCGCAGTATCTTTTTGTTTCCTCTCCTGTTATTGAAATACCTTGTAGCATTCTTTACACTTGGCATTTGCAGACCATAAGCCTATGTCTAGAACCATATTAGTTTTCATTTGCACTGGAATTTTTGTGAATGAAATTTCTGATTCAAAGATGGGGAAGATGCACCCACCACATTCAAGCAGATTTTCTGTTACTCCTGACTGAGCACTGAGACAAGCTCTGCTTCTGCCCAAACCTGTCACCTCAGTAAGGTGGTTTAACTATTATCAGTGTTACGATTTCGAATTATGAAACAGTTTGTCCATATACAGGTCATAATTCTCTTCGGACCTTGCACCAATGAGAGTCATCTATACTGGGTTGCCCTATTTCAGGATCTCTGGAACTAGACAGCTTCAATGAGTGTTCCTCTGCCATTTGCTTATTTGTTTCTTCACAATTGCTTGTGGAATGAGAATAATAAGAGAGAGAGAGAGAGAGAAACACTAGAAACAGAGACAGGTGTGCACGACTTGTGTTAAAGTCAATGGAGCTATGGTAGTACCATAGAATATTTGGATGCAGCACTGTAGACGTGGCTTCCAACAATGAAGAACGTAGATATAATAATAATGATTAAATTACGTAAATGGTTCTTAAAATCTTTGTGTCAATTAATTTTGAATTAATTTTTGTATTAATTGAACCCCTAAACTCTAAAATTTTAGCAATTAAGCCACTGAATTAATTTTTATGTCAACTGAGTCCCTAAATTCCAAAATTTTAACAATTAAGCCCTTATGTTAACAACCGTTAATTTTTGAATAAAATGTTTCACGTGTTCACCACATGAAAAATAAATTAGGCACATTTTAGATTGTTCGTTTGAAAACTATAAGATAAAAAATTTTATTCCTTATATCCATCAACAACAACCTTAAATCTAAACCACTTTCTTACCCATCAAACGAAACTAGCAAACTTTTCAATCAAGTATAAAAAATAGATTACATAAATGTAGGCTCTTCAAAGAGCTTACTGATCTGCTTCATTTGATGCGGTATAAAAGAGGTTTAGGTTTAGAATTCAATTGATGGGTATAAAAAATGAGTTCTTCGTCTAATAAGTTTTAAATGAACAGTTTAAAATACTCATAATTTGTTACCTGTGGAGAATACATGAGATATTTCGTCTAAACACTAAACAGTTGCCAACAAAAGCGCTTAATTGCTAAAATTTTAGAGTTTAGGAGCTCAATTGACAAAAGAAATAATTTTGGGACTTAATTGCTAAAATTTTAGAATTTAAGGGTTTAATTGACATGAAAATTAGTTAAAAAACTTAATTAATATAAATGTCATAGTTTAAGGGCTATTTATATAATTTACTCTAATAATAATAAAATGAGTTAAAATAATTTCAAATGGAGAAAACCAAAGGTTTGCTACATTACAATTGAATCATTTTCTGGAGCATAGAAATAAATCAAACTTTTGATGTTTCATTTGACCGATACAAATGAGCAATTGAAAAACAAGTAGCGGAGTGTGCGGGCCAGAGGCTCAAAATTCAAAGAATCGAATAATAATTAGTGTTTCACTTTTGACTAACTACATACTACTTTTTTATATTTGCCTTTTAAGTTTCACCCACCTTACCTTACCTTTCTTGATCATATTAGCTATTAGCTGTCTTCCTCCATTAATATAAATAAATAATAAAGAACAGCGCCATGGGAAAGATTTTCCACAGATAACATTATGAAAACCGTAAGGCAAACATCCATTGCCCAAAAATTAATGAATTTGACCAACTCAATTGAGGCACTGATCTTTTTTTTTTATCAAACTAAGGCATTGATCTTATTTCGTTTTATGAATAATTAAATTTCTCACATTATTTCTTTATCTACTTGATATAGTTTTACAACATCCTAAAGTGAAATAAAATCACAAAGTTCGAAGGACAAGTGAGACAACTATTTATTAGATTTGTAACAAACTTACTCACATGGATAATTTAAAACAAATAACTTAATAATAAAGGAAATAATATAAAATGAAAAATATAATTAAGGGTTAAAGTATATCCTATCCTAAATTCTTATAATGGAGGATCTGGTCATATAAATACAACGAATAGTCACTATAGATTCGAATTAGAAGTGTTAAAATATAGCAAGGTTTATTGATCGAACACGAATAAAATACAAAATTAGAGCGTTTGGAGTTTCTTTAAGTCACCCGCTTCATAAATGAGTTGACCTGCATGACATAATTAATAAAAAATTCAGGTAGAGATAAAGTCAACCAATAAAATACACGATATGACTCGTATATATACCAATTATGCATGATTCATATATGATACGAACTCAATATAATATAATTTGTTAGACACAAATTAATTAACAAATTGAATATTCATTGTAATAATGATACTACGTGGAAATACTGACGTAGTATCACTAATAAATAATATCAAAATAAATCCTACTAAAATTAATAATCAACTCTCTATGTAAGCAAATAATTACTTACTCTTTTTTCATATAAGTATATAACTATTCAAGTAGGATTTAACTTGTCCACTTAATATTTTATTATTAATTGATAATACCACGTCAACGTTGGAGGGTATTACTGTTGTATTCAATACTTTTTTCTTAATAAGGTAGTGCAAAAAGATGTTGTGTGTTAGATTATTAATTTCTTATAAAATCTTTGATTAATTGTACTAGAGATCCTTAAAATATAAAGTTTGTCTCATTTTGTTCTTTAATATTTTAATTATATCATTTTAGTCCCTAAAGTATTGAATATATTTTGATGTGGTCCATTAAGTAGACAATATCCAAATTACTTACAGTTTTTTATTAGAAACATGTTACTTGATACTTAAATATGGACAAAAAATAATTTAAAAATTTTTTGACCAAAATTTGGATAACTTACGACAAAAAATGTGTAATATGAGTAGTTGTTGACTAAAATTTGAATAACTTACGAACAAAATTGTGTAATTTTTATAATTTTTTGATTAAAATTTTGATAGAAATTTAATTAAGAATTATCTAAATTATTATTTTTACCTATATTTAGATATTACGTAACAATTTTATAATAAGAAATTATCTAAAATGAAAATATCTGCTTTAGAGACCACATAAAAATATATTTAATATTTTAAAAATTAAAATAATATAATTAAAATATTAAAAACTAAATTAAAATAAACTTTATACTTTACAAACCACTACGTTAATTAACCCTAAAATCTAGTCTACTCTATTGGGCCCATGTTATTTATTAATGATGTGGCTTCGGGGAACGGTTGACGCGGTTCGTAATGAAAACGTGTTTTCGCCAAATGCCGGCTGTACTCCATGTTCTCCTCTCTCTCTCTCTCTCTCTGTGTAATCACTTGTCTCTATCTCCCTCTATATCCCGCATATACATATTTGATATAGTTGAGAAGGTCAGTGTCAGTTATTGAACCAGAAGGAAGAGGGGGAGGAAGGAAGAGATCTGTAGAAAAAGAGAAGAGGTGGGAGTTCCATAGATACAGATCGGAACTATCAAAGTTATGGAGTGGAATTTCCGTTTTTCATTTTCTACTACTCATGTGATGATTCTCTGTCTCTCGCTCTTCCTATTCACCAGCTTCTATGCTGCATCTGCTTCTTCCGCTTTCATTTCAGGTCTGTAGATTCCTTCTCTTATATATGGATTTTTGGGGAATTTAGATACACATACATTTATAAATGCATATGTATATGATGCTTTTCTTTTCAATTCTCAAGTTTTCTCTGCGTATATAAGTGAAAATGTGTGTTTTATGTCACAGATGGGATCTTTGGGTCTGACGCTTCGACCGGCCGGAACCTTCTTCAGGCCAAGACAGGTTTATTTTTCGTTTTTTTCATTAATTATTTACATGCTTGAAGTCATTTTCGTGGTTGTTATTCTAATCTGTGTGTGTGTGTGTGTGTATACACGCTGTTTTTTTTAGCTCAAATTAATCTTAAAATACGTGAAGATTTTGCCTTGAAATTGGTTTATCTTTTGAGCTATACATGATATTAGTTGGATTAATTGCCTTAAAGTGTAGTCAGTCCAAAGAATTAGAAAATAGATTCTATATTTTTTTGAGAGTTCTTTTATCATTATCTTTTGCTTTTTTTCTAAATTTTATTTCAGTGAGAGATGAATATTTATTAATGACTTTGCTGATGGACAATGCTTGGGGATTATTCTTGTCAAACAGTCAAAGACAACCCGTCTTGGGTTTTTGTGGGTATGAATAGGAGACTTTTGGGATAGGAGAATTGAAAATGTTATTGTTTTGTTCAAAATTGTTCCCTTAAATTCTTGAATTTTGAGAATGAAATTGCATGCCAATTGTTCCACCTGAAGAATTACTTTTTTGAGCTGCTGCATTTGCACAGTTTGGCATTATTTATTTTCACTATCTTTCATGACTATGAGATGAATGGGTGATGGAAAGATCATGATCTTGAGATTGCTCATTGAAGTTTTCCTATTTTCTGTGCCAATTCAAGAGACTGAAGTTTACTGTGTGGAAGAATTCAATACTGTTGATAAATTTATTTGTAACTAAAAGATAAAGGCATTACGAAGTACATTCTTCTATCTCCAGTTAAGGACCATTAGGTATCTATTAGACCTTAAAAGCCAGTTGATCTCTCATGCAACTTACCAGCAAAGCTGTTTCAATGAAACAAGATTTTTTTGGCATCGATTTTTTATAATTTGTAGATCAGTGCAAATCGAGGTGAATAGAGACTCTTTTATTTGAATTCTAATGAGTAAGAAGGCAGTAGGAGATATTAAGATGTTCTGTATCCTAGCTTGCAATCCACATGGCAGCTTATATAAGTTGGTTGAACTTTTTTACGTCTTGTGGCATTTCCAACGGAGCCAATTGGGAATTTCAGCAATAATGTCATTTGATTTACTCATTCAAGTATGCCATCCATATGTGGAATAATGAGCCATAAGAAGTTCATAATTGTCAATTGCACTAGAAGTTCAAAATCTTATTGGAGAGACACTTGATTAATGACAGAGAGCTTATATGAGTGACAGTTTTAAATAAAGGATGTGAATCAATTAATTGCTAATTATTTGCTAATTGTGTAAAGGATGTGAATCAATTAAAAACTGAACTGCAAAAATCCAGATCACGAACTTAAAGACTAGGATCTTCAGCGTTTTCCTTCAATAGTGTTGCAATGCTTGCTTGTATATATTTTGTTGGCGTCGCCCTGAGACCTTCAGCACACATATCATGTAGAATTTCTGTTATGAGTTTCTAAATGGCTAAAATGTGCTATTACGTGAAGTGGGAGTTTCAATACCACAAGGTTCTCAACATGATTACACAAATGGTACCCCCTTAGTTGTTTAGGAAGCTTCTACATGTACTGCACTGTATGCCGATTGTATAAATTTTTGATATTTTCTTCAGACTTTCTATTATTATTCCTTATGTATTATCATGGAACAGTTCCCCAGGCAATTGAAATTCAACGTTTGTCAAGTTGAATAGGGCCTGTTGAGTTACAAATATTATGCTTACTCTAGAGTTTATGGTTTTTCTTTGTGGGGTTGTTTGGGTGCTTGAGCATACTTCAGCAGTTATTTTTGTGAGGAAACATGGTTATGGAAAGTGCTGATTTCACTGATCCAAACGATCGTGATTTCATCTTCAAGCCCATTTTGAAGTGTAGCTCAAACTTCTTTTTAATATCTGAAAAGCTTCAATTTTGTGCTTATTTTGTCCTGTGTTATCTGCAGCATGCCCGGTTAACTTTGAGTTTCAGAACTACACAATCATCACTAGCCAGTGCAGAGGGCCGCATTACTTACCCCAACCATGCTGCGATGCTTTTAAAGAATTTGCTTGTCCTTTCGCGGACGAGCTGAATGATTTATCGAATGATTGTGCCTCAACCATGTTTAGCTACATCAACCTCTATGGGAAGTACCCACCGGGCCTTTTTTCCAGCGAGTGCCAGGAGGGGAAACAAGGGCTTGCATGCCCTGCATTAGCACCAACAGAATCAGCAAATGACAGTGGGAGTCATAAGATATCTAATACCTCCCCTCTGCTAATGCTCACAGGAGTCTTGCTAGTGTTGTTATGGTGGTTGTTTTGAAGCCTCAGACATTGTTTTCTTCGTAGATTAATGTATTTTCCCGACCACGAGAAAATCTTTGTCTTTGAACTGGAGTTTCTGCCCAGGTTGTCTCAGGTGTGTCCATACCTGCCAGGGTTCATATTCTTTTGTTAAAAGAGTAACTCAAAATTCAGTTTTTTCTACTGGTTTATCCAATTGCAAAATAGTATCTCGTGTTTGGCCAAAATCTTTGCCGTTGAACAGAACATTCTGCAGATAATGTCAAGCATAGGTCAATAAGTTAGCGTGGTGTGTACTTTTTCTATGATGTCATAGAAAGCCGTTTGTATCTTTTAGTTTTCATTTCGATATTGCAAACGTCACTGGGGTATCTCTGTTTTCTGGTCCAAAATTGATGTAGAACTGGTGACAGTGGATCACTTAGAACAGGTGGACTGTCGTGCGTTCAAAGCTCAATGAAAGGCAAAAATGTGATAGTAGAGGCAAAATAAGTTAGATTTGAAATTAATTGAGATCTGGTGTTTAATTTGGATCGGGTCAATGATCAAGATTAATTATTTGTGCCATAAATTTTACAGTTTTGGATAAATTTTTGTCATTTAAGCTCTGAAAATATAATTTTTGCCAAAGAATTTTAAAATTACTAACAAATTACAAGAAATTTTAAATTTAGTGTTATCAATTTTATTAAATTTCAAACGACATATGTATTTTTGTTAATTTGTTAAATTGTAATTTTTTATTTTTGAGAATTTTTGTATAATTAAAAATTTTACTACCACATTGGGGACGATTAAAATTTTAGTCATTTCTATATATATTGTGATGTACAATACAAATTATTATTCAATCATCAATAATATTCCGAGTTATTCTTTTTTTTTTCCTCCATGTATTTAAAATTATTCCCGTTCTATACATTTAGAAGCAATATTTTATTTATGTTCATTCGTTCCCATTGCGTCAAAAATGAAACTAATCATTTCCTACTTTGGAAACCGAGATGCATCCCTTTATAAGAGAATCTGCGGCCATATTATCTAAAATAGTTATTCAAAATATATTTAAATATTATATTACTTATTTTAATTAATCATTTTTTTAAATTCATTCCAACCACGCTATCTATTTTAGCTTACCACTTCAACTAACTTTTAATAATAAAATTAAAAAAATAGCAATTCAACTATACATTGTATAAATTTAATAAATTATGCACTACAAGAGTAAATATTATAAAAGATGGGGTACAAGAGTAAATATCATAAAATAAGAGCCTATCTTTTATCAAAAACGGAGAAGAGTTCAATATCAACAATATACTTGAGAATAGGAACTCAGATCAAAGTATAAAGGTGAACCCTCTGGAAACCCGAGCAACAGCTTGGGATGAGGCCGAACGTGCTAAAAACATGGCAAGGTGATGCATTTGTCCCTTTTCCTCTGCTTATGCATTTGGGAGATCATAGTCTCTTCAAATTATCAAAAACTCATCTCAAAAATATCTAAAACTCATTTTCAAAATACATACTCATCACCACAAACTCTCTTAATCTCCAAAACCCATTTTCAAAATAAAAAATTCATTGAGAAAAATCTTACAGAACTGATTGATGAAGTTGAAAATTATCTCAATCGAACGCATTTCTGATGGTGAGAGTCATATGGTGAGATTGAGAGAGATAGAGAGAGCCGATTTAGATGGTGAAGTCTTTAGAGCCGACATGAAGAGAGAATCCACCTCTGTTGAAGAGAGAACTCAAATAGCTAGTTTTCTTCTCTTGCTAGATCCAACGAGCCAAAATAGAAAAATGGGTAAATAGTTAGTGTGGTAGATAACCGGTTGGAGCCAAATTTATGGAGTGAATATCTAAAATAATAGCTAATAAGCCGAGTTTAGCTATCCCGTTGGAGATGCTCTAAGAGCATCTCCAACAATGCTATCTAAAATAGCTATTCAAAATATATTTAAATATTTTATTATCTACTTTAACTATCTATTTTTTCAAATTTACTCCAACAACGCTATCTATTTAAACTAATTACTTCAGCTAACTTTTAATAATAAAATTTAAAAAATAGCAATTCAATTATGTATCGTATAAATTTAATCAATTATGGGCTACAAGAATAAATATCATAAAAGATGGGTTACAAGAGTAAATATCATAAAATACTTAAAAAGTTTTGTTGGATTTTGGGGGAGTTTTTTGAATTTTTTAGGAGTTTTACTGAATTTTCAAGGGAATTTTGTTTGATTTTTTTACTACCTCAATTCTTCATCTTCTCATACAAAGCTCAACGATAATACAGATGGTAAAATCCAGATGGTAAAAATTCTCAAATCCCCAAATACTTTATGTTCGCCATTGAAGAAGGATGATGATGATGAAGCCCAATCAAATCCTAGGTACTTTCTGCAATTTGTGCCTTCTGCGATGAAAGATGATTTGAGATTTGTGCCTTTTACGATGCAGCCAGATCTCAAGAGGGATGAAGACAATGAAGCTTTCAGTGGACTGATTCAGACGATGAAGCCTTCTAAAGACGATGAAGACAAAATCCACAACAAGCATACCAACCCATGAAAATAAATTACCCAAAAAATAAACCAATAATTTGTGCTTTGGAGCTTTAGTGAGACAAAGAGAGAGAGATAGTGGAGAAGGACCTCGGCGCCAACGAGGGAGAAGAGGGCTAGCTACAACCAATGAGTGAAATGGAGGCTATGAAAAATAGATAGTGGGACAACGAGTCTGTTGGAGTCAGATTTTAGGGGAAAGTTATCTAAAATAGCTAAAGGGAGGGTTTAGCCAGCCTCTTGGAGATGCTCTAAGAGGCTGTGGATAGCTAACATCACACCACAGGCTGTGGATAACTAACATCACACCACACTAAAATCACTCATGGCAGTAGGAGAAATGTTACTTAGACTCCAAAAGTTGACATTATTTGTTGACTCTGTCAGTTACTATCATTACTTTAATTATGAGTCATAATATTTATTAAGACTCACTACTTTTTTAATGATGACTGTGATCGATGGAGTCAGCAAATGGTGTCAAACTTTTGGAATCCAAATAACATTTTCCATCGCAGCAGACCAAAGTTGCATAGTCTTTGAGAAGTCGCATCGAATTTCTGGGCAGCATTCCCTTGAACAGCATTTCGTTCCAATTTCTAACTTTTTGTGCACAAATGCTGCAGTGGTATCAATCTGCTTGATAGTCTGGAAATGGAAATGAATTGAAAACTTGACACACCACCGTCTCCCCACAATCTTCTGCTTCACCAACCTCATAGGAGATACATGGTCTGTGAGTGCCCATGAGGGGAAGGGAAGATCTTCTATGCCATGGTAGTATCAAGAAATTCCTGTGTATAATTCTTACCGCCGGTTCTGCATCAAGATATCTAACAAAGGAAAAAAGAGGGCAGATAAAAGGGTTCCAACAAGAAAACTCCAATGTTTTTTATTAAACATTCCAAACAAATTCAACGTATCATTACTGAATGCGGTCGTTACATATAATACCTAAATGTAATACTAAATATGTATACATCAAAGTACAAGAATTATGACGAAAAATTCTTCATATAGGATGCTCACAATCCAGAAGTATATGTATAGTACAATAATTACAATGAAATATTCTTAAACCCAAAAGTAAATAAATATGCATTCTGTATTAATTTCACTGGGCACTTTTGGTATATTTAACTTTTATTTTTTCTCCAGTTCATTGTCTTGCCAAACTAGGTACAACTCTCAATTAATTGTTATGTCAATTGAGCCCCTAAATTCTATAATTTTAACAATTAAACTCTTATGTTAGCAATCGTTAGTTTTTGGACAGAATGTCTCACGTGTTCAGTCTATGTAAAACAGATTAGGGATATTTTAGATTATTCATTCGAAACCTATTAGACGAAGAATTTTATTCTTTATATCCATCAACAATAACCATAAACCTAAATCACTTTCTTACCCATCAAAGTTAGCAAGCTTTTCGATCTAGTGTAGAAAATAGATTACATAAATGTAGGATCTTCAAAGAGCTTACTGTCTAATTTATTTGATAGGGTATGAAAGAGGTTTAAGTTTAGAATTTCAGTTGATGGGTATAAGGAATGAATTCTTCGTCTAGTAAGTTTTGAATAAACAATTTAAAATACCCATAATTTGTTGTTCATGTTGTGAACACGTGAGACATTCCGTCTAAAAATATAACAGTTGTTGACAAAAGGATTTAATTGTTAAAATTTTAGAATTTAAGAACTCAATTGACAAAAAAAATTAATTTTGGGACTTAATTGCTAAAATTTTAGAGTTTAGGGGTTCAATTGACATAAAAATTAGTTAAAAAACTTTATTGATATAAATGTCATAGTTTAAGGGCTATTTATACAATTTACTGCAATAATAATAAAATGGGTTAAAATAATTTCAAATGGAGAAAATCAGATATTTGTTACATTACGATTGAATCATTTTCTGAAGAGGGCAGCGGAGCATAGAAATAAATCAAACTTTTGATATCCCGTTTGACCGATACGTATGAGCAATTGAAAAACAAGTAGCGGAGTGCGCGGGCCGGAGGCTTAAAATTCGAAGACGGGAATAACAATTAGTCTTTCACTTTGACTAACTACATAATTTTTTATATTTGCCTGTCAAGTTTTACCCGCATTACCTTTCTTGATCATGTTGGCTAATAGTTGTATTCTTCTATCTATTATGTAAAATAGGACGAGTTCAACAAAAAAATTCAACGATCTCAAATTAATTTATTCAACAATCGTTAATTTGTCTTTTATTTTCTCCCATATTCATTATTTTTCACGCACAATATTTTTCAAAAATCTGACATCTCCCAATCACTTCACAGACTATCCATCATTCTGCCGCCTACGGCCTGCCCTCTACCTCTTTTTTTTTGTTTTCCTCCTTTCTATCAGACAAGTCTTCTATCTGTTTTTTTTTCTTTCCCACCCACCCTCTGTTAAGAGCAACTCCAAAAGAGTTGTCATTTTTTGGTGCCAAATCACCAATTTTTTTACTCCTTGCCCCCTCTCTCTCTTTCTTTATTGCTTTCTCTGTTACGCCACAGTGACAGCACAGCCGCCGCCGCCGCTAACCCCTCTCAAAAGTATTCCTCATCTCTCTCTCTCTCACACACACACAAACACATACACTAACCCTCCATGCTACCCCCACCTCTTTTCTGCCCCCTCTATGCTCTCGTTCACTTCACAGCGCACAACACACACATACACACTCGTCACCCACACTCACCCACACACATACAATCCCAGCACACATACACCCAACACACATCGCTTACACACACATAGTAGAAACAAACACCCACACCCACTCACCCACACACACATCACAAACATACCCACACACCAACTGTGGACACACACAAAACACAATATACACAAATTGAAATTTGTTGATTTGGACACCAAGTGTTTGTTGGAATGACTGAGAGAAATTTTGTGTACTCTACCATTGTTTTTTATTATAGATTATTATTATGAATTTCTTGTGTACCTATTTTTTGGGGTCTAATTTGTTGAAATTATGTTTCTCTTGGATTTTAATTGATTCTTTCACTAAATTTTAATTGATTTACACTTTGTTTGATTTTTTCAATTTTATGTTGGGTTAGCTTAGATTCAATCTAATGTGAATTTTGTAATTTTGTTAGATTGGATGTGATGCAAATTTTATAATTAGATTAGGTACTCGAGCAAGCCGTCAAATGCATTTTTGTGATTCCTCTACAATGTGTTATATTTGCCCCTCTTATTGTCGATTTGCACTACGATCTTATTGTGGGTTTATTGGCTCATTGCCGTTACTTGGTTCTTATAGATTTTTTTATTGGGAGCCGCATGTAGCATATTTGCTGACTTTCATTCACACAGAGTAACAAATACATAGAATTGGATATTGAGGCACAATTGCGAGTATGTGTGAGTGGATTGTTGGGTCGGTTGAATTAGTGGTACGTCAAGACTCGAAACGACACAAATGAGTGTATATAAAAGTTAAATGATCTATATCGAGTGTGTTTTCTTTATGTTTCTTCCAATCCTTTTATTGGTTTTTATTGTACAATTTTGTTATTGTTTGTCTATCACTATTGATTTTTGGTGTGTTTTATGGTGGTAGTGAACTGAAATATCAGAGAGGATCCGAATCTTCGCAAAGTGGTAAGATTAATTACATTGACATATTAATTCATTTGACCATTTCTTATTCATTTGATAGGTATATAGCTTTGTACCCTGTGTAGGTGTGTGGAATAATTTGATGAAACATGATAAACACTCATTAGCCCTGGACATGTTCGAGCAGATAACAAATCCATCCAAAGGGAAGTAATTTGTGATGTTTCTTGATATTTTTTATATGTATTGTGTTACTAAAATTTCTTTCTTCTCTCAGATGAAAAAAAAATAGTGAGAAAACTTGCTGGAGAGACAAGGTACATTTCTTTTTTCTTATCTTCTGCTTCTTTTGAGTTATTAAATATACCCTATATTTGTCACCAAAAGTTTGGTTTATAGCTTGGAATAATTGTTGTTTGATGATAAGTATATAGCTTTGTACGATTAGTAGAGTTGTACTATGCTGGAAGCTATGGCATGAACATAAAAGGACTATCAAAAGGTTCCAAATATGAGAAAGTGAGTCGGTTGTATTATCATTGTCACATCTTCTTAGTCTATTCTTGAATATTAAATTAATTGGTACTCCACATGATTATTAATAGTGATTTGTATAAAATTTTGTCATGTTTCATATTAATAATTCCCAGGATACTCAAGTTGTGCTCTTTCAACCAGCCGGCGAATTCCCTCCCATGATCGGTGAGTTTATTCTTCACTCTTCATCTTATTGAGTCAATTAAAATAAATGCATTTTACATTTGCAAATCTAAAATAATATTCTCCAACATATTAGCTTCCAGGTGTACCAAGCTTTATTGGAGACTACCAAATCTACTCTAGGTGCTAAAGGTGGTGAATAACAAGTTTTGTGTCTCTGTACATTTTCTCTGTGTTGATGAGTTGGTATGATCTCTCTTCTCTCTCTCTCTCTCTCCCTTTTAAAAAAAATGAAAAAAAAATTTAGACCCATTCATTAATTAGTACTTATATATAGCAAATATAAATTACTAAATGCCTGAAAACACTCTATAATATCAAAAATTGATTTTTTTTTAATTATGCAATTTATAATGAAAGTGAACAAAGAAAAAATAAGAGACAGGGGAGAAAGAAAAGAGGGATAGATGTGGATTAGTGGAGTTGATTATCATTGGGAACTGTGTTAGATGAGTTAATATTTTTAAGAAAAAAAATTTGTATGAATTTGATACGATTTAATCAAAGTAGATGAAAATTGAATCAATCTTGATCGTTGTTATACTTTTATAAGTTTAGCATTCAAATTACTAGCTGTAATATTAGATAGATAGTGTATTAATGAGTATTGTTAATATTTTAATTCAGTCATGATATATATGGGTCATTGTCTACTTTTATACTGGGACCATTTGTTAAAAAGTAATTGTTTATTTAATTTAATGTTTCCTAAAAAACTAGAGGTTGGGCAGTATGGATTGTTTATTTACAATCCAGTTCAAGCTATCCCAAACCAAGGACTAATTTCATTACCTTCAGCTTGGGTAATATGGATGAGAGAATTTGACTCTTATTGTCTAAATGATGGAATCTAGCTCAACCTGTAACACTAGAGAATCAGGGAGATTATCCTTTTGCTATATAAACTGAGAACTCTAATATTTTAGTCCTTGGACTAATATTATTTTATAAATTTACTTTTACGTATATTGCTTTTTTCCAACTCTTTGATTTTGTTTCAATATAGGAATCAGTGAATGAATTTCATGTGGTGTATGTTTTTGTGATGTTGATTGCTAAAGCTTTTGTTTGGCTTGGCTTGAATGTGTTCTCAGGTGATAATCTTTTTTGTTTTGGTGTTTACCTATAATTTTCATCATTTTGTTTTCCAGCTCACTATGTATCCATGTTGCTTGATGGAGCCAAGTTTGCTTCGACGACGAACAGAGATGAACCTTGCACTTTCAAGCTTTGTCGTGGTAAGTGAATTCTTGAACTCTGAGCAAATTCTTTGCTTATAAAATTGTGTAAATATAATCTGTTGACTACTTTTACATTAGTTACAATTTAATGCTTTTTGATTGAGCATCTCACTCTAATTCGATTGCAATTTTTTCTTAATATAAGACTACCAAAATTAAAGTCTATTGTATCACAAGTAAAGTCTAATGAGATTTTTGTTTACGCCATGAGGTTTTTGTTTCTGCCACTTTTGTTAGTTGGCAATTTATGATGTTGTGGTCATTCATTCATTGTTTGTGTAATGTGGAATGGTGTTTTCTAGCACGAAATTCTTGCCTAAATCGGTAATTACCTAGCCTCTTTCCCCATTCCTAAATTGTGAGCATGGAATTTCTTTTGATCATATACTGAACAAATGCCACATCTTTGGTTATGCACATGGTTAATTGATGAAATTTTTCATTAAAACATGGTTATTTGGATTGAATGAACAATAGGCGCACTTTGGACTCTTGATTTTCATAGTTTAATTGCTTTGGTGTTAAGTTTTAAGAGTTTAGAATACTACTTGAGTAAGAGGAGGATAAGTGTGTGTTTTGAAGGTTGATGAGTCCATCATCGCAATGCATTTTACAACGAGAAATGGGGGACATGAGCTATGGGTCCTAGAGAAAGGATGCAATGGTGAATGTGTTGTTGTCGTTGACCTTGATAAGGAAGGAAGCATCAATTTCATTTGATAACAATTTTATTGTTTTGTTTTATTAGAAGTTAATTTCAATTTTATTGTTTTGTTTTATGCAAAATTAGTACCCCATATCTCTCATGTTGCTGCCCAGCCACCATCGCCTTGACCCATCGAAGTAAACTGCTAGTGGCTCCCAATTCCACCAATAGTCATGTAACTTCGAATCCAAATCTTAATCTTAATTGTATTACTTAGATTGAATATCTTGGGATGTGTGTGCATATGTTTTTATTAGTTGTGGCTATGGTTTTTGCTCCTACAATGAATTACAGAGGTGAGTTTTGTTTGCTTGAACATAATTTTGGGTATGTGTTTTAGCTCTTAATAATTGTTGTTTGGCCACAATCAATAACTCAAGGTGTAATTGAATAGTGGATATGAGAACGAGCATACTTTCTTTTGCTTTGAACGTGAATGAATATGTACATGTACTCAATGGGATAATTTAAAACTAATAACTTCATAATAAAGGAAACAATACAAAATGAAAAATATAATTGAGGGTTAAAGTATATTCTATCCTAAATTATTGTAATGGAGGATCTGATTAGAATTAGAGTGTCAAAATATAATATAATTCGTTGATCTAAAACAAAGGAAATAAAAAATTAGAACATTTAAAGTTTCTTTAAGCGACTCATTTCGTAAATAAGTTGACTCACACAACATGATTAATAAAAGAATCGGATAGAAGTAAAGTCAACCAATAAAATACACGATATGACTCATATATATATATATATATATATATATATTAGTTATGCATGATTTATATATAATATGAATTCAATATAATATAATTTATTAGACACGAATTAATTAACAAATTGAATATTTATTATAATAGTGACTAGGGGCAACTCGTGCCTGAAAGTACGGTGCAACGTAAATGAGAAAGGGGATGTTGGTGGCTATTAGATGATTTTATTTGAGACTGTTGGATGAGCTTATTGAAGTTTGTCTTGTTTTATATTATAGAATTATGGGTAACTCGTGTCTGAAGATATGGTGTAATGTGAATGGTTTTGAGAGAGAGATTGATAATCATTCGATGAGTTTATTTGAGATCGTTTGATGGACTTATTAAAACATGTCTTGTTTTATATATTATAAATACCACGTGAGAATACTGACGTAGTATAATCTTTCAATAATATCAAAATAAATAAGTAAATAGATCCCACTAAAATTAATAATCAACCCTCCATGTAAGCAAATAACTATTCACTATTCCTCCATATAAGTATACTATCAATTGCTTGTGCCGAAATGCATTATATAACACAATAAAATCACTAGAAAAAAAAATTAAACCCACAAAAATTAGCAAACAAAAAAAAAAAATCATAGCACCCATAAATACTACCATAGCATCAAATTGACTATCATGTCAATATTTTCAACCATATTAAATTCTCACATAATAATTCAATATTCACAACAATGAAAATAAAACATTGCCCCTTATATGGAATTACATTATAATGAAAATTAAAAGTTAAATTATGCTAGATTGATAGGATTAGCGCAACTACCACCTCAAATTTTGCCTTGAATTGCTCGGTAATTTTACTCTTGCACTTCGTTTGTCTTAGAGTCCATTACTTTTCAGTCTTGGAGGAAAACAAACAACTTGAATCATGGAAATGAGCAATAGATGAGGTGGTAATCTTGGAGGAAAATAAACTTGAATCATGGAAATGAACAGGTGACGATAATGAAAGAGAAAATCAACTATGATAACCTCTCCTTATGGTCATCCAACCCATCCCTCAATTAGCATGAGAGTGGTGACTTCTACCGCTTAATTGATGCCCCAAAAAAACTCATTGGACAGTGAAAACAAACCATGTCTTCATAAAGATATGAGAGGAGATTCTATCAATCCACTCCTCTATTAGTTCTACTTTCAAACAAAAATTAGGTACCTAATATTAAGGATTTGATGAGATTGTGTGCTGAAAAACCTGCTGCCAACTCACTTACCAAAGTAGGCATAGACTTTCTCCATTGAGATAGCACCAACTCAACTAATAAAATACACACACACAAAACTACAAAAGTATAAATACGTGCAAAACAAAACAACTAAGTAGAAAATTTTAGGTCAAGTAAATTGGATAGCCTTGAGAAGAATTAAAAGACAAAGACCTCAAAAGAAAGAGAGAAAAAAGATCACCAGTTCAATTGCATAAATTCACAACCAATCCAACCCATAAACTCATCATTACGAAATTTACAAACTAAATATACCCAAATTTGCAAAACAGTAAAAAAATTAGATCAAATCAAAATTCAGACACATGCTAAATTGGTGGCACTCTCCTCACCACATGCTTCAACATCAAAATCAAGTTTAACTATATTACTACAATTCAAATAGAATCATCAAAAATCAAGTTGAAGTAATTAAGAAAACCTCAATTATACATTGTACAACCTCACCAAATTGTTAACAGCAGCAGATATTGAAGTGCACAACAACCATTATTGTTTGGCTGACATAGAGAAACATCTTTTCTTTGATAAATTTTCGCAACTCAGAGAGAAATCTTTTGTCTTTAGACCATTTATATAGCCCCAATCAGCCGATCCAATAGTCCAAGCGTCGAATGCGTATCACCAAAACATACCTACATAGGTCATTACATATAAAAAAAATGAGTAAACAAGAAAAGAGTAAGACACCAAAAAATGAGTAAAGATTTTCAAGCTCAAACAAACACCTAATTTATAACTAAAAAAATTAAATTCCACTACAAAACACACACATACACTCAAACTACAATGAATCTCAACTATAAAAGTAAGGCAGTCCATCACAAACAATTGTCAACAACCAATGAACCAACTCAAAAAATCAATTATAATCCAAAGTAAGCCAACATCGTAGGTTATCTATAAACACCTGATATGAACATCAACATCCGCAGAAACACACAATTCTAAGGAAAAACGTTTGCGGATGTACATGTATATAAATATCATATGCATGTACATACATAAGTTGTTAATTTATCATTAACATATGAACCATACAACTAATTAGAAATATTACATATTTTCAATAGAACAAACTGATACTTAATCATACCATTAACAAATTGGTTCTTAATCAACTAATTGTTTCTATACAACTAAATCCACTAAATATAAACCAAAAAGGGAACCTAGAAATACACACCCCTTTTCTGGTGAAAAATCTGGCCGCACCTATTACTCATCCTCAAATGCAAGAAGAAACCTGGACATTGTGTAGTATCAAAAGTTCAAAGAAGATTAAGTTTTGTTCCCAGTCGGATAGTAACTAAAAAAAAACCATAATGCAATAAACAAAATATGTAGAGATAAAACTTACCATAGAGAAGCATTCTTCAATTTGAGATTCAACCTGTTTCATAAAAAAAAAGTTATCAGATCATATGTACAATATCAAGATCTTGCATAACATATAATTCCTTAACTTGAACACAGGAAAGGGCATAGACAATTTTCCAAATAAAATAAAACAGCTCTAATATTCCAAAAAATTAATACCGAAATAAACATCAAAACTTAGAACCCGATTGTCATTCCAAACATTTGAAATGCAACGCTTGCCAAAAAAAAACGAAACCCTAAGAGAGCGTAAAGACCCAAAATAATATGCATAAATCAAAGTTAATAAAATCAAAAAAAAATTAATGAATCAAACAATCCAACTGGATGGGTGGGTGTGTTGTGTGTTAGTAGAGACTAGAGGTATATTTGTGTGTGCTGTGAAGGATTTTGAGTGTGAGGGGTTGGAGGATAGAAAAATGTTTTTGGGTGTGAAGGGGTGTGAAGAGAGATGCCTTCATTGTCTTGGTTTTGGGTGTGGGTGGGTGTGTGTGTGGGGCAGGGGGGAACAGAGAAAGGGCATACCTTGTCGCTGATGGATTCAACTGTGGTGGATCATTCGTCATCGGTGGTAGCTCGTTTCATCATCGCTGGTCTGAGTAGAGTGAGAAGAGATGGCGCAGAGAGATTCAATAGATAGGAGAGAAGAAAAGAGTTCGTAAAGAGAAGAAAAAAGAAGAAAAATGGTGAGGGTTGGAGATTTGGGGGATTGATGTTAGAGCAACTCCAAGGAGACTGCATAGACTAGCTAGCAAAAATATTTTTTTTTATTATATTATTTATTTTAGCTAATTACTTTTTTAAATTCATTCGAACCACATTATCTATTTTAGCTAATCACTTCAATTAACTATTAATTATTAAAATCTAAAATACTATGTAGAATGTCATGTCAGATCAGAAAGAATTCTATAATCAGATCAAATCGATCTCAACACCACCTCAACAACAGAAAAACAGTATTGAGAGATCCTAATTACATGACAACACATTGACAGATCCAACAAAAATCAAAGAAATCAACTCACCAGATAGCCAAATCTGAGCAATCCTCTCTCTCTCACCCCGCAATACCTAAGAATCCAAATCGAATCAGAAGAAGTTCCAACCGCGAGGATTCGATTGAAGTGTGCTCTCAATCCTATCGCTCAAGCCACCAAAACCCTCCTCTTCACTCTTTCTTATTCAATGCCCCCCCTTCTCCCAATGTTACTTTAACAAGAGAGGATTGAGTGTGCAAATTTTGATCTGGACTAGCAACTAGTTGTATCCGGACTGATCTGCGATGATAGAGCTTCTATGGAGTGAGGATTTTGGCGTAAAAAATGGCATTTGTTGATGAAGTAGCTAGTCGGGGAGGTCGCTAGAAGAAGCAAGCAAATATCGGGTTATCTAAAATGCTTAGCGAGATACCTAGTCTGTTGGAGCCAACATTTTTGAACTGAATATCTAAAATAGCTAAAACCCCCCTTTTAGATAGTCCCTTGGAGTTGCTCTTAGTGGCCCTGAGAGAGAGGAGAGAGGGAGACAGAAGAGTTTTAGAGACTGAGATTTGGGGCAAAATTAGGGCAGGAATTGAGGGTGAAAAGTTATTGCTAATTTCTTCTTGTAAATAAATCCTTGAGGTGATAAGTTGGAGGGCTTCAAAAGGAAGGCATAACATCATTTTGAATTCACCTCCTCCAATTAGGAAAAGAATGATTTTCTCAACCTATATCACTACGAACAAAGAATACGCGAGAGATTAGTCTTGGTATTTGAAAATTTATAGATTCGGAAATAACTTATAGACAAAGAGGATGTGATTGAGGGTGTGATTTTGAGTGTCAGATCAAAAATTTTGAGATGATTTGAGACATCAATAGCTCGAGACAGTTTGAGATAGTGTTGTTCATTGGATGATTTTTTTTTTGGCACGAAACGATCTGAACCGCTCTTTGTCTCTTGAATTCAAAATCATTCCATTTTATTATACTAGTTGATGCACACGTGCGTTGCACGTGAACTATTTGATTGTGAAATATTAGATTTATGCAAATCACTTCTCCAAAATTCATAATATTAATAAATATCGAATTGGTGAATGATTTAGATTCGACATGTGTTGTGCCCAATAAAATATTAAACATGAAAATTTTCATATATGATATTATAATCAATTTAATGATATATAACTGAGAAAAAAAAAGAGTTGATGTCAGTTGTAAATTCTTGCATCAGATCTCTCAAACCTAATAATCGCTGACCATCATTAGAATTTCTTTGGAACATAAAGGATGGACACTATTTAAAAAATTTAAAATATAGTACAAATACATTTTTGAACCAAGTCACTACATAGGCTTTAAAAAAGCATAACATTCTTTTGCGAGTCAACATTTTGGCTTAAAGGAAATTCCTATGGAAGCAAAATATCAATAATTAAGTTCCAAAATAAATTAAATTTATACTCATGTGCTCCTCAAATTACTTATCTACATTCAATATTAAGTTAATCTGATGTGTTGTTAGACAATTTTATTTGCCTCCATGTGTCAACTTCATTTCTCAGTCAATTCTTCTTTGTTTAGTGGTTTCTTGCTCGCCTATAATCAATCCACTATTAATGAATTAAAGAAAATACACATTTTTTTGCAAGATGCTATTGATCAAGTTTCAATGAATTCAAGGGAAACAAAGATAATGAAATAGTATTCTAGAAAGTTAGTAGTGAAAATATTGGAAGGTGGGTAAATGGAACACAAAAAATATACCAAACCTCCTCCCTATTGAGTTTAAATAAGTAAAATCAAATAAGACAATTCTACTCTCAAGCTACCTTTTTCATATAATCCCCTGTCTGGTTACATAAAAAAAAAAATTCAAAAGTTAAAATTCAAAAAATCATTCAAAATTGACTTATTTTTGTTTATTGTACAAACGGAAGTAGGTCAATATATAATGTCAATCAACTATCCAGTTTGATTGAGAGTTATTTTCTGTTTGTGAATTTTGCTTGTTCACTATTTATGTATAACAATGAGATGGGTTGTGTCCAACTTTTATGGTCTAATTGGTATGAGGATAGACTGTGAGAAAGAAAAAAAAAAAAAGGGAAAAGAAAAGATGAGGGATTGTTCCACGAGCAAAAATGAATGGAAAGGAAGAGGGATTTCATATTTCATATTCATTCAATCTTTTTGATTTTATAATAAAGTTTGTAGTGTAATAAAAAGAATAACATATCTGGTTCTATTTTATATAAAACCAAAGGAAAACGAGGGAAATGTAACTTCCTCTCCCCCATAGAATAAGGAAAACTCTTTTTTTACTTTTTAGGGAAAAAAAAAAAAGGGAAAACCCTTTTTCCTTGTTTACCTTTGTTAAAAGTATACATCTAACCAAATATGTATAGATACGATGGTGAAATCAACACAACCAAGTTTCAATCTCCCTCTTTTTTTACAAGTCTAATCAAATAAAGGAGAGAATACACCTTCATCTGGAATGCTTGATGTTCTTCATAAATAAATAAAACTCTTATTGCTCACTCTTAGTGTAAGTACCAACAGTTATTGACTTGATTTAAGGCCTTTTGTATCATAACCATTGAAAAAATTAGCTCAGATTAGTGTTCTACAATGGTTTTATATGTCACTTGCTCTATTAGCCAGGATAAATTCTTGTAGTTAGATAAAAAACTACTATTATTTGTCTTTTTTAATAAATACCCGAGGATGATGGAAGAATGAAATTTTCATAGAATTGATTAGAGGACTTTTGTATCATACCATCAACAATGACAACATGAAGTTCCTAAATAATTAAACTAACGTAGTTTGAATTCTTGCAGTCCATCAAGTCATAAAAATTCATATATAGTCACGAACACTAAGTTTGTTCTCTCTCAATAAACTATAATAGATATTTCATTGATCCTTGATGCACATATTAGAAAAAAAGGTTGAATGAAAAATTTGAATCTCAAGTGGAAATGAAGAATTCCAAAGCAAAATTATAAAAGCATGAAGGAAGCATGTTGACTAAGCAAATATCAGGCCTCATCTGCTCGAGAACAGTTGAGAATAGATAAAACTTGGTTTTAGACTCACAATGCAAATCCAACACACAATATCAATGCTAAAAAGTTCCCCATTATTAATCAGCTAATGTATATACAAACACCTCAATGATGCATCCACAACAAAAATAGACAAACAAGCCTACGCTGAACCAAAAGCACAACCAGCAGTAGGCATTTTGACAAGGAAGTTTAATCTGAGTACCAACCAGTAGTTCACCAGATAAATTCCATAACACACAAAAATGTAGAATTCATTTTAGAAAAGAAATAACTTTGTGCGAAGATTAGAAGTTTGGCATACCTGACTATTTCCAGTTTGAAACTCGAAGAGGTTTAGCTCCAATAAAAAAAATAAAAAACAATTGGTGGTGGTGGGGGTGGGGTGGACATTAATAGGCATTTTGCCTATCATCAGACATTTTCTGGACACTTCCATACCTCATAGTTTTTTTTTTTTCCTAAAATAATAAATATTGCAATTGAACACAACCAGAACATTATGGCTATAACAGATCTGTAACAGATATATAGTTCAAGCAGAGAGAATTTTTACCTATTGACACAGCCTGTTGATATCGCAACACAAAGAGAACCTGTTAACAAAAAGACCAGTGTGAGTGAGACTTTAAAGTTTAATTTTAGGTAACATATATATACTACCTTGATACAAATTTCTTGATTTTTATTTAGAATCCCGAAACTTGTGTTCCATTGATCTGTATGAAGCAAATACCTTGCTGCCAAAAACTGTAAAGCAATACAAAAGCAAGCAAATGCATCAATAAGACAATCACTAATACTCTTTTTAAAATAAAATAAAAAAATGGATTAGTACCCCAATCACCATTATTGAGTCAGCAAAAAAAACAAAATTATAAAACTATATTTAATTAAATATATTAATTAAGTATGCATGTATTTATATATACATAGAGAAGAGAGGTTTTTATCTATAATATATGGTACATACCACCCTTCTATGGCTGGATTACAACAATAGTTCCATTCCAAGAAACCACATGTACTACCCTTCTGTGCAACATTTCATCAAACATGAGCCGTGCATCAGCCAAAGCACCACCAATCACATTAATACAAAGTAAACCCATAGACAGTAGAGGAGCAAGTGGACACTAGGTAGTTCGGAGAAAGAATGATGGTGGTGAAGGCGGTCCAGTGGTGGCTATAGGGTGGTGTTGGGATGTGGGTGGGTGGCATGTGGGTTGGTGGCATGAAGAGACCGAGGGGGAGAGAGAGAGAGAGAGAGAGTTGCGTGAGAGATATATCATGGGACTGAGAGAGATAGTATTCTGTTGGAGAGTTTGTAATTATAATGAAAAACCTATTGATACAAGGAGATATAACCGAAACCTGTGGCCAAGTTTGTGTGATTAAACCAATTTAGGGAGAAGTTATAAATCTGTAGAGTCACTAAGAGAGCATTAAATTGAAAGTGAGGGAGATGGGGAAGGTGGAAAGAGGGAAACTGGCCGACTGTGTATTTACTGACTATTAAATGGGGGGAGGGGGGAGGGGGGAGAGAGAGAGAGTGGCTGTTCTTTGCTGGGCTGTGAATGCTCGTGAGAGAGAGAGAGAGGGAATTGCTTTTAATAGCAGGAAAGGAACCAGCAGAGGCGATCAATAAGGTTTAATATGCAATTAATTTTGAAGGATAAAAATATCATATTTGCGTTGTTGGAGGGTAAAGATGAAAAAATAAATATTTGTCAATATTGTTGATATTTTAAAGTAGTATAAATAAATAACTATTGAAGTACGGTTTATCTTATCTACTTGGTGTTCTATTATTAGTCATGATACTACGTCAATATTGCATAGTATCACTGTTGTATTCAATATTTATTTCTTAATAAGATGGTGCAAAAAAAGAGTGTGTATTATATTGTTAATTTCTTATAAAATCTAGGGTTATTGCATTAGAAATTCTTAAAGTATAGAGTTTGTTTTATTTTAATCCCTACTATTTCAATTACATCATTTTGGTCATTGAAATATTAAATAAATTTTAATGTAATCCCTCAAGCAAACAACATTCAAATTGTTTATAATTTTTTATTAGAGACATGTCACTTGATATTTAAATATGGGCAAAAAATAATTTGAGTAGTTCACGACAAAAAATATGTAATATGAGTAATTGTTAACTAAATTTGAATAGTTTATAATTAAAACTGTGTAATTTTAGTAGTTTTTTTGACTAAATTTTGATAGAAATTTAATCAAGAATTATATAAATTTTTTTTTTGCCTATATTTAAGTATTACATGAAAAATTTATAATAAAAAATTATTTGAAATCTGGACGATGTTTACTTTAAAGATTATATAAAAATATATTCAATATTTTTTAAAATTAAATATTAAATACTAAATTAAAATAAATTACTTTAAGAATGTCTAATGTAATTAACCTCAAAATCTAATATACTCTGTTGGACCCATGGTATTTATTACTCACGTAATGACGTGGCTTTGGAGAGTGGTTGACGCGGTTTATAATGAAAACCTGTTTTCGGCAAATGCCGGCTGTACTCTATGTTCTCCTCTCTCTCTCTCTCTGTAATCATGTCTCTATCTCCCTCTATATGCCGCATACATATATATATATATATATATATATATGTATATTTGATATAGTTGAGAAGGTCAGTGTCAGTTATTGAACCAGAAGGAAGAGATCTGTAGAAAAAGAGAAGAGGTGGGAGTTCCATAGATACAGATCGGAACTATCAAAGTTATGGAGTGGAATTTTTGTTTTTCATTTTCTACTCCTCATGTGATGATTCTCTGTCTCTCGCTCTTCCTATTCACCAGCTTCTATGCTGCACCTGCTTCTTCCGCTTTCATTTCAGGTCTGTAGATTCCTTCACTTATATATGAATTTTTGGGGAATTTAGATACACATACGTTTATAAATGCATATGTATATGATGCTTTTCTTTTCAATTCTCAAGTTTTCTCTGCGTGTATAAGTGAAAATGTGTGTTTTATGTCACAGATGGGATCTTTGGGTCTGACGCTTCGACCGGCCGGAACCTTCTTCAGGCCAAGACAGGTTTATTTTTCTTTTTTTCATTAATTATTTACATTTGTTTGCTTGAAGTCATTTTCGTGGTTATTATTATATCTGTGTGTGTGTGTACACGCTGTTTTTTTTAGCTCAAATTAATCTTAAAATACGTGAAGATTTTGCCTTGAAATTGGTTTATCTTTTGAGCTGTACATGATGTTAGTTGGATTAATTGCCTTAAAGTGTAGTCAGTCCAAAGAATTAGAAAATAGATTCTCAATTTTTTTGAGAGTTCCTTTATCATTATCTTTTGCTTTTTTTCTAAATTTTATTTCAGTGAGAGATGAATATTTATTAATGACTTTGCTGATGGACAATGCTTGGGGATTATTCTTGTCAAACAGTCAAAGACAACCCGTCTTGGGTTTTTGTGGGTATGAATAGGATACTTTTGGGATAGGAGAATTGAAAATGTTATTGTTTTTTTCAAAATTGTTCCCTTAAATTCTTGAATTTTGAGAAGGAAATTGCATGCCAATTGTTCCACCTGAAGAATTACTTTTTTGAGCTGCTGCACTTGCACAGTTTGGCATTATTTATTTTCACTATCTTTCATGACTATGAGATGAATGGGTGATGGAAAGATCATGATCTTGAGATTGCTCATTGAAGTTTTCCTATTTTCTGTGCCAATTCAAGAGACTGAAGTTTACTGTGTAGAAGAATTCAATACTGTTGATAAATTTATTTGTAACTAGAAGATAAAGGCATTACGAAGTACATTCTTCTTTCTCTTGTTAAGGACCATTAGGTATCTATTAGACCTTAAAAGCCAGTTGATCTCTCATGCAACTTACCAGCAAAGCTGTTTCAATGAAACAAGATTTTTTTGGCATCGATATTTTATAGTTTGTAGATCAGTGCAAATTGAGGTGAATAGAGACTCTTTTATTTGAATTCTAATGAGTAAGAAGGCAGTAGGAGATATTAAGATGTTTTGCACCCTACCTTGCAATCCACATGGCAGCTTATATAAGTTGGTTGAACTTTTTTACGTCTTGTGGCATTTCAAGCGGAGCCAATTGGGAATTTCAGCAATAATGTCATTTGATTTACTTATTTAAGTATGCCATCCAGTTGTGCAATAATGAGCCATAAGAAGTTCGTAATTGTCAATTGCACTAGAAGTTCAAAACCTTATTGGAGAGACACTTGATTAATGACAGAGAGCTTATATGAGTGACAGTTTTAATTGCGACTTCACATTATTTGCTAATTGTGTAAAGGATGTGAATCAATTAAAACTGAACTGCAAAAATCCAGATCACGAACTTAAAGACTAGGATCTTCAACATTTTCCTTCAATGGTGTTGCAATGCTTGCTTGTATATATTTTGTTGGTGTCGCCCTGAGACCTTCAGCACACATATCATGTAGAATTTCTGTTATGAGTTTCTAAATGTCTAAAATGTGCTATTACGTGAAGTGGAGTTTTAATACCACAAGGTTCTCAACATGCTTACACAAATGGTACCCACTTAGTTGTTTAGCAAGCTTCTGCATGTACTGCACTGTATAAGTTCTTGATATTTTCTTCGGATGTTCTATTATTATTCCTTATGCATTATCATGAAGCAGTTCTCCAGGCAATTGAAATTCAATGTTTGTCAAGTTGAATAGGGCCTGTTGAGTTACAAATATTATGCTTACTCTACAGTTTATGGCTTTTCTTTGTGGGGTTGTGTTGGGTGCTTGAGCATACTTCAGCAGTTATTTTTGTGAGGAAACATGGTTATGGAAAGCGCTGATTTCGCTGATCCAAACAATCGTGAATTTATCTTCAAGCCCATTTTGAAGTGTAGCTCAAACTTCTTTTTGACATCTGAAAAGCTTCAATTTTGTGCTTATTTTGTCCTGCGTTATCTGCAGCGTGCCCGGTTAACTTTGAGTTTCAGAACTACACAATCATCACTAGCCAGTGCCGAGGGCCGCATTACTTACCCCAACCATGCTGCGATGCTTTTAAAGAATTTGCTTGTCCTTTCGCAGACGAGCTGAATGATTTATCAAATGATTGTGCCTCAACCATGTTTAGCTACATCAACATCTATGGGAAGTACCCACCGGGCCTTTTTTCCAGTGAGTGCCAGGAGGGGAAACAAGGGCTTGCATGCCCTGCATTATCACCAACAGAATCAGCAAATGACAGTGGGAGTCATAAGATATCTAATACCTCCCCTCTGCTAATGCTCACAGGAGGCTTGCTAGTGTTGTTATGGTGGTTGTTTTGAAGCCTCAGACATTGTTTTCTTCGTAGATTGATGTATTTTCCCGACCACGAGAAAATCATTGTGTCTTTGAACTGGAGTTTCTGCCCAGGTTGTCTCAGGTGTGTCCATACCTGCTAGGGTTCATATTCTTTTGTTAAAAGAGTAACTCAAAATTCAGTTTTTCTACCGGTTTATCCAATTGCAAAATAGTATCTCGTGTTTGGCCAAAATCTTTGCCGTTGAACAGAACATTCTGCAGATAATGTCAAGCATAGGTCAATAAGTTAGCGCGGTGTGTACTTTTTCTATGATGTCATAGAAAACCGTTTGTATCTTTTAGACTTGTGTGTCGATATTGCAAATGTTACAGGGGTTTCTCTGTTACCTGGTCCAAAATTGATGTAGAACTGGTGACAGTGGATCACTTAGAACAGGTGGCTTGTTGTGCGTTCAAAGCTCAATGAAAGGCTAAAATGCAATAGTAGAGGCAAAATAGGTCAGATTTGAAATTAATTGAGACCTGGTGTTTAATTTGGATCGAGTCAATGATCAAGACTCATTATTTTGCCATAAATTTTATAATTTTGGATAAAATTTTATCGTTTTGACTCTCAAAATATCATGTTTGCCAAAGAATTTGAAAATTATTAGCAAATTATAAGAAATTCTGAATTTAGTATCATCAATTTTATTAGATTCTAGACGACACATGCATTTTTATTACTTAGTTAAATTGTAATTTTTTACTTTCAACAATTTTCATATAATTAAAAATGTTACTTCCATATTGGGGACGATTAAAATTTTATTCATTCCTATATATATTGTGATGTATAATACGAATTATTATTCAATCATCAATAATATTCTTTGTTATTCTTTTTTTTTTCCCTATGAATTTAGAATTATTCCTGTTCTATACATTTAGAAGCGATATTTTATGTATGTCCATTCGTTCCCATTGCGTCAAAAATGAGACTAATCACTTGCTACTCTGGATCCTAGTTATCTGAACCGAGATGCATCCCTCTATAAGATGCCGTGGATAGCTACCATCACACCACACTAAAATCACTTATGGCAGTAGGAGAAATGTTACTTGGACTCCAAAAGTCGACATCATTTGTTAATTCCATCAATTACTATCATTAATTTATCTACGAGTCATAATATTTATTGAAACTCACTACTTATTTAATAATGATTGTAATCGATGGAGTCAGCAAATAGAGTCAGACTTTTAGAGTCCAAATAACATTTTTCATCGCAACAGACCAAAGTTGCATAGTCTTTGAGAAGTCGCATCGAATTTCTGGGCAGCATTCCCTTGAACAACACTTCGTTCCAATTTCTAACTTTTTGTGCACAAATGCTGCAGTGGTATCAATCTGCTTGATAGTCTGGAAATGGAAATGAATTGAAAACTTGACAAACCACCGTCTCCCCACAATCTTCTGCTTCATCAACCTCATAGGAGATACATGGTCTGTGAGTGCCCATGAGGGGAAGGGAAGATCTTCTATGCCATGGTAGTATCAAGAAATTCCTGTGTATAATTCGTACCGCCGGTTCTGCATCAAGATATCTAACAAAGGAAAAAAGAGGGCAGATAAAAGGGTTCCAACAAGAAAACTCCAATGTTTTTTATTAAACATTCCAAACAAATTCAACGTATCATTTCTGAATGCGGTCGTTACATATAGTACCTAAATGTAATACTAAATATGTATACATCAAAGTACAAGAATTATGACGAAAAATTCTTCATATAGGATGCTCGCAATCCAGAAGTATATGTATAGTACAATAATTACAATGAAATATTCTTAAACCCAAAAGTAAATAAAAATACATTCTGTAAATTTCACTGGGCACTTCTGGTATATTTAACTTTTATTTTTTCTCCAGTTCATTGTCTTGCCAAACTAGGTAAAATTCTCAAAGAGACTGAAAAGTGGAAATAATTGAAAACATCACCATATGAGGCTGCGCCTGGACTTGGATCGGAACTGTTTCTTCATCATGCACCAGGAACCAGGGAAGGTGCTCAGCTGTAGCAACACCAAAAAAGGAAAAAGTTAAATTGCAAAGCAATGAATGATGCCCCATAATATTCTCATACCGCTTATATTCATTTTGGACCTTGAAGCCAAGTTTAACAAGGATCACAGTCTGCTTCAATTCAATCTACCCCATCCTAGTAAGGGAAGAGGGGGTTTTGTCTGGCAGTTTTGGTGTGGAGAAGCTTATGATGTGACATAACTTCATCTCTTTTGTTTTAATGAATTAAAAGTCAATGCATTGAAATAAAGAGAAGGGGCCTCGTGGAATGCAGAAACATGTGCATAATGAGTGGCCCGCCCCCTAGTATCAGATTAATTTTTCAAGTTATTAAAATCTCTCTTTTTTTCTTGAGTAAGAAATTTCACAATTCTACCGGACCTCACTTGAGGAGGAATCAGTGGAGAATCTCTCTTAAACGGACAAATCTTCTACAATTTGGATAAGCATGACATAATTGATGGCAACATCTGTATTTTTTTGCATGTCAGAACATGTTTGATAACATACTATAGAATCTTACATTGCTGACAAGCTTCGCCCCAAACCAGGCAGAATCGGCACCATAAGGGGGAGGGATAACTTTGATTCCACTCGACATGAACGAGGGAAGAAATTCATGCAGTTCCTTCTCTAATCTTTCTGGAAAAAATATGCCAAAAAAAAAAAACCAGCCGACTCCATTCAGTATTTGAATGCATCCTGACTGAAGGGATCTAAAATTGTGATCATCTCATGTCATACTTTTAGAACTGTAAATTAGTGATTTATACCTGCTAGTCCCGGTAAACACGCAGTTCCTCCAGCCAAGACTATCGTCTTGAACCAACCATCATCGCCTGTTAATTCTGCATCTTCGCAATGGTCCATGCAAAGTGCCACAGCCTGTTGCAAACCCATTGCACGCCTGCACCAAAAGGCATATGACATATGAAACTATAATAGCTGCAAACAGCACACACTGTTACTGGGATGAGAACTCATTCCTTATTAAATAAGTGTCATCACTCCCCCCCCCCCCAAAAAAAAAAAAAATAGCCACACACACAAAAGGACAGAAAATTGAGAAAGAGAACATTGGATGTGCTCACTTGCAGGGCTAAATATCAACCACAATTTTATCATATTCACCAACGCCCACATCACTTCTTGGCATCAGAACTTGCATTGGCAACATGTATCAGATGACAACTAAAAACAATTTTTTTTGATGTCCAAGAATATAATAAAGAAAAAATAACTTCAAAAGAGTGATTCACCACACCATGTTATAAAAGCAAAAAAATGTATGGGTACATGAACATACACTCCAGCAATTCGTGGCTGGAAAAGAATCTCTCCTGTTTGAAAGCGTTCTTTTGACAAAGTGAACCAGCCTTCTGCTGCAACTTTAAATGATGCTTCAGTATCTTTCCCTAGCTCAGCTTCATAATCAAGAGCGACATAGCACAGATTCTGTGAGTTCATCCAAGTAAGATAGCATCAAACAAGACATGAAAAAAAAAATGTATCCCATAAAAACTGAAGTCATCAATTACAAGAAATCTAAAATTGATTGATTTTCATAAAATCTATTGTTGTTCTTTATGAAAAGGCCCCCTCACCCTTCCTTCTTCCCAAACAAGTAGAAGAGGAAAAAGAAAGAATAAGCAAAATAGTTATGAATGACCAAAAATATTGGACAAATAGAAGTAGTCCTTTATGGGCGGCTTATGCATATGAGCATGTGAATAATGAGTTTGCAAGGTAACCCCTCTCATATGTTATATAGAAGTGCTTGGAAGTAGCCCGTCAATTTTATGAATGACCAAAATATTGGACAAATAGAAGTAGTCCTTTGTGGGCAGCTTTGGTATGTGGGCATGTGAATGATGAGTTCACAACGGTCACCCCCCTAATATGTTACCTAGAGGTGCTTGGAAGTAGCCTGTCGATGGATTTTAATCCATTTCAATTGATGCGCTGACTAGTGAAACAACTTTGTAGTTACAGGATCTGGCATGCTAATGATCAAATGCCCACTATCCCCTCAGATGAAGTAACAGTAGCAGTCTGTAGACTGCTAGTGTTACTCCACCATAGGGAACTTTGGCTATCTCCTATTGTCCTATATTTAATATCACAACAATATACAAATTACAATGGAAAATAATGTAACACGTATAACTAACAGGGTTAATAGTTATGGTGAAATTCAATCCAAAATTATGTCATTTTTTTTAAACTAATTTTTTATATTCAAATTGGATCGAAATTTCCCTTAAAAGATCATATTGGATTCACCCAGAGTCTTGTCTACGCCCAGTCCATTTATACACTTCCACTTGGGCATTTGGAGAGTTCACTTAGAATATTATAAACAAAATTAAATAATAAATTGAAGAACTTTATATGTAAACGTTACAATAGAGATGGAAATGGATTGAATTCAGCTGGTCGGGCTTTGGGTCATTAACTGTCAGCTCCATTCATTAGAGGATACCTGACTCAGTTCTTTAAATATTTTATTGACCACAAATTGGTGAGGATTTTGTGGGTTCGAATATTGCTGCAACCTCTACCCAAGGGTATATGAATTGTCACCAATAGAGGCTTGAGCCTTTGGTTGATATAAGAAGAGTACAAGCAGTGGAAATGAAAGCAACAGTGAGACTGCTTAAGTTTTGTGGAAAGTTGAGATATCATCACACTAATTGGTGGAGAAAGATCACATATATTCAGGAATCTTTACTACCTATCTTTTTCCAGGGAACAAAAGAGGAAAATAAAAACAGAAATGTTAATGGATTCACATGAATCAGAGTGTTCATAGATTCAATATGGAACATCTGTAATTTCAATATATGAGAACCTATAACATGACCAGAGTAACTGAGAGCGTCTAGAGTAATGAAGCAATTCAAATTACCAAGGAGCCTGTGGCACGATTTAGAGTAGAACAATCAAAAAGTGACTTATATATTCATTGCAGGGTGTCATATTTATGCTACATGCTAATACGTGACTATGCCATGGACCTAACTGTGACAAGAATAAATTGAAAGAAAATCATCATTCTGCATAATAAAGGACAAAATTGATACCTCTTTCAATGAACGCACAGTATATGATGAATCAATATGGATATTTTTCTGCTGCATCTTTTCCCTAAGGAATCCTGTAAGCTTTAATGCCCCCATTCCCACGACTTCCACACCCACATTGCGCATTACTTTGCCACGTAAAACTGTAAATAAGGTAGAGGATACACACAGAACAGAAGCCCCAGATGATTCAAACAGAAAGTAAACTCTACACCATAAGTAACAAATGACAAGCACTAGTTTATGCAACTTAAGTCAAAAGCTGAGAGTATATAAACTGGGTGACAAAAATTATACGTCAATGCATCATTCTAAATATGAAGGGAAACAAAGGATCCTTAACTCTCAAACATGACAATTGTAGAACCAATCTAAGTGATCAGAGTGACATAAGAAATAAAATGCAATCAGTCAGAAATTCATAGGCCTACAACAGTACACAGCAACAAAATTCTTCACAAACCAATTGTACCATTAGGAAGGAAGGATATCAATATAGCTTACTTGGAACAACAGATGTTTGGTGGAAACCAATATTAACAACAATTCCTGAAGTCCTTCTAGCCGCGAATAAAGCTAAAGTTGCCTGCAATTCTAACAGCGACTGTATTAGGGGGTAAAACCTATAAAGAACATCTCTGAGCTATTCAGGAAGGAACTCAGAAACCACCAACGAGATCTTTAATTAAAATGAGTACCCTTTAGACCCCAAGAGGACATCTGAGTTAGCCGACCAACACACACTAGCATAGTTTCAAGGCCTACCTGCTGCATTTTTGCACTTTGTGTTCCCATATAATTTGTGGTGTTATGTGATGTGATGTTTTTCACTAGTTATTTAATGTGATGTAATGGTAATTAAAACTTAAAAAAACAGAAGTATTCTCTTTCTCTAACCGCTTCAGCTACATGAATATGAAAAGCATCAACTGACTTTCAATTTTGAAATTTGAATGAATAAAACCTACTTGGTTGATGGCACAAACAGCTGGAACATTCAAGTCAAACAGTGCCGCATAGATGCCTTCTTTTAGCTGTGCGTGAGCTGCTTTGGCAGATTCAGTATCTGAAACACAGTGATCACAATAAAAAGAAGAAAGATGGATGTTATGTTCCACAGTGGAGAAATCTTTAGTTTCCACCAAGTCATAAATCAGTATGTGAAGTAGTAGGTGGACTCCTCAAAAAAAGGGGTTGTATCTGGGGGAATGAGAAAATAATCACTAGGGACGTCAAACAATTCCTATTACAATATAAATGTTACAATGGGATTTCAATCCAACTCTAATGCTTTTCTCTCCACCACATAATTTGCTAGAGTTCATTTGATGACCAAAGCAGTAAAAGTGCACAAAAAATCAAGCATGCTGCAACTTTCCATAATAATTGATAGGAAAACCCAAAATGAATTCTATTCAATGCATGCAGCCATATGCTTCCAAAAGAAGACATCCCACAAGCGAATTTTTGATATTAAGTTCCCGTAGATGTTGGTGGCCATAGTCTATTTCAAAATTATATCATGCACATTTGATTGATATTTTTTTCTCATTAGCAGAAGTTTTATTGCAAACCAACACACTAAACACAAGAGATGCCCGAAAGCTAGTCCTATGAGGCATTACCCCTTGACCCTGCAAGGAAACACAACACAAGAACAAGCTCTTAAGAAGCAGCCAAGCAATTATTGAACACAGTACAAAGTCAAAAGGCAAAAATGTACAAACAATTCAAACTGCATACAATGAATAAGTTCTCATGACATCTTTTTGGACCTTGTTTTCCTCTAGGAACTTCACAATGCTTAACTATAATAGAAATATGGTCCTTGTGCGTGCAGGATCTTGCACAATATAAGAAACGAGAACAGATCTCTCCCTTGGTGAACTCGAGTGGGTCAGTTGAGTGATCAACCACGCTGCTTGGGACAGCCTGCGAGGTCCGGTGGTAACCTGGAAAGGTAACGGAAGGCCCTCGTGAATTGAAGGAATGATCCAGTAAGGCTGAGAAAAGATTCCTGGAACAAAGGAGAACAAGTTAGAAGGGCGCCGGAGTGTTTTCCGGCTTATCCCCTCCGACGATCAAGTCAGTTTTTGAAAGGGAGAGGAAGAAGAAAGCACTAAGTATCTTTTGTAGTCAAGAGTTTTTTGTTGCATACCGTTTTGCCTTTTATGAGGAGTATTTATACCTCAAAAGCTCATGATTGCTGTTAGTGTTGTCAGTAGATGATCATTAGGTACTGGCAGTGTGCGCACTGATTCTGATGAGGAATGTCTTCCTTTCTTTTAATTGCTCGGGGCGCCGAGCAATCAATGCTGTGTCATCGGGCTGCCGACCGTCTAATGATCTCCGCTCGGGGAGGATGCAATAAATGCCCAGCCTTAGAGACATTTATTGCCTTTCAATTCCGAGCCTTACCGCATTGAATGCGGTCTCATCAAGGGAATGGTGTAATTAAATGTTTGCTTTCCCAAGTCGCGTGTCAGTAAAGGCATGCGGTCTTTCTGTCTCTGATGTGACACAATTTGCCACGCGTCTATCCCTTATTGGATGTGGACCCTGCCTTCCTGTTCCTTCTGACACCATTTGCGTAAGACGAGACCATGATGGCTAACCTAGACTAGCCTAGGCTAATGACCTGTACATCAGTAGCTTATACTGGAGCAGAGAAAAAGGCATCTTGGACGGGTACATCTCGGCACCGAGGGAATGCACATCTCGGTACCGAGGATAGGCACATCTCGAGCCGAGGGAAGCCGTACATGATGACCGAGGTACAATACAGACCGAGGTATCATATTAGACCGAGGGATACGTGTCGGTTCGTAAAACGTACTCGACACGTATCAAGCACCTCGGGGCGAGGGATTTATAAGCCGATGGTATGTGATCTCAGTTAACAGGATTTTTTTATGACGCACGAGGACACGTGTCTTCATCTTGGAGTATTTCAGAAAAGTCCCATCAACTGCCCCCCAGCCTTTGATCTTCTGACGCCGAGAACACGCGTCGTAAGGAGACGAAGGGTTTCCCAACAACCTCAACTGCTTCATCATTGCCTCTAACCGTTTTCCCTTGCTTAGGGAGTCGTGCGCATTAAATGCGCCCATTCGTGTTTCGCGCCCAATGATGAGGCCGGTACTATATAAATGGGCTTCTTCCCTCTTTTTCTCATTTCGTCATTCTGAACTTTTCTTCCAGAGAGCCCTTGCCTGACTCTTCGCCGGAGACCTCTTCTCTTCTGTCTCTTAACTGTCCAACCTTTTCACTGAAGCTTCAAGGCAAGCAGACCCATCCTTCGTTTCTGAACATTCTGGAAGGAATTGATTCAAGTTTTCCAGAAAATACCTCTTCTTACGCTCTGGTGAGTTCCGGTATCCTCCATTTCTTTGCCTTTCTGTCTCTTTTGATTTTCCGGTTACCAGAGGTGTTTTCCGGTTGCCATCCAGCGATCGACCCCCGGGAAGCCTTCTTGGGGATTTTCGTGGAAAAATTCCCTCCATTTTTATCACTTCTTGAACATGTCTCGTCGTCGTTCTGCCCCCGAGAACCCTCAGGCAAGTACCTCGAGGCCAGGGAAGTATAAAGTAAAAGGAAGTGAACAAATTGATAGATTTAGGGTTAGGTACGGCGTTCCACCGAATGTAGAGATAGGGGATTATGATGCGGCTGTGCACCCTCGTATCCTCGGTACCGAGGGTGCAATGCCTTTTTATATCAAAGTCATTATAGAAGGCGAAATTAGGTTCCCTTTGCCCTCTCTGCTTCTCCAGTTCCTCTCTCATTTCCACCTCTTCCCCGGGCAGTATTGCCTTAATGTCTTTAGGATAATTATGGGGGTGCTAGAGCTCAATAGGCGTCTTGGGGTAAACGTCGGGCTGAACGACATCCTTTTTTGTTATTCCCTTTTGAGAGTTACGCCTCAACAACACTTCTACCTCAAAGCCAGGGACCCATCTATGTACCTCGTAACTCACCTTCCTGACTCGGACAAGGGGTACAAGGATGACCTACTCATCTTCGGGGGATCTTGGCAGAGAGGTGTCGGTCCCGAGTATGACGGATTGTTATGTCCATTGGAATGGAGAACGACAAGTACATCGGTTCCTTTGGGCCTTGTTATTTTGTTTCTGAAATTTTGTACATGCTCATGACCCTCTCCCCTCTTTTTGCTTGTGCAGACATCTCCCCTTGGGAAACAGCACCTCCACCCCGATCGTCGGTGAATTTCGCAGACTTAATCACTGTTTGGAGTTTTACTGGCGACGACGGGCTCGGCCGGGCTGCCCACGTCCTCCTGAATTACACCCCTGGGTATAAAAATTTTTCGAAGCTTCCCCAGCCTTTCGAGCCTTCTCAGTGGTCTGAACTTTTTGATCGGGCGACGGGGGAAGAAGTCGAGGAGAACTTGGAAGAAGACCCTGATCGGGCCTCGGAGGCTGAAGTTGAGGGTGAAGCAGAAGAGCTCGGGATTGGAGAGGACTTGGTTCCTTCGCACGCCGAGGTGGGGACTTCGGGGAGAGATTCCTGACCGGACTTCCAAATCTTACAATCTCTCGACGTCGAGGACGCCCTTGAGGTAGCAATGTCCGGCGCGCCCCGTATTGATTTAGGGTTCCTCAGGCAGAGGCAAGCCCTCGCTGCTGGGAGGGGACGAGGATCGGCCGGTGGGACCCCATCTGCAGGGACCAGCGCCACCCCCTCCTCAAAAGTCGTCAGTCGGGGTCAGGTGCGTGACCGAGATCCTCAGATAGAGGAGGAGAGGAGGGTCAAACATAGGCACGACGACCTTAGGAGGGGGTCCAGGGCCTCCCCCGCTTAGCAGCAAAGTGGGAGAGACCGTGGGTTACCTCCTGCTCCTCAGCAACAACAACTGCAGCGACAACAACAACAACAACAACAACATCAACAGCAACAGCGGCGATAGCAGACTCCTTCTCTTCCGCAGACAGTGGAAGCTGCGGAGTGGAACCCTCGAGCCACTGATCACATGGACCGAGTGATCAGAGTAGACAATTCCATTTTGCAGGACCCTCATGTCGCCAATGCAGTGAGTGAGATGCTGCATTTCGAGGCCGACATGGCGGTTCACAGAGGGCGATCAACAAACGTGTTGTTTCGCTCCATCATCCAAAATTCCTTGGTGGTAAGTTCATCTTTGCTTCAGTCTCTTTTAGCCCCAGTTTTCCTTTTAGTGACATGCTCTTTTATTCGCAGGCCACCCAGCAGATTTCCATAATAGCGGCACAGTACCATGGGACTAGGATGGACCTTCAGCGGGTTCGAGAGCAGAAGGAAGAAGCCGAGGGAGCCCTTGCCAGTGCTAGGGAGGATGTCGCTGCAAGGGATTCCACCCTCTTGGGGCAGGCTGCTCAAATCGAGCAACTCCTCAAGGAGGCCGAGTTGGCGAAGGTCGGCGCTGAAAAGCTAAGTGCTGCCCTTGCCGACGTTGAGAGGAGAATAACAGAACAGACGCAGCGGCTCTCTGCGGCAGAGGAAAGGGCTGTTGGTTCGGAGGAAAGATGTCTGGCTCTGACCCAAGAGCTGGACAGGAAGTCGGAGAAGAGTTCGCCGATGACGTGCTCCCTGCTCTTGAGGAAAACAGCAAGGAGTTCTTCAAGAGGGGGTGGGACGAGGCGCTCCAGTCGGCCGGAATCCCGTCAGACTCTCCGCTCTTTCAGATGCACAAGTACGTGCCCTCGGCGGAGATGGAACAGGCCAAAGCAGAGTGCAAGTTTCGGTGGATCCGCCTGAGGCGGTAATAGTGGATCTGTCTGATGAGGCCCTGCCAGACCGGGACCCGGACCATAATATTCCTCAGGATCCTTCTGTCGCCGACATACCTCCCGCTCCGGCTGCTTCCGAAGCTGCTCAACCTTTTTTTGCCGATTCGCCATCGACAGATGTTTAGGAGATGCCCGGGGCAAGATGAATGCCCCCCTCGGCAGATTCGCCATCGACAATTTTTTTTTTTTTTTTTTTTAATCTGTACTTTTTTCCCTTGTAGCTTTTGGGGACGCAAAGCCCCTTTTTTTGAATAAAGTTTTGTTTAAAGGTCTAATATTGGATAGAATGTGACTCATGATTCTGAATTCTTTCCTGCGTATACTTTCGTACGAATCCTTGAACTGTCCTAGGAGGCTTGCTCCTATGTTTGTTTCGAGACGAGAGTCTTTGAACTCCGTCCCCAGGGCCTTGCCCTTGCAGGAGGCTTGCTCCTGTGTTTGTTTCGGGGCCGAGAGTCTTTGAACTCCGTCCCCAGGGCCTTGCCCTTGCAGGAGGCTTGCTCCTGTATTTGTTTTGGGGCCGAGAGTCTTTGCACTCCGTCCCCAGGGCCTTGCCCTTGCAGGAGGCTTGCTCCTGTGTTTGTTTTGGGGCCGAGAGTCTTTGCACTCTGTCCCCAGGGCCTTGCCCTTTATCTTTGTCATTGGCAAGCACTGAGGTAGATAAATACTCAAAAATAGTACTTATTTAGATTCATCACATTCCATGGTTGCATTACAAGTTTTCCCTCCATATCTTCTAATCTGTATGACCCGGTGCCCCCGATAGATATCACTTTATAAGGCCCTTCCCAGTTGGGTCCCATTTTTCCTTCTGTTGGGTCACGGGTATTGGTCGTTACCCTTCTGAGGACTAGATCGCTGATTCGGAATTCTCGCGCTTTGACCTTTTTGTTGTATAGTTGGGAAATCTTTTCCTGGTACTTGGTTATTCTTAAGGCGGCTGTCTCTCTTTTCTCTTCCACCAGATCCAGATCAAGCCCCAATTGACGGTCATTTCCTCCCGTGTCGAAAGCTTGAGTCCTTATTGTCGGGAGTCCTACCTCAAGAGGTATGATGGCTTCCATCCCGTAAGCCAGGGAGTATGGGGTTTCTCCAGTCGAGGACCGAGGGGTGGTCCTGTACACCCATAAAATGTTTAATAACTCATCTGCCCACTTTCCTTTGGCCTTCTCCAACCTCTTCTTGATTCCACTGATAATTGTTTTGTTGGAGGCTTCTGCCTGCCCGTTGGCTTGAGGGTAGGCAGGGGTGGAGTAGAAATTACGGATTCCGAGTTGCTCACAAAAAGACTTGAAACGCCCGCCAGTGAACTGAGTCCCGTTATCTGATACCAGTGCCCGGGGAATCCCGAATCTGACGACTATGTTCTCACAGACGAACTTCTTAGCATCTATGTCACGGATGTGAGTCAACGGCTCCGCTTCAACCCACTTGGTGAAATAATCTGTGGCCACAATGAGGAACTTCCTATTTCCAGGAGCCTTGGGCAGGGGCCCAACTAAGTCGAGTCCCCACTGGGCGAATGGCCAAGGGCTGGTCAGGGGGTGCAAGTCCCCCGCGGGTTGCCTGATTGCAGGGGAGAACCTCTGACATTGGTCGCATTTCTGGACGTATGTACGCGCATCCCTTTGCATCCGCGGCAACCAATATCCCTGAGACATGATGCGATGTGCCATCGATCGCCCCCCAGAGTGCCCCCCGCATATTCCTTCGTGTACCTCATAGAGAAGGTCTTCCACCTGGTCTTCTTGGACGCATAACAAGTAAGGTCCTGAGAAAGACCTCCGATACAGCTTCTGGTCCGGGGAGACCCAAAATCTCGGGGCTTTGAGTTTTATCTTTCTTGCCTCTTTTGAACATTCCGGGAGGTCTCCTGTTGTTAGGAACCTGAGAAAGGGATCAATCCAGCTGGACGGCTTGTGTTCGTCCTGGACGGCCATTACCTCGGGAGCGTGGTCTATGCAGGATGCGGGAAGATATTCTATGGTGATCCTGCGTGACTGGGAGGAATCCACTGCCGAGGCTAGGCAAGCCAGGGCGTCGGCATGTGTGTTCTTGTCTCGGGACACTTGTTTGATCTCAATCCTTCCGAATCTTCGGATCACAGCTGTTGCCTGGAGATGGTAAGCCTTCATCCTAGGGTCCCTTGTCTCAAACTCTCCGTTAACTTGGTTGACCACCAGCATGGAATCGCAATGCACGATCAAGTCCGTAACTCCAGTTGCCTCAGCTAACCGAAGTCCTGAGATGAGGGTTTCGTATTCAGCCTCATTATTTGATGCTTTGAATCCCAGCCGAACGGCCTGCTCTGCGACAATCCCATCTGGAGATATCAGCAAGATACCGATCCCGGACCCCTTACTATTTGACGAACCGTCCACACACAAAAGCCATGGCGATCCTTCACAACTCATTGGAGAGGCTATGTTGAGAGGAGGCGGTGTTTCTAGAACGGGGTGCTCCCCGGTAAACTCAGCTATGAAGTCCGCCAATACCTGACCCTTTACTGCAGTTCGAGGTTTGAAATGAATGTCGTGTTCCCCCAACTCCACTGCCCACTTGGAAATCCTCCCGGAGAGCTCCGCTTTCCTTAAAATGGCCTTTAAGGGCTGATCGGTAAGGACGGTAATTGGGTGTGCCTGGAAATAGTGCCTCAGCTTTCTTGCAGTGGTGACCAGAGATAGAGCCAATTTCTCTAGGGGGAGGTATCTTGTCTCCGCGTCCAGGAGCGCCTTGCTTATGTAATAAATCGGCTTCTGGCGGTGCTCGTGCTCACGAATAAGTACCCCGCTTACCGCAAATTCAGACACGACCAAGTACAAAAAGAGCATTTCCCCCTGGATGGGGACGGATAAGGTCGGGAGAGTCCTTAGGTATTCCTTGATTCCAGCCAGGGCATCTTCACACCCCTGGCTCCACATTTCTTTCCCCGCACTCTTGATTGCTCCGAAAAAGGGTTTGCATTTGTCTGAGGAGCGTGAGACGAAACGGTTGAGTGCTGCTAGCATCCTCGTGAGCTTCTGGACTTCTCGGACAGTTCGGGGGCTCCGGATGTCCAGGATCGCTTGAATCTGATCCGGGTTAGCTTCGATTCCTCGTTGGCTGACCAGATATCCGAGAAATTTACCCGATTCCACTCCGAAAACGCACTTTGCCGCGTTCAGCTTCAGCCCGTACTCCCTGAGGGTGGAGAAGGTATCGGCCAAATCCGCCAGATGATCACGACTTCGTTTACTCTTTACCAGCATATCGTCGATGTAGACCTCCATGGTGTTGCCGATCTACTTTTTGAACATCCGATTCATCAGTCTTTGGTACGTCGCCGCAGCGTTCTTTAGTCTAAACGGCATCACTTTGTAACAGTAGACTCCTTTCGGAGTGATAAACGCCATTTTTTCCTGATCTGGGGGATGGAGAGGGATCTGGTGATATCCCGCTCAGGCATCCAAGAAGTCCATGCGTTCATATCCGGCAGTGGCATCCACAAGCTGGTCCACCTTTGGTAGGGGGTAGTCATCCTTGGGACATGCCTTGTTTAGGTCTGTGAAGTCCACGCAGACACGCCATTTTCCCCCCTTCTTCTTTGCGCAAACCGTATTAGATAGCCATTCTAGGAACTGTATCTCCCGAATGGCGTTGGCCTTCAGGAGTTTGTCGATTTCTTCGTTGACCGCGCAGGCATGATGCCGGGCCATGCGTCGCGGCTTTTGTTTGACTGGCTTGTGCGTTGGGTCAACATGCAGCTTGTGCGTGATTATCTCGGGGTCTACCCCCGTCATCTCCATTGCGTTCCAAGCGAACACGTCCACATTTCCCCTCAGGAACTCAATCATTTCCTCCTGTTCAGCTGTGGGCATTGCAGTTCCAACTAAGAAATATCTTTCTTCTTCTCCCTCCGTCAAGGGTACCTTCCGGAGGTCTTCCACCGACCGCTCAGTTGGGTCTATCCGAGGGTCATCCATTCCTGGACGCCCGGACTGTGATTGCTATTTTTCCATGATCTCTTCCGGTGCTCGTCCCTTTTCTTGGGTGAACGCCCCGGCTCTAACGGCTGAATAGAAACAATTTTTAGCGGATGCTTGGTCCCCCCGGATCTCCATGATGCCTTCTGGCGTGGCAAATTTTAGTTTCTGGTGATAGGTGGAGTGCACAGCTCCCAACACATGCATCCATGTTCGCCCCATGATCACGTTGTAGGGAGAGTCCGTATCAATTACGACTAACTCGGTGTTGATGACGAAGGGACCGGTGACAACTGGCAATGTGATTTTGCCTATGGGCAGAGCGAACGAGCTGTTGAATCCGATGAGAGGTGTTCTGACCTTGGTGAGGTCCTTGAGGCCAAGACCCATCCGTTTTAAAGTCTCGGAATACATCACTTCCGAGGAACTTCCAGAGTCTATCAACACCCTTTTGATGTCGAATTTTCCTATCTTCAGGGTCAAGACCAGGGCGTCATTATGAGGAGTCACCACGCCTGTCAAGTCTGCGTCTGAGAACGTGATGCTTGGTTCACCAGTCCTGGCCCTTTTACAGGGTGGCCCTCCATCATCCTCGGCCACCTTCCTGGTAAAAGCTACCCTCTTGAGGTCGGACTCGAGTTCCTTGGACGTGGGGCGATCCAGGGGACATACATGGATGACATCTATGACGTTATCCGGTTCCTCGGTCGGAGCAATGGTGTGTCTCTCTTCTGGCTTGGGCTCTATGTATTCTTTCAAGTATCCGTCTCGGACCAATTTTTCCAAGAACGATTTGTACACCCTGCAGCTTTCGGTGCGATGTCCAAAATCCCGGTGATAGGAACACCTAACCCTTTGATCACAAGTAGAGGGATCGCTCTGCATCTTGGGTGGCCATTTGAAGAACGGTTCGTGCTTGATCTTACGGAGCAACTTGAAGATGGGTTCTTTGAATACAGTGTGACCTCCTTTGAACGAACCCCCTGGAGGGGGCAGCAATCCCTTTCGGGGAGTATCTACCCGCTCCCTCTCTTTTCTTTTAGATTGCAGGGTTCGGCCTTTGCTGCTTCCTATCTCGTCTTCGATCCTTGAGTATTTGTTTATCCGAGCCATCAGTTCCCCCATATCCGAGGGAGTTTTCTTGGTCAGGGATCAGTACAGGTTCGTGTCCCTCGCCAGGCCAAGCCGGAAAGACGCCGCTGCCATGACTTCCGAGCAACCTTCTACCTCATTAACCTCTTCCCAGTATCGGATGGCACACTGGCGAAGGGTCTCAGATTACCTACGTCGGAGGGTCAACAATGATCCGACGTCTTTGGAGCGCTTACTCCCCATAATGAATCGTGCCAGGAACTGCCTCGTCAACTCCTTCCACGACCCAATACTGTTTGGGGGAAGCGCCTCGAACCACTTCATCGCAGAGTCTCCCAAGCTCATTGGAAACACTCGGCAGAGAAACCGTTGGTCCGAATGATAAAGGGACATCATCTGCTTGTATTGCCTGAGATGGGCTTCGGGATCGGACCGCCCGTCATAAATTTTGAACCTCGGCACGATGAACTTTCTGGAAACCTCCATCTCTCCGATCTCCCTGGTGAAGGGTGTTTGTATGACCTCGTCTTCGACCTCATCCTGGATAACCTTACACTTTCTCTTGGATTCCAGCCGAGCTCTGAGATTAATTTCCTCCCTGACGGGATGTCTTCTGACGTCCTTGAGCTCATCAATGGGCCCCTCATTTCCTGGGCGTCGTGCGGATAGGGAAGAATCCTCCTCGGACTCATCCCCCTCCCTTCGTCTAAACAATCCTCGTCGGAGGTCGTCCAGAGCTAATGGTCTTGCCTTCCTTGAATAGTCGTTAGGAAGGTGTTCGTTGGCTCTCGGTCGCTTTGGAGCCCGGGAGCTCTCCGCCTTGTTGTTCAGATGATTCCTTAGATCCTTCGTCTCCGCCTCTCGGGCGGGGAGTCCACGAGAGAGGAATGAGTCCCTCGACCCTTCGCCGGAGGCGGCGAATTTGTTGAGCCGGCTTAGGACGTTTACATTGTCCTTTTCCAGTTGTCGTAATCTATTGCCAAACTTTCCTTCGATCACCTCCGCCAGCTGACGAGCCAGGGGGGCTGACCCTCCTGACCTGATTCCCATACTGGTTTGAGGGGTAACCTCTCTGGACTGAGTGGAGGCATTTTTATTCCCGTCAGTGTGATCCCTTCCTCCGTGGTGACAGGGAGCTTGTAGTTCGAGACTTCTTTGGTGGGGACCTTTCCCTTTTTGTCGAGTGTTCACCATGGTCACTATTCTTTATAGAGAAAAAACTAGAAAAACTAGTCGTTTCCCACAGACGGCGCCAGATTGTGCGTGCAGGATCTTGCACAATATAAGAAACGAGAACAGATCTCTCCCTTGGTGAACTCGAGTGGGTCAGTTGAGTGATCAACCACGCTGCTTCGGACAGCCTGCGAAGTCCGGTGGTAACCTGGAAAGGTAACGGAAGGCCCTCGTGAATTGAAGGAATGATCCAGTAAGGCTGAGAAAAGATTCCTGGAACAAAGGAGAACAAGTTAGAAGGGCGCCGGAGTGTTTTCCAGCTTATCCCCCCGACGATCAAGTCAGTTTTTGAAAGGGATAGGAAGAAGAAAGCACTAAGTATCTTTCGTAGTCAAGAGTTTTTTGTTGCATACCGTTTTGCCTTTTATGAGGAGTATTTATACCTCAAAAGCTCATGATTGCTGTCAGTGTTGTCAGTAGATGATCATTAGGTACTGGCAGTGTGCGCACTGATTCTGATGAGGAATGTCTTCCTTTCTTTTAATTGCTCGGGGCGTCGAGCAATCAATGCTATGTCATCGGGCTGCCGACCGTCTAATGATCTCCGCTCGGGGAGGATGCAATAAATGTCCAGCCTTAGAGATATTTATTGCCTTTCAATTCCGAGCCTTACCGTATTGAATGCGGTCTCATCAAGGGAATGGTGTAATTAAATGTTTGCTTTTCCAAGTCGCGTGTCAGTAAAGACATGCGGTCTTTCTGTCTCTGATGTGACACAATTTGCCACGCGTCTATCCCTTATTGGTTGTGGACCCTGCCTTCCTGTTCCTTCTGACACCATTTGCGTAAGACGAGACCATGATGGCTAACCTAGACTAGCCTAAGCTAATGACCTGTACATCAGTAGCTTATACTGGAGCAGAGAAAAAGGCATCTTGTACGGCTTCCCTCGGCACCGAGGGAATGCACATCTCGGTACCGAGGATAGGCACATCTCGAGCCGAGGGAAGCCGTACATGATGACCGAGGTACAATACAGACCGAGGTACCATATTAGACCGAGGGATACGTGTCGGTTCGTAAAACGTACTCGACACGTATCAAGCACCTCGGGGCGAGGGATTTATAAGCCGATGGTACGTGATCTCAGTTAACAGGATTTTTTTATGACGCACGAGGACACGTGTCTTCATCTTGGAGTATTTCAGAAAAGTCCCATCAGTCCTTTACAGTTCAAAACGTCTTGAAAGATAGTTAAGCATGTATTCTCCAGAAATAGTTTGAGAACAAGGTAGGAAGAAGATGAAACCTGGATCATTGTTCGCCACCACCACACAAGAAGGAAAGGGTCTCCTGCTTAACATGTGGTCTTCAACAATAAAGATGAGAAATGGTAAATGGATTTCTAAGTCTTAATCTTCATGGTATGATAACCAATAGAATACTGTATTGATCCTTTCATTTATTTAACAATGAGATAGCTAGATGGTAATATTCAAGCTCCCAGACCTAGGTATTGGAAAAAGTCGGGAGAAACTTTACCACCTATGCTAGATGGCACCTCCGCTTATGATACGATCAATGATGAAGTTTTTACTTGAAAATGAAGAGACTCAACGAACTTCATGTTACATGTAGGACTTTCTTGCTAAGCCTATTGATTCAGAAAGAAAGACAAGTCTGAAAATTATCCACCAATTCTTAGTTTATAGATTCAGTACTCCTTTCAAGATCACTCATTTGATGGCTTAAACTGTTGACTTCCTTCCACCAACTAATTAATAGGATTAGTTGTCGTCATTACTTAAAACATACTCACCATAATTGACAGTGCTCAATGTGAAACCATGAATCATTGTAGGATCATTATAATGAAAGTTATACAAATTACAGCCCTACATTACTAAACAGAATAAAGCCACTATATCACACGCCAATGGGTGGACAACTGTTCAATAATGCTTCTGATCTAAGAAATATGGACATTTTTACGAAGCTGATGTTTCCACATCAGACACGTGTTGGACACCAAAAATTCTCAGAGGATACGTGTTTGCTGGTCGTTTTGCTGTGTCTACATGTGGGTAACACTTCTCGGATGCCTGCTAACACGTGATTAACAAAGCCTGGATATTTGGCATATGATTGTCTTATAGCATGAAATATTCTATTATTATTAAAATTAATTACATTAAAGTTTTACTGAAAACATACCGAGAAAAGTAATAGAAGCACAAATGTTTTACTAAAGGAAGGGCTATGGGAAGATGAGAGGAACTGTTTTAATTATAAATTGCACAATTATATAAATATATAATATTTATCGATAAACGAATATAATTTGATATATAAACACCTTTTTTTGTAGCGTGTCCTAGCGGTGTTAATGTGCTACTTTTTCAGGATTCATCGTTTTTTGAAGTGTCCATGTCGTACTTGTAAATTGAGTCCATGTTTCATATCTTCTAATCAAAATAAGAGTATAATATCATTTCTCGATTATCATATTTTAACCACGGATACACAGCCACAGGCAGTGAGAAATAAAAAATAGGGAGTAACTTGAGTGGATATTTACCATCATAATGGCAGATTGGAACAGACACAACAACAGGCTGTGTAGTTGATTTCACCTGCATTCTGCATATGATTGAGGGGTATAACTAACATCTTTTGGACATTTAAATGAGTTCAGTTCAATCCAAATGAAAAAAAGCTTATATCATGGCTTTAAGTGTATATGTAATGGCAAAACACCAAACTCCTTCAATTGTTCAATATGGTATAATGGGGAATTTGTGTCATGAATAGAACACAGAATTGTACCTTCAGTTTCCCGCATTAGTTATGGCAATTCTCAAATAACGATAAATTATTATGACTTTCCGAAAAAGCTAGGTAATTATGAAATACATGCCCAGAGCTAGAATAACTCGAGAAGTTTTCGAATGAATAGAATATCATCAATGGAACACACTAACCTGCTATAAATTGTTGCAAAAAAATGTCGGAGTCTTGAATACATTGGCGACTCAATGTTACCGAATTCCTGCACATCAGGTAATGTCTCAAAACAGCTACAATGAAGCAATTCTAAATTTCATTAACATTCAAGTAACGAGGACTACACTGAAATTTCATGAAATTTCCCAAATGTCTAAATGCTAGCTGAAGAAGAAAGCTCACCATAAATGTTGCTGACCGGCCAGAGGGAGAATCATATTTGTTCCATCCAAATTTGCAATAGCCCGAACCCCCTTTTGACAAACATATATTGAGGAAATAAATTACTGTTTTACCACTCAAGATATGCTGATATGGCTATTTGAGATGAACAGTTTGAGTATTACAATTGAATTCATCCACGTGACCATTACCATTGATAAGCGTTATCAATCAGAAAAAAAATGACATTAACAGTGGGAAGACCATTCGCCAGTAAAACTCAAGAAAAAACCCATCAGAATTTTTATATATGCAGGGAACTCATCAAATAAGCTGACTACAATTAAGTGTAGAAAAATGATTTATATGCTATGCCTTCAATTTCGGAATAGTAGTATGAAGTATGAACACAATAAGTTGCAAGGCACATACCATCGATGATAACAGAACCAGGGACCTGTGCACGTTTACCATATATGTGCATGAATGACACCTCAGGCATCTGATTAGGAAATGTTCTGCCCTCACATATTGCCATAGTTTCACTTAGTAAGAAGCTAGAGAGAATGCAAAGGCGTACATATATTGATCTAAATACACATTATAGAATTCTGAGAAATTCAAAGCCATTATCGTTAGTCAGTTCATACCAGAACCAACAAAAATCAATTGAATCAATAATAGAAAGTGAAGTTGAATTACCGAAGAGGATAACCCAATCGCAAGTGCGTTTCGCCGAAGAAGATCGAGTCCCATGGCTCTCGCTGATTCTGAAGAAAGTATATCCACAGCCGATTGTCTGAAACAATGAATTTCCACGATTTGCAAACAGCGCTTAGCTTTGCCGTCTCTTTCGGTCCAAGAAATTTTAAGATTAGAATAAATACATCCAGAGGCAATCGATCAAATGCCCCGGTCGACGAGTGCTGAAAATACATCATCTGCTGAAACCGATCAGACGATGAGTGCGAGTTCGAGCCCGAGCACAAACGGATTGAAACCGATTCCCAAACCTTTCTGAGTATCATGGCTATGGTGTCTGGAACAGTTCCTGTAGAGAACGACGAAGAATCTAAAACTATTCGGCAAACGACTTTGAACCGAGTAGCAGTGAATGTGGAAGGAAACACATTGGCCGCATAATGTTGACACGTTACACTGGCGTAGCCGCCGATTTATGTGGGACCCTACGGCTGCTATGTGCTCGTGTTACACGTGTGCATACGCTTTATGAGAATATATCCGGTGGTTTTTATTGGGTGTGATCCCTATTTTTTTTTCAATTTTTTTTTCACGGCTCATTTATTATTAATTATTGATGCATTATTTATTATCCCCTCCGTTCCTAAATATCTGTCGTTTTACTCAATTTTTTTTATTTTATGATATCTGTCATTTTATGAAACGAAAGCATAATTAATATTTTTTCTTCCAAATTTACCCTTATCTCTATTTTTCAATAAGTGTTTTATAGATTAAGTGTTGGCTAAATGTTTTTCATATTTCTTTCCTAATACATATTAAATAAGAGTATTTTTAGTCTTGTGCAATTATTTTTTACTTATACTAAAGTTATTTAATAACTTCTTTAATCCTTGCGCAAAAACGTTAAACGACAGATATTTAAGAATGAAGGGAGTACCATTCTTACTTTACGCCCGGAGGATTAAGAAAACATTCAACCATAGTATGGACAAGTCAACTTTTACTAGGGCTGGCAATTTTAGACACGACTTGTGAAATCGACACGAACTTGACACGGATTTAGCATGTTTTGGTGTAGTTTTAATAGGTTCAGGTGATTAACAGATTAACTCGACAAATCCGTGAAATAAATGAACCGGTTTCATGTTTAACTCATAAACTTATTTCAATCCGTTTAACCCGTTCAACCTCTACTTCATCTCACACCTCCTATATCTTAAAATCATTCAAATTTGGTAGTCATTTAATGCTTATTTTTTTTCTTTATTTTTTTATTCAGTCATGATTTATTATTATAGTAAATAGTTCAAATATGTGTAATGTGTGGCGAGTTAATGATTTTTAATGGAGACTTGAAATTATCTAACGTATTCTCTTATTTAACGGATGACACACGAATTATATAGGGTAACCCGTCTAATAAATGATTCGTGTATGAGTGTGATAGTTTAACTCATTTATATAAACAAATAGGGTTTGGATGAAAGATTTTTTTACACAAACCTGTTTCACCCGATACGAAACCGTTTCACTTGACACGATTGTCAGGCCTAACTCTTACCCTGTAATACATTCAACAAATCCAGGAGTGAAACTTGAGCGAGCTAACCCAATTTTAACTCGAGCATAACCCGAACTTATGTTAGAGTTTTTAATACTTGGGTTAGACTTGGGTCAAAAAATCTTGATTCGAATTCAATTTGGACGGGCCTAAGATTGACCCCCTAAGGTTCCAAGGTCGAACCCGAATATTAAAATCGGGTTAAACCCGAATATTCATAACTATATAAATTCATTTTTAAGTCTAGAGTTAATTTGTTTTGAAGCTTTTATTGTGCGTCTCCCTCACTCATTATTTAAGTAGTGAACTCTATATTTATAGAAGAATTATGGTTGTGTTTATTTATGTTATGTATGATTGTGGTTGCATTATCTCAAAACATTAAGTTCTTAATATTATGGTTTTTATGTTAAAAATTTGATTGAAGTTGTTGGTTATTAATTTAGGTGAATATTATGTATTAAATTTAGAACAACAAGTCTATTTTGACCTAAATCCGAATTGAACCCGTAAAGTAGCCCAAAATCATTAACCCGAGCCCGCCCGGATTAAACTCAGGCAGTGCTAAGGTTAAATCTCTCAATCCGAGACAGGGTTAGGGTTGACTGTCTAACCTGCCCAAGTTGTACCCCTAAATAAATTTATATTTATATTTATACTTATATTATTTATAAATGTTAGTATTTGCTAAAAAAATTAATTTTTTATTTTATCTTTAATTATTATAATAAAATTAATTATATTCATCTACATATTTTCATATACTTTTTGTTTTGTACTCCTATTTGATTTTCAACTTGTTTTAGATTTTTTTTATAAAAAAATCTAAATTTTTTTGAACTCATTTATTAATAATACAGTTATATGTACCTATCTATATCTATATGGAAAAGATTTAATTTTATGAAGTAATATATATTTATATGTTAAATTATTATACACATAAAGTTGTGAAATGGAATTTAATGGTTAAATATATATTATATTTTATATTTTTGATATGTAATAATAAAATTTTATAATAATTAGATATGCAAATGCCTAAAGATGTCGAAGAGATACCTAAATAAGTATTCAAAGACTTACAAAATAAACTAATAATTAAAATTAGCAATAATTAAAACACAAATTAATTATTTAACAGTACTTAATTTATTATTTAATTTAATTACACATATAATTCACATTTTTTTTAAAAAAAAATATTATTTAAATTTATTTACGTACAACATACATCATGCATTGCTAGTTAATTAAAAAATAATCAATCTATCTGCATCTGATTATTTCCCAAACCTATAGTAATCAAAATCTCGTGCACAAAAGTGTTTATAAAGTATTTTGTTTTTCCTTAAGAGTAACTTAATGGTAATTCAACCAACTAATAAAAGCCTCATGAAATATATGTGAAGAGTTTGAATATTTCATAAGTTTACATCACTGGGGGCCACTGCCCTCTGACTTGGATGGGATTTGATTAAGCATAAATCCTCGAGGCTTGTTTATTGTACCAAAAAAAAATGGTACAAATTCTCTATTTATCATATTTATGATTTTTTTTATTATTGTTGTATGTGTTTTTATTAGCATTATGCTATCAAAAAAAATGATAAAAATAATTATCACAATAAAAATGATAAAAATAATTATCACAATAGTAATAAAAATACCCACAAAATTAATAAAAATATCTATAAATGTAATAAATTATTTATAAAAGTGGTAATTATTTTTGTTTCGAAAAAAAGTGATAAAAACAAAAGCGATAAAAACACTTACAGAAATGATAAATTACCTATAAAATAATAAAATTTTTAATAAAATAACCTATAATTAACACTCATTAAAATAATATTTATAAAGATATAACATCAAATTTTTTTTATCGATACCATACTCAAGTGCAAAACCTCAAAGATGTAACGATGTTATTCTTTTAATTTTTTTGGTACACAAATTCTAGAATATCATAAAGAGAATGATGAAGCTTTTCGCATTATTACCTTCCTTCAATTCAATGTCATCGAATGTATATGTGGGCAAACCAGCTAAAAAAAATAATTATAGTTTATACCCTAAAAGTTTATAATTATTTTTATTTTTTCTCTAAACAATAAGTTACAACAATCAAATCCTTAAATTTAAAAACGAGTTTCGATCGACTCCCTCTGTTAAAATCCATCATAATTATGATAGATAAAAAATCATATAAACATTACATGCCTTAATAATATACATAATTTTGACCAAATAAGTATAAAAACTATGAATAATTTTTTTTAAAATTCAAGTCAATACATTTAATTGAAGTACTCAAATCTATATAAATTGAGCCAACATATGTAACTTTAATATTGTTAACGCCCAAATATTAAAATATTTGAGAACAACATGTGGCAACATTTAATAGTTAGGATAGAGTTAAAAAGAGTCCAAGTAAGATAAGATGGTTAAGGGGATATGACCCCTTGAATTGTGAAAAATAAAAAGATGTAATATCATGAATTGTTAGTTAGAAACGATTTTAAGCACGTTTAAAAAAGTTGGAGAAAAAATCCATGATTGTGATTACGGGCAAAAGAGATGACTTTGGCAGTTAGAAGTCATCCCCTATAAATACATAGGGCAAGGTTATAAAGAGGAAAACCTCAATCAAATACACAACTCTTCTTAGAGCCAATTTCTTTAAATTCTAATACCTTACCTAGATCTCAGTTCATTAATTTGCTGCAAATAGGAATTATTTTATTCATTGATCTCCAAGGCAAATAAAAGAGTTTAGGAGTTACTTTACGCTTCATCACAATTGACTGAACAATCACAATTTTAAACCTCACGCGCAATTCAAATAAAATAAGGTGATAAATGTTTAGATTTTAAATTTGTCCGAATTTTAACACTCTCGTAATCATGAATCTGCCAACACAAATACACAATTTTTTTTTTGTAGAGACAACTTATTCAAAATTAATCTCATAATTGAATCACTTTATGACGTTTAGATGAATTTGAATAACTACTTAATTGAACTAAAAGTTTAAGGAGGTGATTATTTTAGTTAATAGTTTGGAGACCAAACAAAAATCAGGTGTAAATTTTGGAGGTATAATACATAATTTACCACATCGGAAATCTAAAGCAATGACGGTGCACTAAAATTTTGAAAAAAAAAGGAGTAAATATTTATATTTTTGAAAATTAAAGGGAAACTCTATGATTATTTACAAATGTCTTAAGGTTCAAGTGTGATTTTTTTATCAAAAAGATATGGATATAACAAGGGGTTATAAAGAAGAGGACAAACTTGTCGTGGGCAATCTGGTAATATTAGGAAAGGGTAAGGGCATTGACCGCAACCGACTTCTATCTTTTACTCTAAACGTGTCCCTGTCGCTCGCATTTCTTAGTCAGGAGGTCGGTAGGAGAACCAGTGGATAAAGATAGATATTGGCGTATTGCTCTCTCTCTCTCTCCCTCCTCTAGCTGAACCCATCGCGATCTATTTACCAGAAAGTTGTCAGATTGTCGCCTATAAAGTTTGCAATTAATTGTTATGCTGAGCCTTTGATACAAGATTTTCGAGATCAAGATCAGAGAATTGATTTTGATTCTGCTGTGTTATCAAAGGTCGGAACTATATCTTTGCATGTATAGAACATATAATTATATTTGTATATATATATTTGATTTGCCTTTGTTCAGAGTCCGGAATTCTAGGGCTTATTTGTTTGCTCTGTGTATCATTATTATTTTAGCTAATTTCTTATGTGAAAATACAATTCCCGGTAGTTACCAAATGAAGGTTCAATCTTTTTAGGGTTTTAGGCGCAATTTTATTGTATTCTTCAATCAGTGGATTTACTACAGGTACTAGCAGCCTTTTGTGTATCGTCAATTGGGAATTGTTTTTAAAAGGCAGGATTTTGAAGATATAATACCTAATACTATCAGCATCGTCTTCAAATTTAGGCTTGTTTTTTATGGACCATTGACTGCAGTTCTGTTCCTCGTTGCTTATTTTATTCTCTGTTAGCATTATGAATTTTGGTATAACTTCGAACTGAGGGCCTTTACATCAAGTCTCATAACTGTCTCCTATGGCACCCAATGTGAATAAGTATATGATGGAATAATATGAGAGTATCACTCTTATAGTATAAGATGGAATGTGCGAGATGGAGTCGTAGGGAGGCTTTATTTTACTGGCATGCGCATAGTATGTGTTGGCAGTAATATGTAGACAATAGAAAGTGGATTGGTCTGTATCAGTTCTATCAGAAATGTGGAACATTTTTCAAGTAGTTACATTCATTCCTTAATGCTAAAGTTAGGGTTTTAGTATCTGGATGAGCATGGAATTTGTGTGCATGTGTGTAGTAGTTATGAGAGGTGCCAATCTTGGCAGTTATCAGAATTGGAAAATTTTATTTCTTCTAATTCATTAGGGATTTTGCTAACTTCTTTCACTATTTTTGTATGCTTTGATCATTAGAACATTTAAAAGCGATTTTTTTGTTGAATGAGTTACCATCAGAGAAGGCTATACTAAAATACAAGAAGTGGGTTTGGAGCTTCAATTCCTATGAACCATGAGGAAGCACTCTTAGGAAATGTCGTATTAGATTCAGTGGAGGTGAGTGGAGTTTGGGAATGGTAATCGCTGTGGATATGGCGTGGTAGTAGATGTTGGGCAGGTGGTAGGGCTCATGGTAGGTAGTGGGTTAAGGCTCACCGAATGGTGATGGTGATATCTTTCTCCAAACTCTCCTTGGGACTTTGGAGGGATCAAATAAGAGATGGATATATGAGCAGTTGGTTTGTCTTCAGTATTTCTCACTGCAAGATGGTGTGGTGGGTTTTTCTTGGTTATATTGATGTGATAGTCCACTACCCTTTATGTTCCCTTTCTCATAGAGGGAAATGTTTCGTTCTACCCCCACATTGTTCTTTATCCTTGCCATCTTGGCAAGTCTGAAATAGATGTACTTATAGTATTCATTCGTTGCGTATAGTATAGCAATTGAAAAAACTGTCTTAGCTGATACTGAGAATCATTGATGACTGACCACCTGAAGTGGTGGTAAAGGAACTTAAAATCAATTGTTTGTGTGACCTAGTAATTGAATTTTTCCCTGATGATTATATGCAGGGCTAATATGGAACTTAATTTTGTTTACTACTGCATGGATTATATGCCTGAATTAAGTGTGATGTAGGTCATCATGTCCCATAACCAAGGTGATGATGCTGAGTACATGGCAGATGAATATGAAATGGAAGATGTAGATGATGACATGGATGATGAATTTCGTGGCAGAGATATGGGTGGCTCAGACTCTGACGTGGATGAATATGACTACATGGTTTGTATCACTATACATTGTAGAAAACCATATGCAAATTTTAAGAGGCTGTTGGAGCTATTATACTTGTAATTATTGGGAAACATTGCTATTATATGTTTGATTTCTTTCGTTATTTGGAGTGGATGTTTTCACATTAAGAAAATGTTTGAATTTTTCGGTCAAGCTTGACTAATAATTATCTGGTGCCACTGTAGAATAATAAAATGGCAGATACTTCTGCTGCTCAAGCTAGGAGAGGCAAAGACATCCAAGGGATTCCTTGGGACAGGCTTAGCATAACCAGGGAGAAGTATAGGCAAACTAGACTAGAACAGTACAAGAACTATGAAAATATACCTCTATCTAGTGAGGGGTCAGAGAAGGTAAAACTGATTTTTCTTTTTCTCGGTAATATGGAACTCTTTGTAGTGCTTATAGTATGGTTTTTTCAATACTTCTATTGTGGCTTTTTCAACCGTGAGCAGGATTGCAAAGTTACAAAGAAAGGGGGTTTGTATTATGAGTTTAGACGCAATTCAAGATCTGTGAAATCAACCATCCTGCATTTTCAGGTCAGTTGACAAGTTTGTGTCAATGTACCTGTTATCTAAACTTAATTCACTCCCGTAATGAATGAGTGATGAATGTGCCTGTTGGTATCAGTCAGCAATCTATGTCTGCATCACATTACTTGGTTAGTATGAGGTATATTTATATATTAAAACCACAATTTACTTACAAATTTGTCTTTTGAGGGTACATAGATAAATTGTTGATTTGATGATAAGGTTTTGGCTTTCAAGCTGTTGGAGCAATTTATTAGCACCTAGGTTACCTTATGCGGTGTGTTGAAGAAATAAAAAACCAAATTGGCTGAACTGGTTCAGTGTGAGCTAAATTTACCTATTTGATAAGATAAATTGGATTTGGGAACTCCTAAAGTTTGGGGGGGTTCAATGTTGGATATTTTGAAATGAGAATCACAAGCATATGTATAAATTGAAAACTTGCTGGACACCATGGGTTAAGGTGGGGGTAATGAGGAAATATGTTAGTAATCCAGCCATTTCCAATAAACGAATGGATAAGGTAAAAGGGAACAACTATGCCGGGGCTTTAAAAAAATTGGAAGTAAAAATAGAGTATATGGCCACATAGAATCTTGGTAAGTGGCTGCCAAAGTGGAGGGTGTTTTGCAACCGGAGGCTTCAGATGCAAGTATGATGAAAGAAGACATTTGGTATAGAGTGAAAAAAGAGGAGAGGATGCTAATGAAGCAGAGAAGCTCATTTGGACAACACCATTACGGTGCAATAAGAGAATAACTGCATGTGAGGAAGTTCTCGCACAAACGAAAAAGTCATACAGGAGGATATAAAATAGATAGTCCTTTGTTTCTCCTTTGTGTGTATTTGCATTTGACCATGTGTAGGTTTCTGTCTATCTAAATGAAAAGTTCACACATGACATGGCGGAGTCTTAGCTAACTGTGTTGCAGGATGCTCTGTTATGTGTTGTTGGGGTCTACTTAAGAATTCATGTTTAGTTAATTCTTTAAAATATACTCTTCTTTGTCTAGTTAATTTATGAGACGAGCTAATACCGATATGCAAGTTTTGTTGATTGGTGATGCAGTTGAGGAATTTGGTGTGGGCTACATCCAAGCATGATGTTTACCTTATGTCACATTTCTCTGTCATTCATTGGTCTTCCTTAACTTGCAACAAATCTGAAATTCTCAACGTATCAGGGCATGTGGCACCGTGTGAGGTCAGTGTTTCAGGACAATTGGCTCCTTGTGTCATATATTTAGGCTTAAATTCTTCATCTTGAATTCTGAGTTAGGGTATTCCATGAAACTAATTAATCTCTTTTACCCATATAGAAACATCCTGGAAGTCTTTTGGAAGGATTTACACAGACCCAGGTCAGCACCCTTGCTGTAAAAGATAAGTTGCTAGTCGCTGGAGGATTTCAGGGAGAACTTATTTGCAAGGTAAGTTAGGTATTTTTCTTTAGTTTAATCTTCCTAAGAAGGAAATATTTATCATGAAAATTGTTATGCATCAGTGCAGCTAGTGCGTGCCCCATTGTGTAATTGTTACAGTGCATGAAGTTGTACCACTTTTGCTGGTTGACTTAAGGCTTTAGGTTGAGGATCAGTTACCTTCCCTGCATTTACCTTCGATGGTCTGTGAAGACCTATAAACTGTTCACTTTGTCGTGCAAATTTTGGTTGCCTTTTGGCTTCTCCTATGGAGAAAAGCGTTGATTCCACAATTTTTTTTTTCTTTTTCTTTGGGGTTGCATATCGACGAATTTGTAGCGTTTTGGGGATTCTGATATTAGTATGAAAAAATTCTAATTCGTGATATTTGGGGTAATGGAGGGAGTTCTTTGAACACGGGTGGGCGCTATTTTTCTCTTACTCTTTCTGCGGCTGTTATGCTTTTTGACATCATTATCGGCTGAACATCAAGGCTGAAGTATTCGTCCTGCTTTTTTTAAATGTAGTATGTGGATAGACCCGGAGTTTGCTTCTGTTCCAGGACAACTTATGATGATAATGCTATCACTAATGCTGTTGAGATTTATACCACTCCCAGGTATTATATTTCCCTTGTACAGGTGGTTGGATTTACTTGTGATTATGGACCATGCTGAGCCTGTTTTATCTAATTTCCTAGTGGTGCAGTTCATTTTATAGCCTCCAATAATGATTGTGGAGTAAGAGACTTTGATATGGAAAAATTTCAACTCTCTAAGCATTCTTGTTATCCGTGGCCAGTTAATGTAAGTCCTCCTCTGTTTCTCACTCTGTTTGTTAGTCTGTTAAACTGCGTAGCATTTTTGCTGATCATTTGGACTGGTAGTACCCGAGCTAAAGGATATCTGCTTTAAGCTAGATTTTGCAAGTTTGTGACTCAAAATGGTTAGTTGAATATGTGGTAGTGGGTGTCAATTTTATCCATTAACACGAACCGTACCCTACTCGACACAAAACTCGAAAATAACACGATTAGTTGACACGAGTAATAAATGGGTCAAATTAAGGTTTGACATGAATAACACGATTAATGAGTACTGTAGATATAAAATAATTATTTAATTAGTATTGTAGATAGAAAATAAGAATTTTATATTTTTTTATAATTTTTTAAATAGTATTATATGAGTTGTTGTCAAATTAAATTATTTTTTACTAACATGAATATTGACACGTATCGAAAGTGACACGACATGAAAATAACACGATCGAAAGTAACACGACATGAAAATGACATGACACGATTGACACCCCTTAGTACCTTATTCGAAGGGCCTATTCACAGACAAATGTCTTTTATTTGGATGGTTTAGAGATGCTATCTTTCATTTTCCAGTGCACACTTGTGTGTATGCATCAATTAATCAATGTGGAGAGGCGCCTTTTGCCTTCTTTTTCTGCTTGTGCTCTTGGCAATGTTTGGTCACATCTTGGCCTGAGCACTAAGGTTGATCGAGGTCATTTTGCACTGTTGAATGATGACGGATATTTGGCATTGTGATTAGTAAATATTTCCTATATGTGTTTGCAGCATACGTCACTGAGTCCTGATGGCAAGCTTCTTGTAATAGTTGGAGATAACCCAGATGGCATATTGGTGGATTCCAGGAGTGGAAAGGTATTATTTGCTTTTTCTATTTTGTGGGAAGTTTTTTTATGTGATTGAAGCTTGAGAATGCGAACATGTTCTAATTTTAACTATTAACTTTGCAGTCAGTTGCCCCCTTGTGTGGCCATTTGGATTTTTCGTTTGCATCAGCATGGCACCCTGATGGCCTCACTTTTGCTACTGGGAACCAGGACAAAACCTGCCGAATTTGGGATGTCCGAAACCTATCGAAGTCAGTTGCTGCTCTGAAGGGTAATCTGGGGGCAATTCGGTCAATCCGCTACTCATCCGATGGCCGATTCATGGCAATGGCAGAGCCTGCAGATTTTGTTCATGTCTTTGATGTCAAAAGCGGGTATGAAAAGGAGCAGGAAATCGATTTCTTTGGTGAAATATCTGGCATGTCCTTCAGTCCTGATACAGAGTCCCTTTTTATTGGGGTGTGGGATCGTACATATGGTAGTCTTCTTGAGTTTGGTCGTCGGAGGAATTATTCGTACCTGGATAGTGTGCTTTGATCGGGAATGTGAACTCTGTGAATAAGCGTGCGGGCCTCACTCATTTTCTTCATTTCGAGGTGCAACTATGGAAACCAGTAGCAAATCCTGCAACGGTGATCAATCCAAATGTAAATGTGTTGTTGTGCAATTGTAATTTTCATTGTTCCTTCTGATAAGTTGAGTACTTTTGAGAATGGGAGTGTCATAAACTGTAAGAATGGAGGGGTTGTACAGAAGGCTAGGAAGTGTCGGTCATTTGAACAATCAGAAACAGGGATTTTCGAGGACAAGGCGGGCTTGTTATGTGATGGTGGTTTGGTATTTAAGTTTCTCTGGGGGACATTGATATGCTTTCCTCAAGTTTATCATATGGGGCTTTTCTTTTTTAGATCAAATTAGATGTAGTTGTTGTAAGACTCATCAGACACTGTTTTTTAGTTTTCTTCAGGATTTGGCCCGTACTGTGTGGCAGATTTCGCTTCTTTCTATAAGTAAATAAGGATTTCACCTTTGTTGAAGAGATATAAATGAGGTCAAGCTTTATAGATGTCATAATTTGATCCATTTATAGATGTATTATAGGAGGTTAGCGATTGACTTAATAGGTCCATATATGAGGACCTCCTTACCTTCTGATATGCCTGCTCTCCATTCATACGGTTCTTGAAGCAGAGGAGGAAGGGTGTTTGGGCCATCACTGTAGTCGTATTACTCCTGTTGTAAAACTTTATCGTTGTGTCGTATCGCTCTTTGTTATAATGCATAGCACAAAAAAATTAAAAAACTTATATTGGCATAGGTGTCCATGGGGTCGGTTTGGCCAATGGGTCTTGTTACTTTAACCAAAAAAATAGGCTTGATTGTTGATCTGTCGAAGCCGAACCCAATAACCCAATATCCTTCAAGAGAGAGTTTGAGCTTATTTTTAAACTCATTACCTCGCCTGATACCCAGTTCACGAACTGGCCTGCAAAAATCCGACCCAAGAGTTCGCCCTTTCACTCAATTGTTTGAAAAAAATTGACCGTCGAAACTTTAGAAGTTTGATGACAATATATAACTCTACTTTATTTAAATCAAATTATTCATTATTTATTTTTTGTCTATTTTGACTCTACTTTTAATTCAAAAATATAATTTATAAAATATAAGATTGAAAACTTTTTAAATAGAATTATATATATATATATAAGTCACATGCCTACCCGTCAAGAGTTCAGGTCTACCTTGGACAAGTGTCCAAGTCAAAAAAATTTCGCAGATGTTGCTTGTTACCAAGAAACATCTGCGAATGAACCCGACGTGAATCGAACACGCAACCTTCTGATCTGGAGTCAGACGCGCTACCATTGCGCCACGGATCCTCTTCCGTTAAGGCCTACTAAAATATTGTTATATCATAACTTTATTGTTTGAGGTTAGCGATGTTGTAACTAAGGTCAAGAATCTTCTGATCCAGAATCAACCAATAAAACATCACCAACTCACCACCCAAAAATCTTTCTTCTTTCATTCCCCTCCTCACAATCTCTCCCTTTGCTCCCACACTTCAAAATAAACATCATCGTCTCTCTCTCTGTATCCAAATCCAAACCTCATCCCCTCCTTCACTGGTTCACAGAAGCTCCCTCCTCCTCCTCCTCCTCCTCAACCAGATACCAACTTTCACCATGGCCTCCACCTTGTTCTCCACACCAACCTTCCAAGGTCTCAGACCCCTCAACAAGCCCACCGACTCTCCTCTCTTCCTCACCAAAACCACTGCTAAATTTTGCAGACCCATCACCGCCAAGAAGAACCCTGCAGGGTGTGCTATTAAAGCTGAGTTGAACCCATCACTGGTGATAAGCTTGAGCACTGGTCTGTCCTTGTTCTTGGGTAGGTTCGTGTTCTTCAACTTCCAGAGAGAGAATGTGGCCAAACAAGTGCCGGAGCAGAACGGAGTGACCCACTTCGAGGCTGGAGATACACGTGCAAAGGAGTACGTTAGCCTCCTCAAGTCCAACGACCCAGTTGGGTTCAACATCGTCGATGTGCTTGCGTGGGGCTCTATTGGCCACATAGTGGCTTATTATATCCTTGCCACAGCCAGCAACGGCTATGATCCCAAGTTCTTTGACTGAGTACTGATCTCCATTGTGCTGGTATTCTAGCTGTGTATAGCTAGAGAGACAACTGTTTTTATTTTTATTTTTTTTTAACTTTCGATTTGATTTGAAATTTGGTTGTTTTATCTCTCTAAATTATGGTTAATAGACTTGAATGTAAAACCTTCAACTATTTGCTGCTTGTTGAGTTGTTTATAGGGTTAAATGTAAAAAACCCCCCATGTATTTAAGGTTATTTGTACGTTGCCTCCTCAGAATTGTATTAAATCCCCCTCAACTTAAAAATTAAGTGCAAAATTGGATGAACGCTACTAATTTAATTGAGTGTGTGATACAAGCGCTAAATAATGCAAGTGAAATTAAAATGTGGAAAAATTATAATATATAATTCCTAAAATACTCTCAACCCCCCTACCTCCTCAACCCAACGTCTTTCTCTCTCACAGACACACACAGTCTCTTCAAACTCTCTCCCTTACCCATCGAAATCCACCACCTGTAACACTCTTACCCCAGTCGAAACTCCCCAAATCGAGCCCACACCCGCCAGTACTCCCACCCCGCTGAAACTCTCTCTCAGCCTCTGTAAACCAACAAGAACAAAATCTCAAACAAAAAATTGCTACCTCACGAGAACTGAAAATTCCACCCAAACCTAAATCAAGGAATAGAAACCCAAAAACAAAAAATCCAAATGCCAATAGAGAACCAGAATTTAAGAAACAACATATACCCAGATTGTGAAAAGCAACATTCCGCATTCAAATCAACAATTGAAGAGCAAAACCATAACCAGATAATGATTTTGGCCGGGTGCGATATTACCAGCACTAATGTACCAGATTCCATCAGAACTACGTAGTTATGCATGTTTGGGCGAGAGTAGTATTAAGATGGATGACCGGATCCTATCAAAATTCTGTAATTAAACGTGCTTAGGCGAGATCTCTGCAGTTAAATGTGCTAGGACGAGAGTATTATTAGAATAGGTGATCCTATAAGTCCTCGTGTTGCACTCTTTTTAAAAAAAAAAAAAATAACGATTTCGGCTACAATCCGCCATATGATTTTTCATCTTCCAAACACAACACAAATCAACAAATTCTAACAAGTCCCATCAACTATAACACACCTATTGAACGATCTGACCAACAAACCATAATTAAATCGACAAAACCATAGAACCTGAGAAGAAAATCACATCACCATAAATGAAGAAGTAAACATACCTAGACGATTCTTTCAAAATCTAATCTATGACTAATTCTTTGTTGATCTTACCAAATAAAATCCAATAAGTTAGGATTTAGCAATCATGAATGTGAAGTAAGGGAGTTTCAGTGGGTGGATTTCGGTGAGGAAGGGAGAGAGGGTTTGTAGAGAGAGAAGGAAAAATATAGAGAGAGAAAGGCTTGAGCTAGAAGTAGGTATTGAAATGAAAATTAAATGGGTAAATGAGGGTTTTTTTTTTATATTTTTACAAATTCTGTAATGTTGATTCACTGTGACATTTTATTTTTAAGGTGCTAGTCTTAATACAACAATTAAAACTACGAGAGGTTAGGATATCTTCGACCCTGTATTAAATTTAGACTCAAATTTAAATTTGAGTAAAAAAATTTAAAAAATTTACTCAACCTTATACCAAATCAAGGGAGACTTTTTTTTTTACTCAAATTAAGAGAGACTCAAATATTTACCCAAATTTTTAATAGTAAGATTTCACATTCTTTTAAAGATACAATGATTATCTTTACTCTCATTTAATTTTGGGTTTGCCCTCATTTAAATTTAAGTTTTTCCTTCTTTAAATTTGAGTTTGTCAATTGGAGCCGTTTGTATCAAATTAAACTTTTTACTTAAATACTAACTTAAATTTGAGTTATGATTGGAGGTACTCTTGCATAACTTACATGTAAATGACCCTAAGTAAATAGAGGTTTTTCGCATTTAACCCTTGTTTCTATTCATTTTGTGGCCACTTTTTTTTTTTTTTTTGGTTTAACGGTCAAGAGTGTTCAGACTAATTTATACATACATCAACTAATTTTCTCTCTGATTTGATCAAAGATAAACTATTCATACCAAAACTAAAATATTCATGAAGGATAAATCAAATGTTCAATTTCTTTAGATGAACATTGATGTGGGTGACTATTTGTTTGCTCTAGCTCTAATTAAAAAATCATTAAGTACTAGCGACCTAATAACAAAAAATAATTTTAATCGGATCATTTTGATCTTATTGTAAATAGAGTATATTGCAGTCAACCATTTAATTGGCATGTGAATAAAGCAATTTCCCATTATAAATAAATATTGGATTTTTTCGCCCAAAATATTCATTTAAATGGGTAAGAAGAGCATGCTCTTCATTATCTCTTTTTTTTAGAAAGAGAATGATATCCATTGATTCAAATAAACATTGAAGTATAGCTATATATGATTGTAGTATTAAAGGATATATTAAGGAGTCATAATAAATTAAAATTCTTTAATTCAACTTTATGCTAAGTTTGGTTGCTAAAAGTATTTCGTATTATATTTAGTTTTATTTTGTATACATATAAAATACGTATACAAATAATATGTTCTACTCATATTATTGAGCCAATTTTATTATTTTAATACCATCTGAAGATGTGGTATTATAAATTTATAATACAGTAAAATTGTATTAAATTATATTTTACTATTTTGTCTACCAACTAAACATAAACATGCATAACTAGATTAGATTGATGGTTTTTGGTCAATATGTAATAATATTTTACCAAATACTGGATTACAATGATTATTATTTTTATCCCAATTTTAATCTTGTATTTTATCCACTTATACAAAATTAGCCCGTATTAACTAATAGAATCAATTCTAAAAATTACAAGTTCTTTATTATCTCACTTAGAAAAAAAACAATATAATGGACCTTGTGAAAGATGAATTTGTTAAGAAGTTGGTACAAAATAAATACTTGGCCTTCATTTTAGGCCCAAAAAAAAAAAAAAAATTCCTCATATATCATCTATTTTTTTGTTAAAAAGTTGGGACCCATTCAATGAGAATAAGTTACAATTCAATGTGGTCCAAAAATAGAATCCGACCTAAAAATTTAATTCGGTCCTTAGTACCGCACCCCTAAATCCCCCAATTATCTGGCAAACAACACACCCAATGAGTACAAATAGAGCCGTTCAAAATTAGTAATTATGCTTTCCTTCCCAAACTTGGCAAGCTTTTCAATGGGTCAGCACCTTCGAATTTTGTACATTAGCTTGGCAGTTTTCATACTGGTGTGGAGGGTCCAAACCTAGAGTATTGACTACATAAAAAAAAACATCTTTGTGGGGTCTAAACCAACAACATGATATGGAGATTCTGCATTGAAAGAGTCTATTGTAATTGATTGAATGTTCTTTCTCTCCACATACTAGAAATCTTGATAGTCACACAGTGTATGTATGTATTCTCTTCTCTCTCCCACGGGTTGTTATATTCATATTCTGGGCAGAGATTCAATGCATGGCTATATACTGTAAATTATTATTAATTCAGAAACAAGTTGAAAACCGCGTGGAAGTGTAGTAATTGCCAAATTTTAATTAGGCAGTTAATAAGCATTGAATTGAAGAAAATCAATGCACAAGTTATGATATCTTGAGAGCCAAGTGGATTTGTCCAAGTAGTTAAGGATTTATATCCATCCATGCATATTATATATGGGGTCGGGATAAACTTTTTCTTCATATATTTTCTTGGTAAATCACCACCATTAATTAATCTTTAAGGGTGGTTCAGTTTGATCTTTAGTAACCTAGAGATCTTAGGTTTAATTCCTTCTCACATCTCTTAAGGGCTAACCACCTTCGTCTATTTAAGGACATACTCTAACTTAACTCAAACCACGGTGGTCAGTCGCTGAACTCGAGGGAGTAGTCGGTGTAAACGTAAACACCCTGTAACAAAAAAAAATAAAAAAAATTACCACCATTAATTCAAGTGGAGTTTACTATATACACAAGTAAATCCCCATCAAAATCTACTTTTGGTGATCTCTACAATTGAGAAAAGTGTTCATTTTCTCCTTTGCATTGGGAGTAGGTTACTTGTATTCAATTCTTGGCTATAGAATTCAGTGGTTTTTTTGACCATTTTGATATGTATTGACAAAGCATCTTAAGTAGTAAGCGATAGAGGAAGATTAAGAGAATAAAAATAGATAGAAATCAAGATAGAGATAAGCATAAATTTAAAATTTCCAAGAGTTTCGAATCTGCAAGGCTTTCCTTAGGGTAAATAAGATTTTAAAAAATAAAATGGTAATAAAAGATTCATCGGCTGTAATATTTGACTAATTAAAATCTCTTATCGTAGGAAAATATTGGAAGGTCTTAATGCTCAATTACAGTGCGAGATTTTAGCTAAGTGAGACCTATCCAAGAAAGTTCTCCCTTCTTTAAAATAGGAAATTATTAATTGAACCTTAATTAATAAAAGAAAAATGGAGAAAATATTTTGGGTAAATTAGATTTTTGGTCTCCAAAGTATGTGTTTAATGTCTATTTAGTCCGCAATATTTTAATTATGTCTATTTAGTCCTTAAAGTTCTAAATTTATGTCTATGTGATTCAATCTCAAACGTCCGTCAGAAAATCGTTAACGACTTTTGTCACATGTCAATCACTTAAGACCAAATAAACACAAATTAAAAATTTTATAGATCAAATAGATACAAAATTAGGAACTACATAATTGGCATGTGACGAAAACTGTCAAAGATTTTTTTATGGCGTTTGTGGGATTGGATCATGTAGATACAAATTAAGAAACTTAGGGATCAAATACACACAATTGAAAGAAAAGAGACCAAACAAACTAAATGTATACTTCGGAGACCAAAAGTGTATTTATCCAAATAATTTTCCTCTTCTTCTTTTTTTTTTTTTTTACTGGAAGAAATTCTGTTAGTCTTTTCCGAGTCCTTCCTAGTTGTACAAATGACCTTCTGTTTTGTGGTCAGTTAACTAAGATTCAAACCTAGGATTGGGATTGGAGTATATTTTTTAGAGAGAGAGAGAGAGAGAGAGATTCTGAAAAACCGGAAGGAGAGGCAAAGAGACGAAGAACGTGAGAGTCAATTTCCACACGGAGCAGTTAAGAACGACCCTTCCTTACCCTTTGCTGAGCTTGCTAATTTTTCTTTCATCTTCTCAGTCTTCTTCTCTCTACTGGGTTTTGCTTCACAAATGTTCTCTTTTTCTTCATCTCAGCACTGATCTTGATTTTGATCTGTTCTGTTTCACACTTCACATATATATATATATTCATTGAAGAGCTGAATTTTCGAGCTGTGATTCCGATGATATATTCATTATTCCCTCAGTTTTTCCTCTTTCCTTGCTGTATTTCCTTTCTCGTTTTGTTAAATATTCTTTCCAGCCAAGCAACCCACTCTTCCTGATTCGCATAATCTTCTTCTTACTAGGTGACTACTAGGGTTTCTTCCCTCCTCCAGCGGCTTCTTCTTTTTTGATCCATCCTGATTTGGCTTTTGAGACTTTTGGGTCATATACGTACCTACCCATATCCATTTCTCTCTCTTTTTGTGGCATCTCAGCCATCACTATCTCACAACTAATAACAAGGATCATTACCTACCTAGCCTAGCTTTTCCTTTAGAAGTTAGAACACACACACACACACACACACTCTCAGCTGGGGTTGTTCTTGTCTTTCTTTCAATGGAGGATGATAAAGAAAATCAGTTAGTGGCAATCGAGAAAGACGATCGCAAATCTGAAACACCTGTCTCTGTCGACGTGAAGCTGCGGGTAGTTCTCAGCATTCCCAAGGTGGAGGAAGTAGGGGATAAGGGTTTGATTGGTCCACGATCACAAGAGAAGGATCATCAGATTCGGGTCTGTCCCGAGTGCCACAAAGGGTTCAGCTCTGGTAAAGCTTTGGGGGGTCACATGAGAATTCATGTTCAGAAAAGCAAACAACCCAAGAAAACCAACAAGTTTAAGGAAAAGCACAAACACGAAGCTATCGGTGTCATGAAGAAAAAGGCCAGTAATGTGAGGGATAAAGGTAAGCCCAATTGTGCACTTTGTGGTAAGAAATTTCCGTCCATGAAGTCGTTGTTTGGGCACATGAGATGTCATCCTGAGAGAGACTGGAGGGGAATTCAACCACCCGCAGGACTAAGAGCCAAGAACAGTCCTTCCTCATCAGTATCAGATCCTGTGCCGCCTCAGAAAATCGATGATCAGATTGATTCAGCAGATCCAAATGGGACAGTGATGATGATGAATGATCTGACAACACAGCCTCTACGGGGCTGGTCTGTGACTGCAAAGAGAGGCCGTAAGGGTGAGATCATCAAAGCCACCCCAACTCTATCGAGCTCAGAGGATGAGCATGAACAGTTCCTTGATGCTGCCAATGATCTATTGAGATTAGCTCATGGCGAACCTTTCCAGTCTAGCTTAACCCAGAAGCACAGATTTGAGGAATATGAAGCTACAAACAGCAATTCACCGACGCACAGGGCCGAAATTGAGGAGACAAATAGGATTTCCACAGATAATGGAAGCAGTGGTGATGCCGTGTTATCTAAGAGCATGAACATTGACAAAGGCAAAGGGAAAGCCTTGTTGGAACGTGGGTGTTCTGCTGAAAAATCAGTGGATCATACGGGTTATCAATGGGACGATAAAGACTGGCCTAAAGAATCTGAACAGCTCATGAATTACAAGTACTGTGAGAGTACTAATGCGAAGACGAGTATGATCAAGAACAAAAAGAAGAGGAAGAAGATGAAGCTGATGGATTTGGAATTATCACAAGATATCAGTCCCGACCTCTATGATCAGAAGTTTGTTTTTAATACTACAAGTACAACAGTAGTGCCAGTTCAATTCAGATGCAGCACTTGTGACAAGTCCTTCCCTTCTCACCAAGCACTGGGGGGTCATAGGTCAAGCCACAACAAAATCAGGGTTCAAAATCAAAACGCCATTGAAGAATCATCATCTGCAGCTGCCGAGGTTGAAAATCCAGGCAATCCCATTAGCCAACAGTATAAAATCAGAGAAAGTGAACTGGCTGCTTGCTCACACCAATGCCAGATTTGCAACAGGACTTTCCCTACTGGTCAGGCTCTTGGGGGTCACAAGAGGTGTCACTGGAATGGGACAAGAATGGAAGCTCCATCAAGTCAAGATGAAGCCAGCCAGATCATGGAGCCTAAAGTTCTGGATTTTGATCTCAATGAAATGCCTCCCATGGAGAATGAATGTGGTTTCGAGTCTGAACATGCTACTGATTATGGTGATTCATCTTCCGCATTCAATTTGGTTGCTTAGTGGTCCCAATTTCCAGTCTTTGCAGCTTCTATCTAGGAACTTAGTCACTCAAAGGTCAGTGCCTCGAATTTTGGCTTGTTGACAATTGATTTTATTTTTTAATCTCGTCTTTTTTCTAGTGGTGGAAGGAAAATGTTAAATAGATTTAAAAAACATGACTTGATAAATTATTACCATTGAATAAGTAGTAAGTTCCAATAAATTCAACTAAATCAATGACAAATATAAAAGTTAAGTTTTTAAGTCTACGGAGCATTGCTGGTCATGGAAATATAGGTGCATTAGGATTAGGAACCATCTTGGCTCTTTCTTGTGTTCTAATGGGGGATCTTCATGGTCTCTGTCTTTTTGTGTTTATTTTCTTCATGAAAAGCATGATAGTCTAACAGGCAAAGGTTTTTGTTTGCTTCTTTGGTAGGATGATGTTGTACAGAAGCTGCATATATATAACATGCGCTTCCCTTTCAATTAAAGTTCTTATGGGATGTTGATGTTAATTTTAATTTATTTCTTCCACTAATTGAATGATTTTCGAGCTTTTCTCCTTCATGTGTGGTATACCACGTGATCGTGTCATATGATGTACATATCTAATGAAAAACTATCACAACACAACTTTGTGAGATACCCAAGTCAGTTTTTTTTTTCTCTGAAAAATTGATCATGAGTGACAAAAATTCTTGAGAATATAGAAACATTTGCTTGATTATGTGGTGTGTTGAACCCACAAAAAATTTTCTCTTGTGGAATACACTGTAGGTTGAATGTGCATATTGGCTTGTCAGATGGGTCTCTGACTATCACATAGGTTTCTGTTTCTTTCAATTTTATTTCTATAATGCATACATCATATTTTTTGTTAATCATTACTTTATTAATTAATGAAAATGTTAGACCAAGAAAACAAAGACTAAGTGGGCACTGGAGGTCAAAAGAGAAGGTCAGGTGACAAAGGATGGTAGTTCAAGTAATAACAAAGTACCGGTTGTAAATTCATATTAAGTTTGAATTTTAATAAATTTTTAGAGTCAAATCACGAAAAATTTATCTTTCATAAATATTCTATTCCTGGTATGAATGACTTGCCTTTGAGAAAGAAATTAGTTAAGCTGCACATAAGCTGACCCAAACACTTGACCGTTCACAAAAAAAAATAATAATAATAAATAAAAAGATGGTCAGGTGAAAAAGAAGATTGGGCAAAAGCCAAGAAACCCCTCTACAGGTTCCAGCACAAGCCTCCCTTCTAACTTTTCTTGCAAGTATCAACTCTCTCCTTCAATTTTTTATGAGTATTTTGTAGCAAAGGTATTCAAAAGGAACCTATAACTCCCTCAAAGCCCCTCTTAAATAAAGATATCAGGAAGTTGGGGTATAATCCACCAGGAACATTAATTTATGGGTTCATTTGAAAAGGTCTTTCAAAGGTGCGCAAGATTTGTAGAATCATCTTATTATAAAACAATAACATTATTTTATTATGATTTGATCGTTAACATTTGAATTGAATTATAAAAATAACCCCTCTCTTTCTACATATAATTGTAAGATTGTCTATATCCGACCTTACTCGTATTCACAGAAAATTTGTACGTTGGATTGTCCTCTTTTGAGCTATGAGAGAAAAAAGATGTTAGAAAGAAACCATGGCCGGCTCAGACTAATAGGTAGACGAGTGTTTCCTGCTGTCTTAGCCAATTGTTAATCATGAAAAAACTGTTGGTTTTATGTTTTCTGTCCAATTCAATTACGACATCCTGAGGGCTTAATTACGTTTCACAACCTCAGTTGGTCACACACGTAAACAATACACACAGTATGATTTAGGACTATCCTTTCTAATCATATTATTTTATGCTCGCGTCACTTGTAATTCAATTCTTATTTAACCCATTTAATGAGTAGTGTTTGATGATTTGTATTGGTTTTTCATTCACCGTATCGTGTTTGTATTGACACATCATTTGTAACAAAAAAAACTCAAGATTCGGACCCTATTCTTTCTCAACAAACCCATAACTCACATGCAAGGAACCAAATTCCTTTTTGAAACGTCCGAAAGATTTTTATTTCTATAAAATCCAAAATGAATCATCGACTCAATTTGATAATTCATCTAATCATAAGTCATGTTATTTTTGAGATTTTGTCGTGTGGAAAATTTCAACAAAACACACATAGCATTAGAATACTCAAGTGGGTAGTGTTCTTCATAAGAGAAAGGGGCCAGAGGGGCGGAGGGTGCAGAAATAACTCACTCTTCTTGTAGCTGATTAGAAAAAAAGGAAAGCTCAACTGTTTTCTTGTCACATTCTCGTGAACATTACGAAAGCAACTTTTATGAAAAGAATCATTTGACTTATTTACCATACCAGATACCAGACACTTTTCTCACACCCTTTTTTTTTTTTTTTTAATGTTTGTAAAAGGGGATTGGGGGAGTGGTAGGCCGGGGCGGAGCTACACTCGAATTTTGGTGGGGGCAACCTTCAATATATGAATACCTAAATTCAGAGTGTTAACGCTATTTTACAAAAAATATAATTTCATCAAGAACATATACAAGCAATATACAAAAAGAGTTGATAAAAAAAATTGTAGGAGTAAAGTCATTGGAATCACTGTGATCTTTGAAAAGTAGAAGTAAAAGTATTTTTTGTTGTTGCTAAAAACTAAAGATCCCCACGTGTTAGAGAAAATACATGACTAGTGTTGAGTTTAAAATATTTTCAATGGAGGCAACTTTTAACGGATTTTAAAATTTCAAGCAGTTCACCTTACTCTCCAAATATTTTTAAAATTTCAGTGGGAGTAACTTTTAACAAATTCTAAAATTTCACATTCCCAAATGTTGTTAAAATTCCAATGGGGGCAGCTGTCCCCATTGCTCTCATCGTAAATTCGTCTCTGCCGATAGGACCTCATTGGTGGGATCATGAAATCCCCGATCGAACCCATTGCTCTAATCGGAAATGAACCTTAGTCCAAATATTTCTACTCCTACTTACTCCATTAGCTATCACCAATCTTTTCTGCCGTGGTCATGTGCGAACTAGGTGAGAGTGAGTTTTTATCACTGAATCACTCCTTCACCTCACGGGCTTCAACTTCACCCGTCACCTCACCTCAACTCACTAAGGAGATCGGTTGATCTGTTGGTTTGTCTGTCTCTTAACTACCATTTATCTATTTTACCTTGTACCAACATCACATACTTCTTTTTTAATTTGAATTTTTATTGTGGTTCATGGTCATGGTACAATTCAGATGGCATTAATTGGTCCACTTATTTAGGGTGTGTTTCGTTCTAGGAGTGTGGGGGGTGGGATTTGAGTTAAATTTTAGTCAAGTAGTAGCTTTTTGAAAAATTTACATCCGAATCCCCTGAAATTTATTATTTCATTAGACAGATCCCTTCAAGTATAAGAAATTACGCACAGTGCCCTTCAACTATATGCGCGTGTAATACATAAACTCAACAATGTTAGTATCCATGGACGACCCATCAAAATTGCATAATAGAAGAATGTTAACCATTTATATTTTCTAAAATACCCTTACCTTTGCTGGGATCACCATGGATTGCAAACAAAATACCAGATATTGAGATATCAAAAATTAATTCAAAACTTACAAAAATATTAGACAATACCTATGAAAGAGAGAGCTTCAACAAAGGGCATGGAGAGAGTTGAGAAATATGGGTGCTATTTATCACATTAGTTCTAACGGTCAAAATAGTCAGCAACGGTCATATTAGTCATCAACGATCAAATCTGGTGGTCCCAACAAAGGTAAGGACATTTTAGAAAATATAAATGGATAATATTCTAGCATTATGCAATTTTAACGGGTCATTCATGGATACTAACGTTGTAGGGTTGATTGGCACATAAACCGTGTTTAATTTCTTATACCTAAAAGGGTTTATCTGATTAAGTGACAAATCTTAGAGGATCTGAATATAAATTTTCCTAACTTTTTTTACACAATACTGCATCAAGTTTGTGCCTCTAAAGCCTTACTTGCATTTGTCAGCTTGACAATGTTGTTGCGCAGTAAAATAAAATATGGCTGATGTTTCTGAAAATTTCTAATGTTTTCCTACACCCAATGTTTTGCTTTTTGAAAGGTTCATCTCTAACAGAAGGTTTTGACCTACCACCATTGAGCTTGAATATCAAAAAAACATTTAGAAATGTATATAGTCAAACATGGCAAGAGGGTTCTAGATACATTGGGGAGATTATGTTGTCGTTCTAGCGTGCAGTCAAATGGATCAGGTCTACAACGTTGTCGATGGGCTCAACCATCAGAGAAAGGAGACATGATAAATAAATTGGGTTTTGAGATCGGGTCCTATCTTCTTAAGGAGAAGATCAAATTCCACCTTATCTCCATATATTTTTTTTCTATGGATCGGGATCGGGATCGGGATGAAGTTATAAAGTATAAACCCAATTGTAATATGAGAAGGATGTCATTTCAAGCTTCGCCAAGGACAACAGTTTTCTTGATTGTTACATAAAAAATGAAATAATAAAATACGGACCAAACGATATGACGCTGAAATATTGGTGCTTGAAAAAACCCTTAGGCATGAGAATCCGAACTGGTTTTCATCTCCACCGGTGGTAATCAACTGATGGAAAAGAGTGATGATAAAACTCAAGCAAAGTACAAAGCCCTTTGATCTGTGAATCAATGCATGAAATTCTCCATTTCTTTCAGTTCTGATTGCATAACTCTCAAAAATGAATACTAACAGAAGTCTCATTGAAAAGTAGTAGATTAAACCAACAAAACCAGATAAAGACTCGGCCTCTGATATTTATAAACTTCTAAAGGAAACTAAATCGACATACCAACATTTGCCTAGGGATGTTGAATAATACAAAAGGACTCGACCGATCTCAAAATTATGTGGGCAACATCCCAGCATTATGGGGTGATAACTTCAAGAAAAGCAGTCCCAGGGTTAGAAACAGCAGCATCAACTGAATAAAAAAACACAAAGTAATCTTACAAAACCTCTTCTGAAGCCTCATAACATCATCAACCTCGACAATATCTTCTCGATAAGTCTCCAATTCTTCAGCTTGCCTCATCTGGGCTTGCCCCAAAGCTAGAGTTTTCTGTTCTTCCAGGAGTGTGATTTGATCCACTGCTGCAACTCTCAACTGTAGGATAGTTCTCGATATTGCCATATACTCAACTTCAGCTTCAATCTTTTGCCTGAAGAGGCCCTCAAGGTCAAGGTCAGTCTCCATCTCCCTACATTTTTCTTGTTGCAACCCTTTAGTTCTCTCTGAATCTTCCTTTATAGACTTGCTAGTATCTAAACCGGCCTCAAGTTCAACAATCTTGGCTTCCTTCATCTTGAGCATTGCCATTGCCTCCTCAAGTTTGCTTTCCAAAGAATCTACGCTATGCTTTAAGCTAATTAGCTGGGTTTCAAATGAATCAAGGGAACTTAATCCACTCTCACCACATTGTAACGGGTCAGATGAACTTGGTTCATGAGCTTCTGGATCGAGAGAAGTGAACTTTGAAGGGAAACTACTATCATCAGAGACTGAAATATCTTCCTCCCCAATGTCTTTTAATTTCAGAACTTCTGCATTGGTACACAAGATTCAGGAAAAAAGCTGCAATTGACAGAACTCATTTCATAAAACTAGACAAAAGGAACATAAACAATATCTGAAGAAAGACAATCCCCTCACATTTAGAATATAAAAATTTATCTATGTACATGTTACTATTATTGGATACACAGACACAATGCACACACCCCCATTCAATGAGTTGCAGGGATACTATTGCTTAGAAGTTCACTAATGACTCGTAACGCAGAACCTGAGGAACTTCAGCATGAAACAAGCCATATCCTGCAATCCATAGTTCCATGCCCCTGACTCCCAAACACAAAATACAGAAAGAAAAAAAAAAAGAAGAAGAAGACATCAGTGACTTCCTCATAATATCCGGGGCAACACTATGTCCAGCCAATTCTGTTTTCAGTAGATCCTAATCCAGTATAGATGACAACTGAACTGTGGTTACCAAGGGTTCCAACTCAATAGAGGTCCAGCTGAGATCATTATGACAGATTGGTAGTTCATAAATTTACCCTGATCCCAAATACGATAACTCTACAAGGCTTACGGAGCAGGCACATCACCGGGTTTAAAGTGAAGCTATCCATTGACCAAACAAGTATGGTTTCCAAAGGCCCACAATAACATTATTTTCTCTTTAATAAGAGCAAATCCTATATAAAGCAACAAGTTGACATTATCCACTTGGTAGAAAATAAGAAGGGGGTGGAAAATGGTGGAGATAGACCAGCAATCCATCAATTGGTGTAATGGTAAAGTGGACTCACTACAAGAAAAAGGGGCTTTTGCTTCCGACATTATTTGCATTGGCAAGTTGCTGATGCAAAAAGGGGCTTTTGCATCGGGAATGACAGCTGAGGCAAAAAAAGAGGTTTTTTTTTTTAATTTCGGGAGTGATAGCCAAGGCAAAAAAAAAATATTTTTTAGCATCAGGAGTGGGTGCCGAAGCAAAAAGTCTACTTGTTGCATCTGCGAAGGGCTGACGGTAAAAAAGATTTAACTCCAATGACGTCGTTTTTTTCAATTTACTCTAAAACGGTGTCGTTTTAGTTTTCCCCAAACATAAACACTATGCTTCTATCCCCAACCCCCGTCTCTCTCTCCCCCTCATCTCTCCGCTCTCAGTTACCTCGCCACTGCCATAACGCCACCGCCACCATCATCTTCGCCACAGCACTGGCGTTACCATCTTCTCAGGTATTTCTCTCCCTCCTTTCTCCTCTCACTGACACTTTTTTACCACACACAGATCCCCCACCCCCTTCCTCCTCTCCCCTCCCCTCCATTTTGTCAACCTCTCTGCAAAAAAACCCTCTCCCCAAACCCTCTGTTATGGTGACAGAGCCATAGACTTACTCAGGTCATTTTCTTTTTGGTAAGTGAGATTTACATAGATAGATCTACAAAGAGAAACTTCAAGATTTTGTTCCCCAGGTTGTAGATGGTCTTTAGATTCTTTCCTCTGCTCCGATTTGGTATGATGTATTCTTTTTTTTTTTTTGGGTTTATTTTAAGGTTATATTTTTTTTCATAATACTGGATCCATTTCAAAACCACTGCAGGATCTTCTTTTTGCTCGCTCTAGAAATCAACCACTAATTCTTTTTTCCTGTAGATCTAAAATTCTCCATTTCAGGACCACTAGTGGATCTCCTTTTCCTCTCTCTAGAAATTAACCATTAATCCTTTTTGCCATGTATGGAGGTACTCAGAATGAGATTTGGGCTTCGATGGTTTCTGGGTCTGTGTGGCGTCTTTGCCAAGCAGTTTAATGTGATTCTGTGAATTGCTGACTAGAATGATTTTTTTGTGTTGGTGGTTGTAATGGCCAGTGGGTTGCATTCTATCAGAGCAGGGACAACTGATTTCTACAGTTTCAGAGGTATTTTCAGTCACCCACTTCCTCTTTTTATGTAAAAACAACCAAAAAGATGAGGCGAGAGGCTAGAGACAGAGAGAGGAAGGGACATGGTTCAGGTGAAAAGAGGTGAGGTTTCACATATAGGTTAAGTATTTCATATTTAAGCATTTGGTATCTTGGTTCTATTCTAGTTGACTGATTGGGAGACATGTAGGACTTAAAGATGTTTGTGGGAATGACTGTGAGGACCAGATTATGTTGAACTTTAGGTGTAAAACTAGAACGAGAGAGAAATTCTTTTAAAGGAAGGAAAATTATTGGTTGCATCAAAAATTCAAAATCAAAGAATGAATTCTCATAACATAAGGTAATAAGTTAATCAAATTACACACTGTTTATTTCCAAATTATCATACTGTCACACATACTGTTGTTAAGGTATGCATTAGTTGTTGTTTTAAATTGTAACACCAATCAAAATCGTTGGTTAGTGTGTCCAATAATTATATCATTAATGATATTTTTCCCTTTTTCCTCGTGTACATTAATGATTTTGGCTGACACGTTTGATGAACCATGTCACCACCTTGTTAATATGTTGACTCTAATAATTAAAAAATACATTAGAATGCTGCCGATTTGATTTTGGTGAATCTGTTGGTGTTCTACTTGTTTTGTGATTTCCACTCCTGGAAATATTTCTTCTTGTGTTTGTTACATGGGCAGTCCTTACTTTGATTACTTAGATTCACATGGGCACAGAAGGCCTATTGTTGTGGAAAATAGAAATACACTTGATGATGATTACTGATTTTTCTTTTGTCAATTTTGTCGTGGTCATGGGTGTAACCATTTGAGCTTGTTGTAACCTACTCCAGTGTTGTTTTTTATATTCCGGTACATGTATTTTTATGGACATGTTGCTTGATTGTTTTTTCATTTTTCTCCCATTTCTCTCCATTCTTCCATTTGATTGTATGTTCTTCTATGTGAAAATTTTGAGTTGAGGTTAGTTAGGGATTTCAGTGATTATTCTTGATGTTAGTTAGGTCAGTTTTTTTTTTTTTTTGGGGGGGGGGGGGGGGGGGGGATGGGGAGGGAATTTGAACCTGTGACCTAAGCATTCACAAGACAAGGAGTACCATTGGACCAAAGGCCCATTAGTAGTTAAGTTGGTTAAAGAAAGGGTTGATTAGTTCTTAATAATATAGAGGTAAATTTATATATAACTTAAAGAGTAAAATGAATATAATTTGTTGTTTTTATGTATTTAGTTATCCGTCTTAAAATTGGCAACATAATAACAAAAATTATATTTTTTGCAGGTTATCAATTGAGGGTGGAAGGTGCATTGGGACAGACTATTTTTTTTTTTTTTGCATTTGGAGAGAGTTGTTCAATCATGTATTGATACTTTCGATAGGTATTTTTTGAATTTTTGTATTTATGAAAACCTTGGCCATCATGTGCTTGTAATGATTTTTTTATGTTATAGATATTGAAATATTTTTAACCATAATGATGAATGATCCATGTTTATAACTTTTAGTTGTTTATTTAGATTTTTTTGTGTCAGTTCAAGTCTATAGAAAATATGTACAATTATGCATGCACAAATTCAAGTCCAAAAAATAAATTAAAAAAAAAATTTTGGGGAATATTTGCGTCTGCAAATGAAGCAAAAGATTAATATTTAAAAAGGAAAAAATTATATAGAAAATTATTTGCGTCGGCAACTTGCTGACGCAAAAATTCATTTATTGCATTGTCATTTTTTAGACGCGAAAAGGTGTTTTTTGCCAAAGCAATAGCTACCAACGCAAAAAATTGACGCCAACCAATCTTTGGCTTCAATTTTTTTTTGCGTTGGCAAATAATCTATACAAACTTTTTACATCACATATTATTTGCATCCCCCTTTACCGACCCAAATAGTATGATTGTCGACACAAATATTTGCGTTGGCGATTTGCCGATACAAAAACCAGTTTTCTTGTAGTGAGTGCAGGGAAAGAAAGAGCAGAAGGATAACTCACCCTTTTCTTTTGGAGAGGAAAGGAAGGGCGGGCCAAATTTTATTTTTTTTTCCCGGCTATTTGTTCTATAAAGATAACCATAGCCAACAAAATAAGAGTATCACTGTAAAATCAAGTAACATGTTTTCCCTTCTTACTCTACAGCTCAACTAAACACAAGGAAAAAGGCAGGTTCCTTTCCTAGGGCTACCTCTTCCATCTGGTCTACCTTTCCTTCTTTTGGTTCCCCCACCATGATAAGGGGCTGCAACACCATTTACAGGACGACACTCAAACTCCACATTCAAACCATCTTGCAATGCTCCAACTAAAAGCTTAGAATGTAATGTTGCAAACCCTTGGACAATTGACTAAGTGGCCCACAGGGCAACAATTAGATACAAGCATCAAGTGTCGTGGAGGGGAGGGTGCCAAGGATAATACAGGCAATGTGCTGAGATACAGGACACACAGTTCCCTTTACAGTCTCTACAAGATAAACAACAAACTAGAAAGGTAAAAACTTGGCCTCGTTGCGTAATAGGTTTAGGAATTAGGACACATACATATCTTCCTACACGATTACCGAGCCAGCCAGCATTAAACAATCCCGCCCATGGGCCAGATTCTCTGGCCCAGGCCCTAGGGTTTTATTTTATATTTATCATATTTAAAAATAAATAATTAAGAACTATAAAATATAAAAAAAAATCAAATACATCTGTTCCTAAAATATGATGTTCAATATATTAATGTTCCTTTGATGGGTAGCCCATGGGCCAAAATAATTTGCCCAAGCCCTATTGTTTAGGACTGATCTGCCCGGGTTGGGTGGGTGGCCGGGTCATGCCCCCCTAGATGATTTCCTTCCTAATACAAACTTCACAATTTGATTATTACGATCCCTCAAATAAATGAATTTAAGACCACAACTCTGACTTTCACCACCAATATCCCCCAGAAATGCCTGTATCTAAATATAGAAACTAAAATAGAAGATTCCCCCCTGCCCCACCAACCCCCCTTACTCTTTCCCTTTTTTGTAGCCAAAGTGCAAGTTGAGACACCCATTAAAAAAGGAGAGAAGATCCTTCAAAAACTAGCAGGCATGAAGATTAAAAATCTTAGAGATTGAATCTACTGGGTGATCACAGCTGTAATGATTACATATATGAGTTCATGGGGAGAAAGCATTCATGAAACCTCCAGGACAAAAACAACAAAATGTCAGAACTAAATGATTTTAAGCGAGTCAAGAGTGAGAATCAGAGTGTTTCAGTAAAAAGATAATGCAACTAACAAAACTAGTTACTTTCCAAAAAAGCATATGATTTTTGCAACAAATATATACTTCGATATCATAGAGATGGCCAAATTATAACAAAAAAACAATACAACAAAAAAAGAAGAGGAAATACACCTCATAAGGTCTCCTCTGATTGCAAGGCACAATGTTAAAATTGCATGGATCAGAAATCCATAAGTTAAGACTTTTACGATAATAATTGGAGAAATTGGCAATGACGGCAAGCACACCTACCTCTTTCAAGCGCTTCCTGCACAGACTGGAGTGAAAGGATAGACTCAACCAGAGGATCCTGATCTGATGAGGACCCAAGGTTCTCACTCTTTCCTTCCTTAGCCTCCCAAGACGAATCAGCACCTAAATCATCTTGTGAGGCATTCTCAAATTCCCCCACATCTTTTCGTCCATAAGCAGTTTGAAGTTCCTCACTAAACTGATCTTCACAGCCCTGAGCTTCATCACTATTTTCTCCATCATAGTTCATTGACATTCCACTTTGTCTTCCATTACTGGTCACCAAATTAGATCCCTGCAAAAAGACAAAGTTGGAGCTTCGTGAGTCAGATTCCATGCTGGAATGAGAGTTTTCCTTCTCGATTTTGACTGATTCTCCTCTAGGCTTCTTACTGGTTTCAACCTGAACCTTTCCCTGCTGACTCCGCTGAACCGAATTGCCCAAATTCTTCCCACTCAGACTCCTTAACCTGTTCCTAGCATGTCCCCCCACAGCAGGTTTCTCATACCTCATCTTTGGAGCACTGCCTGCCGTGGAAGACTTGCTGCTCCGATCCTCACTGTTCTCGGAATCTGACCTGGCAGTGAAAGTCGGTCCAACAGCCTTCCCAGGATCGCCAAGCATGACGAAACCATCAACCACCGCACCAGGACTTCTCACCATTGCATTTGTGGATGAAACAGAGCCCTCACTCTTTTGCTTCACCTCAGCAGAAAAATGCATAGTTTTGATTGGTTTCACAGCCGAATTAGACAAACCCCGCTTCAATATCTTACTAATATCAACATCACTACCCCCATGCCTATTGACTTCCCTCCTAATCCGCCTCCATTTCTTCAATCCATAGCCTTTCATGGTTGTCCCTAGAAGAGGCGCAGATTTGGTCGACATCGGAGGTGAATCCATGGAGTCCAAGACTTCAATTCCCTTCCCTTTTGCATTTTCCAATAATAAATCATCAACAACAGCACAGGAGCCATTACTTTCGACCTTAATGGTTTCGTTGACATTAACCAATTTATCAGGAGCTACAGCTTCATTATCTTCCACAGAATCAAAAGCTGAAACTTCATTTTCCGAATCCATTTCCGAAGAAAAACCAAGGGTTTGTATTGAAAGATGAATATGTATGGCGGTATGAGTACGGTCAAAACCAAAATTCAAATCAAGATCGAGAACAACCAACCATCATTCCAGCTACGGTGGACCAAATCTAGCAAAAATCTCGAGAATATCAATTAATTTGTTTCGGGTGATTTCTCATTGAATCCCAAGTGGAATTCAATCCAATTCAATCACCAAGTTTTGGAATTTGAAGACATTATTAAAGCGGAAAGCTACAGAAACGAATCCGAAGTACGCTAATTGTAAAAGTAATCAATTCAAGATAAATTGAAATGAATGTTGGGTTCTGCAACGTACCTTTTTCTCCATAAATGAGAGCTAATCAGAGATGAGCATGAAGATGAGAATCGAAGAAAATGGAAACCCTAGAAATCAGGGGATTCGGAGTTTTTATGGCCAAGAAATTATTGAGAAAATAAATTAAAAACTCAACATTTGTATTAGGACAACTCTTCTTAATAACACTTTTTAGTCTTTAAAATATATATATTTATCAATTTAGTTCTTAATAGTCCCGTCTTTAAATGGTCTTTACATAAATAAATTATTAAATTTTTATCAAAAAAATTATCTATTAGATACATGTTATCGTCTAAAAGAATAATATATAATCACTTTATTTAAAAAATTATTTGATTTGAGATTAAATTAACACAAATTATAATTTTAAAGATGAAATTGACACGAATTAATATAATTAGTATTAAATTAATAAAGTAAGTAGTGATAATTGTTTTTATTATTTGTGGGGGTACCGTAGGCTTTTTCGAGAGGTTATTAATTTGGATTAGATGGAACGTGGGGATAGAGCCGGAGGGCCACGTGGAAGGTGTTGGCCTGCATGGAGAACGGAAATGGGTGATGAAGACTCCTGCTTAGGGGTGGTAATGAACCGACGCGGGAGTGGGATATAATCTCTATCCTTATACTCGTTTAAAAAAAAAATTCACCTCTATTATCAGGTATAATTTTTATCTTCATCCCCATTGCGGATAAATTTTTTAATTCTCACCCTCGTCCCTGCCCTCGCTGCCCCCGTACCCGCACTTCTAAATGTGAAAAAAAAAAATCCTTCAAAAGACTCAAGAACATCTATGATCTACCTTCTTAATTGACTAAATTATCTACCTGAATATCGACCAATCTAGGTTTCTACGTAACCTCCATGTTCTGTGAAGCAGATAAATCCAATATTCCCTCAAAACAAATTATCATAGATGCAAGAAGGCAGAGTGCAAGGACCAAGCTGCCCCATCATACTACTACAGTTATTTTTATCATAGCCAAGTAAAGATAAGCAGAGAGGATATCAACTGTCAAAACGAATAATATTTGCATTCAACCAACTTATAAAATTTGCATTATAAACTCTCTTATGAAGTAGGTGAAAAAATAAAGGATCAAGAACTAGAAATAAGAAAGCTCGCCAAATTAGGCAGTACGTTATACGCTTCAACTATGGTTGCAGACAGACACTAGATGAACTGGGCTACCCAACGAAGAGATAGATGAACTGGTTCAGCCATCACCTATGCCATTTGGTGTGGGTATCTGTTTCACTGTGAGAGAGAGAGAGAGAGAGAGAGATGGAGGCGACTGATAGATAAAGAGATGTGGAAATTAGGGCTTTAAGGCTTTAACCTTTAATTGGGACCGACGACTGAGATATATATATATATATATATAAATATTAACGGGTAAACGAGGACGGGATGGGGCGAGGGTAAGGGTAAGTCCATCCCCGTCTCCATCCCTGCACGGGTTTATACGGGTATCCCCGTATATGTCCACCTATTGGGCCTTTTGTGGAGTCTAGTTTGTGTGTGTGATCCGGATGATGACCCGACCCGAAATAATGTTGCGTGATTTTTTAATGAAAAATTTTCTGAAACTTGGGCCATGGAGCGAAGGCTTGCCCCCGAAGAAAATTTTTGGGCCTGTTTTGTAGCCCAGTGCGCAGGTCATATAAAATCCGTTGTTTTGGTGATTAGGGTTTGATGGTGCTTTGTACAGCCGCTCTCTGTATTCTTCTCTCTCAATAGTGAAATCCCTACAGCTTCGTGGACATAGGCAAATTGCTGAACCATATAAAATCTGTGTCTTATTCTTTCTTATTTTTTATTACTTTATGTTTTTGATTTGTTCTTCGATTGTGTGTGTTTGTCTATAGGTTTAAAGCGTGTTAAATCCCAACAACTGGAATCAGAGCTCTGGGTTAAGAGGTCAAGGGTTTACACAATGGCTGAAGACAAAGTCAAGATTGAAAAATTCAATGGCACGAACTACGCGATCTGGAAGATGCAGATAGAGGATATTTTATATCAGAAGGATCTATATCAACCTATCGCTGGGGTAAAACCAGTGGATATGGAGCAAGCAAAATGGGATGTTCTGGATCGCAAATCCCTAGGGACTGTGCGACTGTGCCTCATGCCGTCAGTTGCATCGAACATCGCCAAAGAAAATACTACAACAAATTTGTTCAAAGTCCTAGAAAAGATGTACGAAAAGCCTTCAGCGGTGAATAAGGTATATCTTATGAAAAAGTTGTTTAATCTAAAGATGTCCGAAAACACTATTGTTGCTGAACGTATTAACGAATTTAATACGGTCACAAATCAGTTAGAATTCGTGAGTATTATTTTTGATGATAAAATTAGAGCTCTTGTCCTTTTGTCAAGTTTGCCGGAAAGTTAGAATGGACTTGTCGTGGTAGTAAGCAATTCTTCCGGGTCTGCAAAGATAAAATTGGAGGATGTTGTGACATTGATACTAGGAGAAAAGGCTCGGAGAAAAGCATCGGGTGAGGATGTTGTTTCAGGTTCAGTACTCAATATGGAGGAGAGAGTAGGGCTATGAATAAGGAAGACAATAAAAAGGGCAAGAGAAAGTCGTATTCAAGAAACAGATGCTGAAGTAAATCTCGTGGTGGAGATAAGGGCTGCTGAAACTGTGATCAGAAGGGGCACTGAAAACAGAACTGCAAGGCACCGAGAAAGGAGCAGAATGAGAATAATCAAAGAGGTAAAAATACTACTAATATCGCTGATGAGTCTGATAATGATGCTTTAATTTGTTCGTTGGATTCTTGCAATGAATCTTGGATTGTAGATTCTGGAGCTTCATTCCAGGCTACTCCACGCATGGATGTGCTACAAAACTATGTGCAGAGAAACTTTAGTAAAGTGTATTTAAGCGATGATGAAGCCTGCAATATAGTTGGGAAAGAGATGTGCATACTACTCAGACAGACGGAACGGTTCTAAAATTGAAGGATGTTAGACACGTGCCTAATCTAACAATAAATCTTATTTCAATGGGTCAGTTGTCAGAGGGTGGAGTGGTCACATCGTTTACATTAGATGCTTGAAAGATGAGCAAGGAGTCCTTGATTCTTGCTCATAGTAAAAAGGAAGGAACCTTATATGTATCTTCGGGTACTTACAGTAGCATCGCAGTGACAGCATCAGCGATTGACTGCACTACGTGGCATTGTCGGCTGGGTCACATGAGGGAAAAGAGAATGAAAGTAATGATGTTGAAGGGGAAATTGCCGGGTTGTGAGTCGTTGGATTTGCACTTCTGTGAGGATTGTGTTCTCGAAAAATAGAAGAAGGTCAGCTTTACAAAAGTGGTAAGGACTCTGAAAACGGAGAAGTTGGAGCTTGTTTATATCGACGTGTGGGGTCCATCAAAGGTATCTTCTCTTGGTGGTTCATTTTATTTTGTTACGTTCGTTGATGACGCAACTAGAAAATTATGGGTTTATTTCCTTAAACATAATTTGATGTGTTTGATGTTTTCAAGAATTGGAAAGCATTAGTTGAGAATGAAACAGTGATGAAATTGAAGTGTATGAAATCAGATAATGGTGGCGAGTATTGTAGCAGTAGTTTGAGGCGTACTGTGCTGTGAATGGAATTCGAAGGTTGAAAACAGTCCCAAAGAAGCCAAGGCAGAATGGAGTTACTGAGCGCATGAACAAGACGATCCTAGAGCGTGCAAGGAGCATGAGGTTACACTCTGGGTTACCTAAGCAATTTATGGGCTGATGCAGTAAATACAGATGTGTATTTGATCAACAGGGGGCCTTCAGTTCCGTTGAATTGTGGATTGCCAGAGGAGGCTTGGACAGGCAAAGAGGTAAACTTATCACATTTACAAGTTTTTAGTTGCATTGTCTATATGCATATAGAATTGGAGGATAGGGATAAACTCGATGCTAAGTTTCGAAAGTGTGTGTTCATAGACTATGATACTAATAGTTATGGGTATAGACTGTATGATTTTGAGAACTGAAAAACACGCAGGAGTATTGATGTGGTATTTAATGAGTCAGTTTTGTATAGAAACATACTAAGTCAACCCAAGGAGGCTGAGATAAAATCAGACTTTGTAGAGTTTGAGGGGATCTCTAACAGTAATGTCTTCGAGCCTCAGGATACTAATACACAATCTACTCCACTGGTAAATCCATAGACTCCTCTTCCTAGAAGGACTACACGTATGGTAAACCTCCAACACGTTATTCTCCATCTTTGTATTATCTGTTGTTAACTGATAGCGGTGAACCAGAATATTTTGAGGAAGCGTTGCAGATTGAGTCCAAAAAGGAGTGGGAGCTTGCGATGGATGATGAGATGGATTCTCTCTCATCAAATCAGACTTGAGAATTGGTTCAATTGCTTATGGGGAAGAGAGCTTTGCACAACAAGTGGGTTTACAGGATTAAGAAAGAATTTGATGGGAGCAAACGATACAAGACAAGGTTGGTAGTCAAAGGTTTTGAGTAGAAACAAGGTATAGACTATCTTGAAATCTTTTCTCCTGTTGTTAAGATTTTTACTATCAATGCGTCCTTAATATTGTGGCTGTTAAGAACCTGCATTTAGAGCAGTTGGATGTCAAAACTGTTTTTCCTTTATGGAGATTTGGAGGAGGACATTTATATGTATCAACCAAAGCGTTATGTTGTGAAAGACAAAGGGAATCAGGTGTGCAAGTTGAGGAAGAGTTTGTATGGGTTGAAACAGGCTCCAAGACAATGGTATAAAAGGTTTGATATCTTTATAGCAGCTACGGGGTTTAATAGATGTCATGGGGACCATTGTTGTTACATTAAGAAGATTGGTACATTATATCTCATACTTTTGTTGTATGTAGATGATATGCTTATTGCAGGTTTAAGTATAGATAAAATTGTTAATCTCAAGGCACAACTGTCAAAGGAGTTTGCATTGAAGGATTTGGCCTCTGCGAAGAAAATTCTTGGGATCCGAATTAGTAGGGACATGGCAACACATGAAGTTGAAGTTGTCACAGGAGGAGTATGTTGAAAAGGTGCTGAAAAGGTTCAACATGGAGAGTGCTAAGCCAGTTAGCACACCTTTGACAAGTCACTTCAAGCTTTCAAAGGAAAAGTCTGCAGTAACAGATGAAGAGTAGAACTATATGTCAAAGATTTCATATGCCTCGGCAGTAGGCAGTTTGATGTATGTTATGGTTAATATAAGGCCAGATATTGCTCATGCAGTGGGAGTTGTCAATAGGTTCATGGTAAATCCGGGTAAGGAGCATTGAAAATCAATCAAATGGATTATGCGCTAATTGAGAGGTACTTCAGATTTGGCTTTGAATTTTGGGGGTTCTAATGTTTGTTTGCAAGGGTTTGTAGATTCTGATTTAGCAGGGGACATTGACAGCAAGAAGAACACTATAGGGTATGTTTTTACATTGGGCAGTGCAGCAGTCAGTTGGGTCTCAAGGCTACAGAAATAGTGACTATTTCAACAATAGAGACAGAGTATGTTGCAGCCACGGAGGCATGCAAGGAGACGGTATGGTTGAGGAGTTTCATGAAAGAGTTGGGTAAGGAGCACAATTCAAAATTGTTCAGCGATAGTCAAAGCGCGATACATCTGACGAAGAATGCAGCCTTTCATTCAAGGACCAAACATATCGACATAAAGTATCACTTTATTCGCTCTTTGTTGGAGGATGAGCAGTTCACTTTGGAGGAGATTCACACAAGAGATAATCTGGCAAACATGTTCACGAAAGTGGTTACTGTAGAGAAGTTGAAGTCTTGTTCAACTTCTGTGGGTCTCTCTTAGCTTGAGGACAGAAGGATGAGCTGCAGGGGATGAAAGACTGTTTTGGGAAGGATTGCGGTTGATGTTGGTGTTTGAACAAGTCTCTAAGTGGGAGAATTGTTGGGCATTTTGTGGAGTCTAGTTTGTGTGTGTGATCTGGATGATGACCCGACCCGAAATAATGTTGCGTGGTTTTTTAATGAAAAATTTTCTGAGACTTGGACAATGGAGCGAAGGCTTGGCCCCGAGGAAAATTTTTGGGCCTGTTTTGTAGCCTAGTGCGCAGGTCATATAAAACACGTTATTTTGGTAATTAGGGTTTGATGGTGTTTTGTACAGCCGTTCTTTGTATTCATCTCTCTCAGTAGTGAAATTCCTGCAGCTTCGTGGACGTAGGTAGATTGTCGAACCACGTAAAATCTGTGTCTTGTTCTTTCTTGTTTTTTATTGCTTTATGTTCTTGGTTTGTTTTTCGATTGTGTGTGTTTGTTTTTTATTCTATCGTCCAATACATATAGTTCATCCCCGGTCCAAACGAGACGGATTTGGACGAATACCCGTTTCTCCCCGGTCCACTGCTAACAGACATGTACCCATGAGTAAGTGGACAGACTAAATATTTAATGTAACAGTGGTATCACGGATCGTTAATATCACCGACTAATAATCTTTTATTCAATTCAAAAAGAAATTAATAATCTTTTATCTAATATTATAATTAATAAATTAAAATTTTAATTTATAAAAATACAATAATGATTAAAATTAATCAATTTTTTTTCTTAAAAAATATCATCTTTTGTACATGACATTCAATGTTAAACAACTTAACTAATTCACTCCTTAGTATTAAATAGCTTTATTAATCCAAACTTCCTTCTATCTTATCTCTTCCTTACCTCTCTTATTTTCTTATTATTTACTTTAATTTTAAATTGTATAATTAAAAAAAATATAAATAATACATTGTTATTTAAAAATAAAAATATTACACGATCAACATACATTTTTTAATATTACAGAGCGCCTTCAAACACCGGATAATTTCTAATAAAGCAATATGCAAGATAAGTGAACTCTACAATGCTAAAATGTTAAGTTACTCAACATGGTGATTTTTGAAAGTTATTAAAATAGTGGGATCTGCAACATAAATAATGAGTCAAATAATTATCAAATCCAAATAATGAGTCTCAATTGAGTACACCGTGGATAATCTATCATTAAAAAAAATTATTTAAAAAAATAATAAAGAGAATCACAATTTATAATAATTGATTGATGAAACTTATTCACAAGAGTAAATTACACAAATGTCCTTTAAAACTATACTCTAGTTTCATTCCAACTCTTAAATTACGTTTTATCTCGACTAAAACTATGAACATTCGGCAAAGTATGTTATTATACAAAGGGGCACATGTGAGTCTCGCATTTTTATCCTTTCTATACAATTTTTTTGGTAAATTTCATTTTTGTATCTTAAAGATTTATAAATAACATTAATTTAGTCCTTAAATTGGCAATGTTCTACAATCTCGGTTATTACTGTGGACAAGGAGTGTGCCTGCATCGATCTATATGTGTTTCATTAGGCTCCTCAAGGTGCCTCATCCACCCTTTCCTCTTAAAGATATGGGGTACAAAAATATCGTTGATCTAATCTAGATAAAATTAATGCTCTATTATGATAAATGGTGGTCTAAAGAGCACATGATCATAATTTGTGTAATACGTGTTTGTTTCTCGGGTCTAGGTCCTACAAATTCAAAAATTAATCAATCAAAAAGTGTAATATGAGGTCTAGAACTAACTAACTAACGCGAAATCTCTCAAACAATGTCCCAAGAGATGGTCTAAAGGTGAGTGGTTGTGTGGGTTGAGAGTATTTTGTGAGTTTGAAGTGCGAGTCATTTTTCAATTGAAGTCTAATGTCAAAATCCGTCAATAATTAAAGGGATAAGCATATTGTTAGCCGCTAACGGTTAAAAATTCCCTTAAGAAAATTATAACAAACTAAAGATCCATGTAATGATGATGTGGAGACCACCCCCACCTCTGGATATATATACATGAGGCAACCACCCATATACACATACCAATTGTATTCCAAAAAAATGTAATATCTATCTTCTTTTTCAACTAATAGAAGAGCTCCTTAAGGAGGAAGAAACTTCATTACAGTAGATTAGCCAAAATCTTTAACTCATGAACCACTATCGTCTATGTGTTCTTCTTTATGTTCTTAATCTTACCTTTATCTTACGACTTCTATAGCATTTTACAGAGCCACCAGGCTCTATTTCTCTATGATTGCTCACACTATTCTCACCACAATCACTATTTCATTGCCTTAAGCTTCTCAGCTTAAGCACCTAGCTCATGCTTTTGAGTTTTTAACATCATCATTTTCTATGAATTTTTTGTTTCAGTTGTTGACGAATTCAGATTGAAGTGCGTCTTAGTAGTCCATAACTTTATTGGTCCAATTGATAATTTTGGTGATCAAATAGAAATCAAGAGTAAACTTTATGCGTAGAGAATGTAATTTGCTTGTTCTCTTTTCATATTGGTGTACATGTGGCTGCAATTTATGTTATTATTCATCAGTCGGCAATTGTTGCTTCATAGTTATGGGATTGGTTCTTCTACAAGATTAAAAAATAATCAAGAGCACATGCAAGGGAATTAACAATGGGTTCCCAAGTTGCACCATTTTGATTGGTGAACTGCATGTGAGATTGTATCAAATGAGGTGTGACAATAGAATAATGCACCAACTCACTAAGATTTTTTTATTAACAAGGAACCTCTTTAGAACAAGGAGATAAGTTTAATATTTGCTGGTTTTGTAGTAATTTACATTGACACTGAAAGATTTATTCGAAGATAGGAAAAAAAATAAAAATGTAACGTGGTTCGATACAACATATCTTTTTGGTACATCATACCTATATTCATGAATCAAAAAACTATATCGATGTATTATTTACTAGAAAAATTGATCATTTTATAATTGATTATATAATACTAAACCTTGTTTATAAGGATACAATACTGTAACACAATACAGCTTGGATATAGTCAAATCTCTTTGTTTCCTATCAAGTCACTAATAAACCTTCTCATGGTTTATCAAGAATCTTGTAATAAGTCAAACTCTGAGTTTGGGTCAAATTTTAAAAGCCTCCCTTTAACAAAATTCTTCAAATTTGGTCATGCCCAAGATCGGGCTTAACACCGTTAATTCTAATTTACCAATTTTTTCAAGCATCACATTTAAACCTGTTTTTTTGAGTTGCCACAATCCTCTTTATCTTTCAAGAATCTGCATCTTGGCCTGCATCTTTGTCCGCATCTTACCTGTCATTGGGAGGTCTCAATGGTCAATGTTTCATCATTCAAAGGTAAAGCCTAGTGACCCGTAACCCATGAAACACCAGATCATCACTACTGGGTTTATGTCTGCCCAATAGTTCCCAAACCATTAAAGTACAGTGAGTTCAACTCTAAGAGCCCAAAAACCTAAAAAACTATCTTCAACACAGCACATGTGTTAGTCTTTCATTTAGTTTTATACCAACTTTAATTTTTTCCTTGTGGATTCAAACACTTTATTAAAAAATTCCAAAACTACGTTCTTAATGTACGCATGATGAAATCAATTTTTACACCATGTTGTATACATGTGCCAAGGGAATATTCTACAACATAAACACCAACTTCATCGTTGGATTGTCAATAACCTGTTCTGGTTGTTACACCCAATTTTTCAACCCAGCTCTGATTGTTCCATCATGATTATCAATTTAATTCATGAATAATTAACACTGATATCATACATTGGAAGATAAAAATTCAAAGATAAGAAAAACAATAAAAATATGACATAAATATATAACATGGTTCGATACAACATACTCTCTCAATACACTGGACTTACATCCACAGATCAAAAACATGAATCGATGTATTATTCATTAGAAAAACTGGTTATCTAGTACATACTAATCAACCCTATTTATAGGGATAAAATATTTTAACAAGATTCTTCCAATATATTTTCTATTCCATTCAAGATTCTTTCATTGATTGATTAACAAACTCTCATTCATGACCATCAGACAATTTGAGTCAAATGCCAATAATATTAATCTTAGAGTTGCAGAGTTACCTTGAGATACCTTCAAATTGCTTTCTAACTAAAGGTATTGGTTAAACTCGAAAGTCTCACCCCATTCAATTCCATGAAGGACTTCTACATTCTTGCGATTCTCAGTCCTCTAGATCGAGATCAACATTATGTTCCCTCTACCGATCAAAAATTTATAATCCTTCCCATCCATGGTAATATCAAAGAAAACTGATTATTCTACCTTCCAAACTAAACTAATGAATGCCGGCCAAGAGGTTTCCGCCTTGTTATCAAAAAAAAAGTTGAATAAAGTCTTACCTCGATTCAAATAAGACAATAAAAGAGAACTGATGTGTCAGCTTCGAGGGCGACTTGGATAGTGAAACCCAGAACTAATAGCTTATAATTCGTCCCCAGAGAAAAGCTTATACAGCCGGGCTTGAGGGGTACATCCCACTGAGATTGCTGGAAATTGTAAATCCACTTCCTTTTATTGTCTCTTTCTCCCACCAGTGATATGCTCATTAAATGGGGACTCCACATTACATAGAAAATGGATATACAGTCTGTACCAAAAAGAAAAGAGGACACTTATTTATTTAAAGTAGTTAAACAGACCCAAAAGATACTCATAATTATTGGAGCTTTGATTAATATATAAGAAAAGGTTCTTTCTCAAAAGTTATTAATAATAGTCTATCCTATTATTAATTAAGTTCCCAACAAATTATCGATCAACATGTGCAAGTTTGAATGGAAATAATTTTTTTTTTATTTTTGGTTCAATGGATAAGGGT
>CAUOFW020001814.1:790000-921899 GCA_963454935.2 Ilex paraguariensis
AACTCTCTCAATAGTGAAATCCCTGCAGCTTCGTGGACGTAGGCAAATTGCCGAACCACGTAAAATCTGTGTCTTGTTATTTCTTGTTTCTTATTGCTTTATATTCTTGATTTGTTCTTCGATTGTGTGTGTTTGTTAGTGGACTTAAATCGTGTTAAATCCCAACAGGTATATCCAGTATACAAGGCTCCTGTTATTGCGGAGTTTGGTAAAGGTTATTGTGAAGCTATTTTTGATGAAGATTTTCTTGGTCAGCTTATAGCAGCATAGCTCAATTACAAAAATGATATTGTCCTATTTGTCAGATCCTAAACCATTAGTAATGATACAAAATTAGAGAGTTTGAATCTTTTTAAACCACTCATTTTGTAAACGAGTCGATCCGATACGATACGATTAATAAATGAATCGTGTATGAGTGAAGTCAATCAAAAAAATACACGACACGATTTTTTTATATATTGGTTATGCACGATTGATATACAACACAAATTCAATATGATACAACTCGTTAAACACGAATTAAGTATGATTAGAGTATTTTTTAACATGAATTAATTAAGTTCTAACATGAATCCATTTTATTTGACACAATTGATAGGCCTAGTACAAACACCCATATTTTTTGGGCAAATGGGACACATTTTTTCTTATGCAATCACAGCATTGCATAATTGAAAGGAGTGGCACATGAGCCTTTTCCAATTTCTTCTAGTCTCGACGATCGATTATTAATTGGGTGCAATCCCAGATGGACCGGTCTTGGTCCAATTTCCAGAGCAAATAGTCCACAGGCTTACAGATGTGTCAGATGAGTACATATACAGAGGGACACCTCCTCTGCAAAATAATAATATAAAATACTTTGTTTTATTCTATTGAAATTTTTGAAGCTATACATTACAAACAACTTACTGCCCATTAGCAACAGGGGCAACAAGGTCTGGGGTTATGATTACCCTACCAAGGCCCTTTTCTCTGAGTTGTTTCTGACCTATCTTTGGCTTCTGTGAGAAAGAGAGAAACGCCGTGTTAGATTTACTGTTTTACAATTTAAAGATCATAATGTACAACACATAAAACAAAAAGAAATCGTCTAAGCCCAAGGCAAACCATTAAATTAAGAACATTGAATACAAACCATTACTCTCTGCAGCTTCTTTTTAAGCAATTGCTCATTATTTTATGTTCAAAACCTTATAGATCCAACCCATGCATTTGATTACCCCATAGGTCCGGCTTGTTCAGGAGAGAGAGAGAGAGAGTTGCAGCAAAGGAGGGTCTCATCTTTCTTCTTTGCTCCCATGTCCTAATGAAAGAAAAGTCCAGGTATAATGAATGATTTTAAGCAACTCTTGTTTCACCTCCATGGCACTTTAGCTTCTTTATTCATAATCATGAATCAAAATGAAATCTGACATGGGGTTTCCCCTTCAGCTTTGTATTCCAGTTCTGATTTATTCTGTTTTTTTTTTCACCCATTCTTCTGTCTGATCCACTCCTGAATAGTGAAAAGGAAGTTCTGATTCTGACTTAGGTAGGCCCACAATGGAAGAAGATGATGCATTATCTTACATGTAGATTTCTCTCTGTTCAAAAATCTAAACTGTTTCATTCATTTTCTGAAGAGTCTTCAGCTAGAACCACTCATTTAATTGCATCTGTCAAACATAAATCATAGCAAGAATCCAAGGAGAACCTGTGTTTGTTTTCTGATTCCAATCCAGTCAAAATGGTTCTTGTGACCATCACTGAAATACATGACATAGACCTTCATAGCCTTTCAACTACTTTTTCTTGCTGAAATCATAGATTGCTTTCTAGCTCTCTAACCTGGTAAAGACCCAAATCTTCTTCCCCTTCTTGAGACCACGGAGACTTCACACCCACCAATCCAAGCTTTTGGGGGGTCCTTCACTCCATCATTTCTTGAATATGGTTGATGAAGCACCACTTTCCGGGGAAATCCCAGCCGTGGATACCAAGTCCCTCACCATCAAGATTGCAACTTCCGGCCATAAACCCAGTAAGGAGGTTATTACCAACACAGTAACAAGTTCAGTAGCATCATCACCATATAACTCTCCTTCTCTAATCTCTCCTCCATCCTCAGCATTTGTTTCAGCTTTACAGTCACCATACATATCTCCAAGGGCCACATTAGTCCCAAACCCTCCCTCTGAAAATCCCACCCCCACTACACAAACCCTCACCCACCCATCCCCACCTGTTTCGTACTGTGGGTCTCAGTCCGATGATCTTCCCAGCACCTCCTACACTCCCCCATCTGAGCGATACGATTTTCCTGATGAACCCAACAATACAAAGCTCAAAATTGTGACCTGTGTTCCAGTTTCAGGTCCAGACACAGCTCCTCGGATTTCATTTTCATTTCCTGTCCCTCGAATTTCATTTGCAAAAGGCTCTGTTTCGCCTGCTTCAAATGCCAAACTCAGGAGCTGTGATGTGTACATTGGCTTCCATGGTCAGAACCACAATCTAGTTCGCTTCTGTAAGTGGCTTAAATCGGAGCTGGAGCTACAGGGTATTGCTTGCTTTGTTGCAGACAGGGCAAAGTACTCGGACAATCAGAGCCATGAGATTGCAGACCGAGTCATTTGCTCAGTGACGTTTGGGGTTGTGGTTGTCACTAGTCATAGCCTTCATAACCATCTTAGTTTGGAGGAGATCAGGTTCTTTGCTCAAAAGAAGAATTTGATCCCTTTGTTCTTTGACACTGACCCAAATGAGATTGAAAATCTTGTTAACCACAATCTGGACAATAAAGAATGCAAAGAAGCAATTGATGGGCTAATCAAGTCCCATGAGTTTAAGCTGGAGGCAAATGAGGGTAATTGGAGAACCTGTGTATCAAAAGCTGCTGGAATTTTAAGGGCAAAGCTTGGAAGGAAGAGCCTTGCTGAGAAGGAAGTAGAAAGGTTTGAAGAGTTGCCATTTCCAAGAAACAAACTTTTTGTGGGAAGAGAGAACGAAATTACGGAGATTGAAACTGCATTGTTTGGGTGTGGTGGGGATTATTTTGAACAAGAAACTCAGATGCCAATTATCAGAGGAGGAACACCAGGGCAATCTGAGTGTTTTGCAGATGAGGAAAGTGAAGTTGACACTAACAGAGGAGGGAGATATATAAATTTGGAACTGGGCAAGTGCAAAGGACCAAATTTAGAGTCTTGGGTTGAACCAGTTATTGGAAGAAATTCACAGAAAAGGCCTAAATACAAGAAGTCGAAAAGTGGGAAATTCAAGAGCTTTGGCAGCAGTGTGGTCTGCATAAATGGAGCTCCTGGTGTTGGAAAGACAGAGCTTGTATTGGAGTTTGCTCACAGATATTCCCAGAGATACAAGATGGTTATGTGGGTAAGTGGTGAAGCTCGATATTTCAGGCAGAATATCCTCAACTTATCGCTCAATTTGGGCTTGGATGTAAGCGCTGATGCCGAGAAGGAAAGAGGGAGGATCAGGAGTTTTGATGAGCAGGAATCAGAAGCATTCAAGAGAGTTAAGAGGGAGTTGTTTCGGGACATGCCTTATTTACTGATTATTGACAATCTAGAAAGTGAGAAGGAATGGTGGGAAGGGAAGGATCTACATGACCTAATACCAAGGAACACTGGAGGGTCTCATGTGATTATTACAGCAAGGCTCTCCAGGGTGATGAATTTTGATCCAATGCAACTTCAGCCATTGCCATTGTCTGATGCAATGATATTAGTTAGGGGAAAACGGAAGAAAGAATATCCGGCTGGTGAGGTTGAATACTTGGGGAAGTTTGATGAGCAATTGGGGAGGTCAAGTTATGGGTTGTGTGTGATTGGTTCACTGCTTTCTGAACTTGCAATTTTGCCCTCTTCTCTCTTTGAAGCTGTGAACCAGGTCTCATTTGAGGAAGCTTCTAATTGCTGTAATTCGAGCATTGCTGATCAGCAATTCTGCAGAACCAATCCTTTCCTTATGAAAGTCCTGGCTTTTTGCACTGCGGTCTTGCAGCAAAGCAAAGGGAGTAGGAACCTCCTTGCCTTAAGAATGGTTCAAGTAGGAGCTTGGTTTGCCCCAGCACCCATTTCAGCAAATTTACTAGCTGCCTCAGCTAAGAATATGCCTGCCCCGAGAAACAGGTTTAGAAAGTGGACCAAATGCATGAATGTTGCGTTCTGTTGTTGTTCGGGTGGTTGTTCATCAAGCCAAACATGGAAGAGTGAAGAGGATTCAGCCCTTCTCTTAGTTAAGCTCGGTTTGGCACGACGAGCTAATAGACAGCCTGGATGTTGGATCCAGTTCCACCCCATAACTCAGATATTTGCAAGAAGGAAATATGGTTTAGCCACTGCTAAGTCTACAATCCAAGGTGTTAGGAAAATTGGAAATCATATGGTGAATTCTGATCACCTTTGGGCTTCTGCTTTCCTTGTCTTCGGATTCAAATCAGATCCCCCACAAGTGCAGCTTAAGGCAATCGATATGGTTCTCTTCATTAAGAAAACAGCCCTCCCTCTTGCAATTGGAGCCTTCACTACCTTCTCAAGGTGCAACTCAGCCTTGGAGCTCCTGAAAGTCTGCACAAATGTCCTGGAAGAAGTGGAGAAATCGTTTGTCTCTCAGATACAAGATTGGTGCCATGACTCACTTTGCTGGAAAAAGAAGTTGCAATCCAATCAGAGGGTGGATGAGTATGTATGGCAAGAAGTGACATTGTTGAAGGCTACGATGCTCGAGACCAGAGCGAAGCTGTTGCTGAGAGGTGGACATTTTGATAGCGGCGAAGAGCTCTGCAGAACTTGTATCAGTATCAGGACAGTAATGCTTGGCCATAACCATGCTCAAACATTGGCAGCTCAAGAAACATTGGCAAAGTTAGTTCGGATGAGGAGTAAGATATGATGTTTTTTTCTTTCAAAACAAATCAGCCTCAAACTTGGGTAGCTCAGTTTTGATTCCACTGTATCATGTCAATTCACTAATTAGCTTATACAAAAACAATCAGTCTCTTCTTGTTCTTCTACTGGACATGAACTCATTAAAGAAGTAGATGGAACTGGGTCCGAATTTATATTTCTAAAAAGCGGATTGATCGAATAGGGGATCGGACTGCTCTTGGTGTGTCATTAGTGGTTGGCTTAATTAGTAGTGATTTTAAGTGAAATAATATTGTATTTGTACGTGAGAATACCTGCAATGAATTGAGATAATGATCCACGCTGATAATCTTTTAAATGAAACGAGATTTAAGAAACGAGATCAAGTGAACACTCAACTTATCTTCTTTGAAACTTAAGTCACTTGGCTTGTAAGTGTGTAGAGTATTCAATGCAGAGTGTTTTTAGTTTGTGTATCTTCATTTTGTGTTTTTTCTTAGTACTTATACCTACTATTGCCTCGACATCTTTCACATGTTAGCCATTAATGGCCTGATCTATTCGCCTAGCATAATGAGTGTCTATGTTACACCTCATTAATGTGAGGTAACCTAATGTCAGAGTTCTTCGTGTTAGAGTGAGCTGCGCATTGATGACTCCATCTTGACCATTAAATGCCTAGGTAATATGTTTGCGAGCTGGGCTCAAGCACTTTAAACACGAGCCCAAGGACTTCACAGCTCTCCCAACTTCTGAACAACCACAACTGGTCATGTTAACACGTTATTCGAAGTTTGAACACTAATTTTATTTAATACTCGAGGTACACGATGTTCCTTGGTCTCGAAAGGTCTTGATTGCCTAGATTGCCATGGGTCAACACGTGTCAAAACACAATTGGATTACCACCAATATCCGTCAATATTCATTCATCAACTCTTAGGGATAGTTTGATAGTGAGACTGGTCTTTAGTAACTCAAAGATTTTAAGGGTAATTTTTTTTTACACTTCTTAAGTGTTAGTTAGTCTTATCCTTCTACAAAAATATTCTAACTCAATTTAAGTAATAATGATCCGCTGCTGAGTTCAAGAAAAGAATTAGTAACAGACTTGATGCTCTATGGCAAATAAAAAAATGAATCCATCAATTTTTCCCTTGCTCCCAAATGGCTAGTCTAACATGAGGGATTAGGAAGAAACAATAACAATAACAACCAAACAAATGGGTGAGTCAGTCAAATGATTCGACACTGTCTCGAGCCAATCAAATCGTTGGAGACGGCGTCGTTTTCATATAGGAACATTTTTTTTGTGGATTTCTCAAAAAAACCCATGTGGGGCCCGAGTCTCCGAGACCAAACGACAAACACCAGTTCCAATTAATAAATTGATCACAACTCCCGTGAACCAAACAGCCACCGCCACTGCCACTGCCACTGCCACGTGGCCATAATGTTATTCTGGGATAATCGGGGGATCTAAATTCTAAAATCTTAAACCTCCTGTTTTGATATTATACTAGGGATAAACTCGTACCTAGGTTGTGTCAAACGAGTCCTACATTAATTGGTGATTAGAGAGTCTTGGGTCATAAGGAAGTGGGTCACTCCACTTACTATATACGCCTTTTGGACTAAATACACATGTTCAACAAGTGGTATCAAAGTCATGACTCAAGTTATCGTGTGAACTTGACTCTTTTTGTTAGATGAGAGAACAATGATGATCATCCATTATAAAGCTTGTTCGAAAGAAGGACTGTTGAGGTGTCGACGAGTTTCACATCAGTTGATAATAAGGGATCCTGAGCCATATGAGAGAGCAAGTCGCTCTACCTACTAAGTGCGCTTAATGAACTAAAAACTCGTGCCCAATAATATTAAACAAAAGTCTACTCTAAAAGTTTAAGCTAGTTTTATTTTTAGGATTTTTTTAGTGTAAGTATAATATTTTAGACTTATTTGAAGAAACGAATATAAATAAGTTGTTTATTCTATTAAGTTCAATTTTAATAAAATATATTGTGTTTAGGTACAAATTTTAAATTAAATCAAATATTTTTTACCTTAATACTCTCCCTTAAATTATGCATTATTGATTGGAAGTTATATATCTAATCAAATATGTAAAGATTTTACTAGCCTCTCTCACTATCTCTCCATTATTTTCTCTCCATCTCTCTCCCCATTACTCTCTCCTATTTTCTCTCTCCTATTTTCTCTCTCTATCTATTATTAATAATTTATTTTCTTTTTAAATATGTAAAGATTTGATTTATTTTTTCATTTATCTCCCATATTCTTTCTCTCCTCCTATTTTTTCTAATTGTTTTTCTCTCTCCATGTTTTCTCTTTCTCTCTCTCTCTCTATATATATATATATCAACATTACAACAAGATAATTACACTAATCATTTACACCAATAAATTATAATTGTCTTATGATACATCAAACAATTACTCATGCGTTCTAATAAATCAAACAGTTACACCAAACAATTACACAAAATTATTATACTAACTCATATAATAAACCAAACAGTTACACCAAATAATTATATAAAATTATGATATTAACCAAATTTGTTATTTAATAGTTTACATAAACTAAATAATTGCATCATTTAGTATCGCGACATCGTTACACCAATTATATATTCCAAATTTATCAATCTTTTGTGTAATGATAAATCCAATTCAATGTATATAATTGGTGTAACTATTTGATTTATGTAAACAACTAAATGATAAATTAAATTAGTGTTGTAATTTTGTATAATTATTTAGTGTAACTGTTTGTTTTATTAGAATACATGAGTAATTGTTGGGCATAGTATAAGGTAATTGTAACTAATTGGTGTAACTGATTAGTGTAATTGTGTTGTTGTAATATTTATATAAAAAGAGTGAGAATAAGGAAATAAATGGAGAGAGAGAAAAAAAAATAGGGGAGAGAGATGAAAAAATTAAATTAAATCTTTATATATTTAAAAAATAAATAAATTATCAATGTGAAAGAAAGAGAGTGAGAGAAATAAATAGAGATAAAATAGGGAAGAGAGAGTGAGAGAGTAATGGAGTAATAAATGACATTTTAGTTTTTTTTTTTTTAAATGCACTTAGAGCCAAATAAAAATTTCTAATGTAATTTATCTCAAATAAGTCTAAATTTTTGTACCGACTTTTAAATTACCCTTATTTTTATTTCTACCTCAGCCTTTTCTAGAAAAAAAAAAAGAATAATAAATCTATTTTCCTCTTCTTTTTGTGATAATAAAGTATTTTCCTTATTTGCAATAGCTTCATGTTATTTTCTTGAGGAATAGAACAGTGAGGTGTTGCTAACCGAATGTGATCACTAGTTCAGTTCTCATTTAAGCACCTCCTACTTAGACCAAATTTTATTTAATTTGACCATGAGTGGCATGTGATTTGACATTAAAAAAAGAAAAACTATAAGCATTGTTGTCGTTAGCTAATCTGTGAAGTATTGCCACCACAAGGCTTAGCACTTTGTGATGTTGTAGTGCATTAATATGAGAATTCCACTACAAGTTGTGCCCGTTAATCGTTCCTTTTGCACCTCCTCTTTGTTTTTTTTATTTTCATTAAACCACCCCCACCCCCCCCCCCCACCCCCACAAAACAAAAAAAAAAAACAACACACACAAAACCCCAACTTAAAAGATTTTAAAAATTTTATTGTACATTTTTAAAGATTAAATTGTTTATAAGACAAAATATTGAGCAACTAAAAATAACAAGATCAAAAATTAAGTGTGGCAAAAATACGGATATTAGAATGAATATATGGTAAAGCAAAAATGATTATATTTGTAAAATTAAAAAATTTATACAATCAAATTTATTTGAGATATAATCGATTCAAGTGATTTGAACAAAGTTTATAAAAGGGAATAGTATTATATAAATGACATAAGTGATTTAATACATATCAATGCTACCGCAAGAGGTACAAGTAAATAAAATTAGATTTGAATGAGATAGTAACTACTCAATTTTAAATAATTTAAATGGAAATTTTACACTCAATTTTTTTCCTAATAATCATCTTAGTAGATGAAACTCGAAACAAAATTAACAATAAGTCAAAAATGTAGAGAGAGACACTCTCCGGTCAAATGAATTTAAAATCAGTAGGAGTAAGGTTTAATGGGCACAGCCCAGATTAGGTCCAATTCAAAATTATAGACCAAGTCCATCTCAGATGCCTAGTTTAGAAATACAAACTAGGTCTAGATCATACGTGCAGCCCCGCCCGACCAAGCCCATCGTCTTATAAAACTCAATTTACTAATGACACACGTGATATCTCTTTCTTAAAAAAAAGAATCAAGGTACACATCACAAGTCTCAATCACCTCATCCGTTACGCCAACATCACGAAACCATCCATTCCCATTGCAAGGGTGACGTCTCTATTAAAGCTAGTTCTAGGGCACCATAAAGATTATATTCCCCTATAAATTGTAAGTCTTATTTGCACATAGGGGTATCACACACATTTCAGCACACTACACCTCTCAAATAATAAAAATTTTCAGCTACCAACCTCATTCTCAATGGAGTAGGTTATCTAGACCAAACTACTCAATCTTTGTATTTGCTTGTGTTGAGCCCTATTTACTTCATCCTCAATTAATTTTGCATAAACTCATTTTTTTGCATCATCAAGATTAAATAGAGGCAATGTAATTTTAGTAATAGAAGAAGTAGACATAGTCACATAGTGAAAAAGTTAAAATTGAAAATCATGAAATATAAACAAGTAAACGATTTAGATATTTAGAATCGATATTAAAAATAATAGAGAGATTGGAAACAATAATCATAGAATCAACGCCAACTAATTTAAGTGGAAAACCTCTAGTTTATTATGTAATAGAAGGATACTAATAAAATTGAAAGGTAAGTTTTACCGAATAGCTATAAAGATATTAATATTGTATAAGATAGAATATTGGGCAATTAGGAAATAACATAGTGACAAAAATGAGCGTAGAAAAAATGAGAATATTAAGATGGATATACGAAAAAATTATAAAGGATAAAATAAGAAATAACCATATTAGAAAAATAGTAAGAGTAGTTTCAATTGAGGATAAATTGAAGTAAAATAGATTAAGATAGTTTAATCATGTTTAACAGAGCCCGATAAAGGCATTGGTTAAAAAAAGTGATAGAATTTTTAATAATGATATTAGGAGTATAGATAAACCTAAATTAACATTGAATAAAATAATAAAAAAATATTTAAATTAAACGAGTGTATAATGCATAACCGAAATGAACGGCGAAAACGGACTAATAAAGCTGATGCCAAATTATTATGACTTAAGGTTTATTTTGGTTTATGAGTATAATGTAAAAAATGTAATTTTTAAATTACGAATTGAAATTCTATAAATTTTTTGGGGTATAAAATGACACTCACCCAAATCTTTTGGGCGCACGACCGAGCTACTGTAATTTCCGACTGCCTGTTTGCACGTCGAGAAAACCTCCGGAAAGCTTTTCTTTTCTACATAGATCTATCCCTGTTCGTAAGATCCAAAGAGAAATTTCTAGGAAGGTAAGATCTAAAGCAAGCAAAAAAATCAGTTCGCGAATGTGATTAAGGCATCGTTTACGGATTGTCTTTCACGATTTCCTCGTATGATCTTCATCAGAAGCTGTCTAGTTATTATTCACGGACTCAGAATACCATAATTATGCAAGTATAGTTGTAGATTTGTAAATTCATTGCAACGGGATTGTGATTTGTGAGGTTCAAATGTCCGGAGGCGAATTCAGCGATCAAAATATATTGCTGATATCGAATTCGTCAACTTCAGAGAGGGATTTGGAAGGTCAAGGATCTCCAAGGAGTAAGAAAGGCATTAGAGATCTGCTTAAACGGTTGGATCGAGGGTTTTCGGGACGCCGTCTGAGTATCAAGCGGCCCGATAGGGATCACCGGCCGGAGAGGGGCCATTCTCCGCTTCCAGATCATGCTGGCCACGGCGGCGGTAGTGGCAGCGGTGGTGATGAGATCCTCGGCGATAGTGCTCCTCCTGAATGGGCGTTGCTGCTCATTGGTTGCCTTCTTGGCCTCGCCACTGGTCTCTGTGTCGCTGCTTTCAACCGAGGGGTCAGTTAATGCCGTTGATACATGCACACATTTATTTTTATGTCAACAATATGTCGTTATCTGATATCAATTTGGCTAATTTGGTATTTTTGCTTCATCTAGATCTGTTGCTTGTTTACGGTGATGAAATTTAGATTTAGGACAGTTTATTCACTTCCAATTGAAAATGGCATGGTTGTGCGATTAATTAAGTAGGACAAGGCTTTCTTTGTCACCTATGTTGATTACAATAAATGAATAGAGAAGATAAATCTGCTTAGATTAGCTTGTGTGTAAAAGAAGGATGTTAAGCAGTACAAGGGGAAATACAATTAGCATTAAATACACCCATTTCACAGTTGCAGCTATAGGTGGCCAGGTGAGAGCTTGGAGGCAATGGTGATTTTTCACTAGAATTAAAGGGCAATAGTGTTCCTTGAGGGAAGGGTTGTATAGCTTAGGTTGAAGTAGCTGCAAAGACAAAAATTAGGCTAAAAAATACATGGGTTGATGTGGAAAAAGGCAATAATAGCGCATAAATGTAATAGAGAACTCTACAATATCAGATTTGTGCAGTCTGCTTCAGATAATTAAACTGATAGCTATATGTTAAGTTGAGCGCATATGCACCGGAGTTGTGTGTGAATTAATTAACCTGAACGATTATTATTTTTTATCATAGGACATTTTACTAGCTTGGTTGATCTTCAATTTCAAAATGCTGCCATTTCAACCTTGGATACATAGCTGTTATGCTTACATTAAAAAAAAAAAAAAACCAAATTTGTTCCCTCGATTCCCATATGTTGACTTCCGGAAATAATTGACCATGTGCTGCTCATGTAAAATGATTATATATAGGCATCATTAATTGTATTTGAGCTTCTTAGTAAGTATGATGGTCTATTTATCTTCACAATATGTATGTCATACTTTGTCCATCGAGCAAAATTGTTCATCTGGAGTCCAGTGGTTCACAGCTATAAGCAGTGGCACTTGATTGAAAGATAATCCTAACATTCTTAACTGCATGCACTCTGTGGTTTAAGGGGTATAGCTTTATGGTTGGTATAGTTGATAATACATGGTGTTGTGAAGATGGAATAGGAGAGAGGGTGTTAATTAATCCTCAGTCCACTTCAATGCAATGTTTTATATGTTTTCTTTTGTCCTAGAGAATCCACGTCCTGAAAAAGGAAATATCTGGAAGCCTTCACTGGTTCTTAGTTTTGGCTCTTGATCTCTCTCGTCTCTAGAAGCTTCATAGGTGCATGAGCACTGAAATAAATGAGGTGTGTTTGGAAATGCCAATATGGAATGACTTCTGTCATTTGATTTACACAGTCTTTGTCATAGTCAAGTTTTTGTTTTGTAGATGAAACTTATCTCCATTTCTACTCTTGTAGAATTTCATCTCTTTTAAAAAAGGAAGATCTACTTTGGTCCTCTTTTAAGTTGATGACAATGCTACTTGGGAAATGGAAAGTTTCGGTTCTTGGAATGGGAAAGGGAATGGGCACATGGTACATCAAATATCCAAAGACATAACACATTAGGGGTAGACATAGACCTATCACCTGATAGATAATATCTCCTGATAGATTATATGTTCGGTTATTTCTAAATACAAGGGAGGTTTGCTTTATTAAAAGATGAAAATTTCTTGAAGAACAACATTATTATAGTACACTAGCTTTCCATTTACTTATAAAATTCGTCATGTTAAAGTTATTTTCTTGTAGGAAATGGATTGTCAAGTTTATGTGCTTGGGAATTAAACTTTATCATGTTTCGGAATGTTTGCAAGGGTATTAGAGTGATTTGGTAAACCCGGTCGCAACCAGGTTTCGCATACAAAAGCAAGGTTAATTGGGCTGGTGTACCCTCATCCTCTAAAGTTCTTTGTTGAAGAACTTCTGATGTGCATGTTTCCAACACAAATTTTTCCATCCTCTCTTTCTCTCTCTCTATACATTCATACATACATACATGCATGCATGTGTGTGTGTGTGTGTGTGTATGAGTATATCCAACACTTCTACATATGTACATGTACAGGGAAAAAGAATGCACTCAGTTTCCAAACGCCTCCTAAACCATGAAAGTACTTGAGATGATAAATTATAAGCGAAGATACCTTGCAATCTTGGTGTCTGTCTCCTTAATCCATCACAGTTGGTGGATATTTATGACCCTCTGCTACATGGTCGTAGTCCCACTAACTATGTAACCTTGCAGTCTAGTGTACTTCTGTTTGATGGGTTACTGGTTTCATGGTTGGTTGCAAGTTGTGTCATAACGAGCATAATAGGCATTTAATTTCTTTGACACTGACTGATACTGAAATAATTTCTTTAGGTGCATGTAATTCATGGATGGGCCTGGGCTGGTACTCCGAATGAGGGAGCTGCTTGGCTTCGTTTGCAGAGACTTGCTGACACCTGGCATCGGATACTTTTAATACCGGTAACAGGAGGAGTTATTGTTGGCATGCTGCATGGTTTACTTGAAATATTGGATCAAATAAGACAGTCCACTTATTCTCAAGGACAAGGTTTTGATGTGCTCGCTGGAGTCTTTCCAATAGTAAAAGCCATCCAGGCTGCTGTAACGTTAGGTACTGGTTGTTCTTTGGGTCCTGAAGGCCCTAGTGTAGATATCGGAAAATCATGTGCCAATGGATGCTCTGTGATGATGGAAAACAATAGGGAAAGGAGAATTGCTCTTGTTGCAGCAGGTGCAGCTGCTGGTATCGCTTCAGGTATCCAGTTTGTCGTGTTTTGAATTCTTTGCACCAACAGTCATTATTTTGTTTGTGTCCGATCTTGTCACTTTATTTTACTGTAGATGACCACTTTGTAGAGAGCTTTTTATTCTCTTCCTTTTGTTTGGTGGTGAGAGTGTTTGGTTTGTTTTCTAAGTTGCATGGATGATAAATTACTCCTATAATTCAGGATGTTTTTTCTTTATTGTGATTTGGCATTAAGGGTTTCTCAGGCATGCAAGGGGGAAACCTTGTGTAATTTATCCTTGAACATACTAAGCTATCAAAACTCATATTGTTTCTGTTAAGTTCCAAATATTTTTAGATGATAAATAGTATTGAAATTTTTAAAAGATTCCAATATGATTGAAAGGTACATATAGTTGGTTGGTGTTACATTGGAGGTCAACATACTTTGTCATCATTCGATGTGTAATGGATCAAATAACTTCTGCTCGCCCTGTGGTTTGCTTAGTCGATCATATCATGATGTGTTGTTACTGGTTTGTGTGTTTGATGCTCTGTTGGCGTGATGATCAAACTGGTTGTACGGCTAATTGTCTTGAACCAGGTATCCTCATAATCTGCTTTCTATGATAGCTAACACTCAACAAATTTTGTATGTTGATTACTCTCCAATAATAACAGCAGGTCCATTATAGGTATATTGTGCAGTTTGAAATCATTGGCTTTCAATTGCAGGACTCTTTTGAACTTCTTGGACATTTTTTTTGTTTTGTGGAGAACTGACAATTTCTTGAATATTTGGTCTGGGAAATGTACTTACTATGTTTGGAAAAACGAGTAAGATTTGTGTGCATTGGGGGATGGAAAGAATAGTTGCTTGATCATTGATGAGGCCTGCGACCTTCTGTTTTCAACTTGTAGTAGGGACCTGCAATCTAATTTTGTCTTTATTATTAATTTTATATATAAAAAAATTGTCTTCGTTATGGTTGGCAGGAATTGGGAGCATTGCTTCAAAATGTTTATCTTTTGCTCACTCTTTATGTTGTTGATGGTGGTGGTTTTTGCCGCCCACCCGGGGAGGGGGTGCGGTGTTGGGGGGTTGTCTAGGGATAATAATACTTCTTTTCCCTTCATAGAGGGTTGGGTTAAGGGTAGATTCACGAGTGAGCTTTAACTTGTTTTCCCATTTCTCTGGATGAGTTATTTCCACAAATATAATATGTAATATACCCTGTTTTTGTCTCAGGGTCTGTCTCATGTCAATTGTATTCTCATATTCTCATATGGAATGTTCATTTCATCTTGTATGACTGATATAAACTGAATAGATCTGCAGATTATTTTTCACTCAGTTTCCTTTTGTGGATGTTCTTTAACTCTGCTTGCAACTATCAATGCTCCTTTTTCCCATTTCTTTCTTGTTGATTCGTTAATTAAACATGTATATTTTCATACACTGACAGTTTCTCCCCCTTCTTTTCTTTTTCTTCATTATTTTTTCATTGTTCTTTTTGAACTTTGCTTGATATATTATATACTTGTTCTTCGATTTGCGACAGGTTTCAATGCAGCAGTCGCTGGTTGTTTCTTTGCTATTGAAACTGTTTTAAGGCCTGAGCGTGCAGAGAACTCTCCTCCATTTACAACTGCAATGATAATATTGGCATCTGTTATTTCATCTACTGTATCAAATGCTGTTCTAGGGGAGAAACAGGCTTTCACGGTGCCCACGTATGATTTAAAATCTGCTGCTGGTATTTTATCTAATTCCAGTTCAATTTATCATAAACGAGTATAGATGCATGTGTGCACATGTGTGACTATTCTCATATATGTCAAAATAATTTTACACTTATCTGTCTTTGAATAATGTGTTTCTAATGAACGTATTTTTGAATAAGTTCATGCTCTTTCCAGAGTAGGGTAGAAAATAGTTGTAGGATTTTTTTATTTCATCACTTTTGTCTCAGTTGTCATTTCTAGGTTTTGAGTTGTGTCTTGCAAATGAGATTGCATCGACTATCTTGGTAGCAGTTCTTCGCCTCTCCTTCCATCCTCTGTTCTATGCGTCTAATTATATTAGCAATTTAGCAGTGTTGTTGGTATGCAAAATTTTGTCTGCAGGAGAAGAAAAAAACAAGTGTGTTACATATCCCATCAACATTGCTTATTCATATCCACCCTGCTCAATTCCCCCCCCAAAAAAAAAAAAAAAACAAAAATGCAAAGAATAGCAAATAAAAGAAATGGTGCATATAGGTACAAATCCTCTTCTGATCTACCATGTATTTTGTGAAATTGTATATTTACATCACATGCTTGACATATTTTCTTATCCTACTATGTTCACGATGCATATGGGATTAGAGATTCGACTCCATTGTTGCAATGCCACATTTGAGCTATGGGCACAAATTGTGAAGCTAGTCCTCAGCATGAAGATATAAAAGACTTTGCCAGAACTTCTGCCTGGCATAAGCCATTGAAAAGCCCATTTTTTTTTTTTTGGTTTGGGGGTGGTGGGGAGCTAGCAAGTGCAATGTTACCCCACCCCCAAAAGGAAAAAAGAAACAAAAATTCTGCATTGCTCTTACATGTTTGTGTAGAGGGACTTCCCTAAGAAAATAAAAGGGTGGTCTCCAGACTTCAAACCAATTATATGCTCATGTCGTGGGGTTCCCCTTGTAGTACTAACAATATGAAAATTGAGATTTCTGGCTTAAATTGCCATTTGAAGAATCATGAGCTTCTATTAATATTTTGCTCTTCCTTTGCAGAATTACCTTTGTATCTCATACTGGGAATGCTATGTGGAGTGGTAAGTGTAGTGTTCACTCGCTTGGTAGTTTGGTTCAACAAGGCATTTGAGGCTATCAAGGAGAAGTTTGGACTTCCTGCTGTTGTGTGCCCTGCTTTAGGGGGTTTAGGAGCGGGAATAATAGCTCTTAAGTATCCTGGAATACTCTACTGGGGTTTCACTAATGTTGATGAAATTTTACATACTGGGAAGACTGCATCAGCACCTGGAATCTGGTTGCTAGCTCAGTTAGCTGCTGCAAAAGTTGTAGCAACGGCCCTGTGCAAGGGATCTGGGCTTGTTGGTGGGTTGTATGCACCAAGTTTAATGATAGGTGCTGCCGTGGGGGCTGTGTTTGGGGGTTCGGCTGGAGAACTAATTAATTCAGCCATTCCAGGAAATGCTGCTATTGCACAGCCACAAGCATATGCGCTGGTAATGCTTTTCTATTGTTGTAGGCTCATTTTAGCCTGGACAAGTAACTATTTGCCTGTACTGCTTTAGATTGTTGAAGATTAATTCTGACCTGCACATGTTTCTTCAACTTTCAAATCACACTGCAGGTTGGGATGGCTGCTACATTAGCTTCAGTGTGTTCAGTACCCTTGACCTCAGTTTTACTTCTGTTTGAGCTAACAAAAGATTACAGGATCTTGCTTCCCCTCATGGTACTTTTTGCTTACCAACAATTCAGATGCAGATCTTAGTGTTGCATGCATAAAGTCAAATAAAGCAACATGTAACAGCATTTCATTCAGATTTTCAATTTTTGTTTTTTTTGTTGACTTAATTCATCAACTACAGCACCTTTTTCTAGATTGTGGCAATGATATAAATTTAGTGAATTATGTGCATTACCGATTTTACTTTGATCCATTTTCGAGAGACATTTATTTGTTAGTTTCTAATGCATTTTGCATGCTTTTTTTGCACATCTTCTATATTGGAAATCAAAACGACGATGGCATATAATATTTATTTCAAGATCTTCAATTGTGAGCTATATATTGAATTAGCTACATGGCCCACTTCTAATGGATCACAAGAATCTGCCCAGGAAATTGATCAGCAATTATTTATTCAATGGATAGTTGAAGCTTTAGCAGTGTTAATGTACAATACATTTATAAACAACCATTATAGTTTCTTCAGAGTTATGTGCTATTAGCCTAAAGAGTATCTCGACTCTCGAGCCATCCTTGAAGGGATACACAGGTGCAAGGTTTGCTAGAATCACACTACCCAGTTGGAATTTGGGTGCATTGACTAAGTAGTTTGCCTGGTAACCTGGATTATATTCGCATACTGTTGATTGTATGACTAAGTAGTTGGCCTGGTACCCTGGTTCCTCGACAGTTCAATTTTTAATGTTTTTAAAGTTTCTTAGAATTGTTAATGTTTTTTTAAGTTTCTTGGAATTGTGAATGCCTTCTGACAATTTCCATGCTCTAGTTTATGTATACCTACTTATCATGAAATTTGCGAGCAGGGGGCTGTTGGATTAGCAATTTGGGTTCCTTCTGTGACAAACCAGTCCAAGGAGATGGAGGGATCTGATACGAAGAGTCTATCAAGAGGCTACTCTATTCTTTTGCCAGTTGAAGACAAAACTAGGGAAGGTGAATGGGGACAAACTGATGGTGGAGATGATTTAGAACTCTCTGTTATGGGAAATGATGGTAACCATGGAGCACTTGATGACAATCTATTTCTGGAAAATCTGAAGGTTGGAGTTTTTTTCCCTCTTGCTATTTTGAACTGATTACAAATTAAGATTAAGCTGGTCCCTGTCATTTCATTGCTTATTGTCTGGTTGGAAGCATGTTCATTTGTTATTAGTGTAGGATCAACTTTTTTATGTCTTTGCTGCTGTAATCAGGTTTCTCAGGTTATGTCAAAGAACTATTTAAAGGTCTCACTGACCCAAACTTTGAAAGGGGCATTAAAATGCATGCACGATGGCCAACAGAGTTGTGTTCTTGTGGTTGATTCTGAAGATTATCTAGAAGGCATTTTAACATATGGTGATATAAAAAGGTCCTTGTTCAAGAACTCTGGTGATGCTTCCAACAGAGATTTGTCACTTCCTGATGTATGTCTTGTCAGTGGATATGATGTTATGCTTCTATTGCTCTTGCATTGTGGTGAAAATTTTATGAAAATGTAGAAAATCCATTCTCTTTGCCTGTCTTCTTTTGTGACAGTTTCCAGTTCTCTACTCATAAGAGATGATGAACTTTTCTGAAGTTATTGTAATCTTAATTTTTTTTGCAGGCAAATACATGTCTTGTTTCCTCTGTCTACACTCGAGGGATAAGCTACCGTGGACGAAACTGTGGACTTCTAACTTGTTATCCGGATATTGATTTGGCAATTGCTAAGCAGCTAATGGAGGCCAAGGGAATAAAGCAACTGCCTGTGGTTAAACGTGGTGGAGATTTCCAAAAAGAAAGAAAACGCAGAATAGTTGCTATTCTTTATTATGATTCAATTTGGAACTGTCTCAGGTTATCATTTCTTTTAGTTAGTGGTTATTTTCTGTCATATCTTATATTTGTCTCCCCATCTGTTCGTATGTTTGAGTTTTAAGTTGTCTGAAATATCTTGTCTAATTTTTCAGTCCGAAGTATTGTTTGCCTTTGCTCTTTCAGAAACACTGATACTTCATGATCTCTTGGTTGCTTAAACTTAGGTTTGTTTGGTGTGATTTCTTTGTTGTGTTTCTTCAAGGGAATAAAAATGGTTGAATTTACCAAAATCTGATAGTTCTCCATTTCAAAAGTCATATAGAAACCAAATGGGCTTTGATACCGCAAAAAAAAAAAAAAAAATCCTGATAATTTCAATGCGATTTTCGAATCATAATTATGACTGCCTATTTTGTATGCCTCCTGGATATTTCTTATATTTTGTGCATTGGTAAGGGTTGTGACAATTTAAACACTGAACGGACAGACTATATGATTGTTTTTTTCAGAGTTAAACCCTTTGAACTTCAAGGTTATGAAAATGAAACCAAAAATATACACACCAAAAAAAAGCCTTGGGTCATTTCTTTTACATTTTACTCGGTACTACTAGTCTGAAACCTGGGCATAAACATGAATGTGCTTGCCACACCATTCTGGATCCATTTGACTTCATAGATATGGTCTTTTGTGCTTTGGTGGGTCACTTGCACTTTTAGTTTTAGTTTGCCCCTTCCTTTTTGGGGATACAGGTCTCACAGATTTGACTCTCAATTAAATAACCGGATTTGTATGTAACCTGGTTACGAATGGTTAGTCGGGCTACTCAGTTTGAATCAATGCAATTATGCACTTTCCATGCTATTATTATTTATTTTTTTCCGGTAACTTTTCATGAGGTTGGATGAGAGAAAGAGATGTAGAAACAGAAATTATTGTCGCATTCTCTGGAATTTGCTATTTGTAGGAATATGATTTATTTGTGTACACTCTTAGGCTTTCTATTAACTTGTTTCTGATTGATTTTACACTACTTGGCAGAGATGAAATTAAACGCAGGGAATCAGTCAACTACCAGAGAAAAGAAGACAATCAGGAGGAGATGAGTGCAAATGGCCATTAATGAGGTGATACCAAAAACCCAAGTTATATTTGACTGCCACCATGAAAGTAAGTCGTGGAAGCCATTTATGCTATGGATTTTCCATTCTTGGCATCAATTGTTGGTTTAAGCGAGTACATATTTTCCTGAATCCCTTATTTCGGGGGGTCGATTTCATTGTAGTGATTGGTTGTCTTTTTATCTACATTTCCCAAATGTGATTCAACAAACACTTTTTGTACGTGTAATTTGCTCCAAATCCAATAGTTAAAGCGAGATATTTCATTGCAAAAAATGAAACGGAACAGATATTTAAGGTCAATACGTGATGTCTACAAATTTATTAGATGCCTCTTTGTGGCTTAAGAGACATACAAAGCTGATATGACGAGTATCTGCTTTGTAACAATTTTTAGTGCTTACTTTCCCAAAAAAAAAAAATAACTTTTTAGTTGGTTGTGAAGCTATATCTTGCAAATGCATGTTAGGCTAAGCTTTTGCTTGGACTCTGCTAGTTTTAGTCATTTAGGCAGTGGTTCTTTTCGTTTTTTTTTGGATATTATTTTATTTGCTTGACCTCACTACAGAATCTGCTGATTATATTTTCGTACTATGACTTTTCCTATTCTTGATGCATAGAATTCTGATCTTAATCATTCAGAAGGAAAGGTAAAGCAATAATGTTGACTTTGAGAAGTTCTCTTTTCATGCTGTTCATCCCTGCATGCCATCTCTTTCATAACAGGTCGGCTCGCTCGCTCTATCTACAGCCCCATTGAAACCTACGTGTTTCATGGTTTCGTCATGCTTCATCTCGTCTCATTCATCATTTGTCAAGATTCTTTGAAGGGAGTTAGCTGACTACCATTGAAATTGTCGAGTTATAATGTTATTTAGATTTAATTTGTTAATTTAATGACAACATCACTGATAGGTCTCGTGTATTTTAATTTGTCGCTGACCTAACAAAAAAGTGAATCGGATCAACAAAATTAGATTAGATGATTAAATCAAGTAGTACTATTATGCTATGGTACACCTTTTATAGCATATATAAATACAATACGTTACGCTACTAAAAGCTGCTTCGTGATGCGTTGAAACTGGGGGCATGCCAAATTAAGGACCTTAATCCATAGCTCCGCTTACACAAAGTTCAAGCATGCACTAATGGGAATCTTGGAAGTATCAAAACCGTATTAAGCAAAAGTTTGACGTTTATCAAAACCGTATTAAGCAAAAGTTTGACGTATACACAAAAACTTGTCAAGGGTTCCTTCCACGTGAACAATTCAATTAATTTCCTTTTTTTTTCTTTTTTTGTTTAACGGTCAAGAATATTTGAACTAATTTATATACATCTCAACTAATCTCCTTCTCCATTCGATAAAAAATAAGTTATTTACATCGAAACTAAGGTATTCATGAAATATTAATTCCTAATAACTTGATTTCAAAGAATTGTCAAAATTCGAACTTAGGACGTCTGATTTTACAGTTCGTCTCTGCTACTACTTTAATTATTCCATTTGTTAATTCATAAAAGTTGCTCCTTGTATGCTGCAAGAACAATGTTAATCTTTCAAATTAGCTCGTAACCCCATTCGCCTCAAAGAAGGGAAAATTTAATTATAACATCTTAAAAATTTTCATTCTCGGATCATTTCTGAAGAATTTTATTTTTTTTTCAAAAAAAAAAAACAAACCATTCGACAATAAGACGCATCAGCAGTAAAATACCCATCTCACTATAAACTTGTAACTTTCTACTGCCCTTTCTTTGAAAAAGGTCAAAAAAAAATTATAAATTTACATGAGGACCTAGAGGCAACCTACTCATAAGTTGTTGATAAATTGAAGAGCCGTTGGAGTGGTTCAGACCAGGTTCTGTCATAGGCTCCACCTTTGGTTCTCCTTTGGGCAACATGAAACCCATGTCATTCATTGTGCGTGGCTGTCCTAAATAGGGATGAGTAGGCATAACAGGTAGCTTGCTTTGGCTAGGACCCAACCCAGCCATTGCTAAATTGGTCAGACCTGATTGGTTCATTCCAAAACCGAAGCCATGAGAAGGTCCAAGCTGTGAACTTCCTAGACCGAACGAACCAAGTGGAGGTCTTTCAAACCTTGCCATGCTGTTGTGAATTTGTGATGGTTCAGGCCTGTGTACATGACTTTGAATAGCAGCAGTTTGAGTTGGCATAGTATTGGAAACACCCGAGCTAACATGACTGCTATTGCGAGCAGCAGGGACATCATGATTGTGCTTCCCCTCATATGTGGTGATCACTGACCTGAGGTCATGTGAAGCTCTTTCCACATGCTTCCTTACAGTGCAGCCTGCACTCGTGCACTTGTAATAACTCCTGTGTCAAAACAACAAAATATCTCTAGTTACATAGTTGCACTATGTTTTACGCTGCTGCTGTATCATGTAGGTGGACGGGGTAACCACAAAAAAGATGAACATGAGCAAAATTATTGACCTTGGATTTGGATTTCCTTTCACTACTTTCTGCCCGTACTTGCGCCAGCGATACCCATCATCAAGTATATCCACCTCACTGGTTGTTTGTACCACCACTCTAGGCTCCCTGATGGCTCTGGAGGCCCCACTCATTTCTGTGGCATATGCTTCAATTTTCCTAGAATATCAAACAACCACCAAAAATCTAATATTGTTGTGCAACACGTAACTGGAATCATTCCACATCACAAAAAATGTACTTACCTTCTCTTTGACTCAGATTCATCTCCTTCACCATCATAACCCAATGATACGCTGCCATGTGTTCCACGATCATCTTCATCTTCGTCATTTGTAAAAGTAGAAGAGCCATCAACTGCATCAGCTGATTCAAATTGACTGCCATTCTGAGCCTGCAGAGAGGCAGGTGCAGTGGAGTATTCAGTGCCCAGCGCTGCTGATGATGTGACTTCAAGATTGTAATGCCTCCAATCAGGGGCTCCATTAGCAGTTGCCTTTTGCATGGTTGTCCAAACTGGATCACCATCAGCACCTGCCCCTGCATGTTCAGAGATGTCAAGTTGCATGTCACCGAGTGCACTCGAAGATCCAAGGACTGATCTGCGATTGGGAGGAGGTTTGGGGTGGTTGTGTGCTCCCTTGTAGATTATCTCAGTGATGTGACCCTCATGAGATCGTTCCACCTTCTTCTTGACTGGACAATTTGGATGTGTGCACTTGTAATAACTCCGTGGATACTCGCTACCTTTTACTTGTTTCTGTCCATATTTTCTCCAATTATACCCATCCTCAGCTGGGGTACCAATGGCATTGGGATCTGCACTTCCTCTTTGATTTACATCCTCCTCTGGCTGCTCAGCGAGAGGTGGAGAATGTTCTGCACTACCACCAATAGTATCAAAAACCCTTGGATCTGATGAGATATTATTATCTCCAGAAACCTTTTCGGCAACTGATCTAGAGAAGTCAGCCTCCAGATGAAGTGTGGTTCCATTTTGCGGGGGGACTTTGGAAGGTTCTACACTTTGAGACAGAAGAGAATTCTCTGACCGAACCGAAACCTCAATATTGGGAAACGATTGCTGAGGAAAAGTAGATGGAGATACCTGTAAACAGAAAAGAAAGTACTACTTAGATAACAAGGACAACTTACTATCTTCTTGCTTAAGTAGCATATAAATGCTGGAACACACTCATTATGGAGTGCAGGCAGAATTTTAAGAACTGAAGCTATCATTACTACAGCTATAAATTACACTCCTCAATGTGTTTGTGTGTGTGTGTGGGTATTGGTGTGTTAAGAGGGAGAGCACTAAGATCAACAGTATGAATGATTTTTTCCTGTTTTAGATGTAAATGAGATCTCTCAAGAGTATAATTACTTTGTTTGTTGCACCAGGAAAAAGAGAGGGACCAGATTCTGCGACAGGTTTGAATGCAAAGGATGAGGTATTGACGCCCTCGAAGAAATTATCTTCACTCTTACTGGGGACATCTGCATGCAATGTGGAGTTCCTATAGTTGGCAATTGAGGCAAATGGGAATTTTCCTGTTGTTGGTGAGGGCTGAACCTGCAGTAAAACAATCTCAGAAAATTAGACATTAGACCAGGCAGACACTTGTTTTTTCAGAAGGTAGACAAACTTCAATTTTCTAAAATTCCTAATGATCAACCGAATCATGAATAATAATCAGCTCAGCACAAGTGAAAACAACAATGAGATATTCAAGGAACCCCTTCATTACGATCTAACAACGATTATGAGAGGACAACCACCTTGTACCACTCTTCTTCTCATACATATACTGAGGCGTGTAAATATTCAATTTGTACTTTGTCAACCTTGGAAGATATTGATCTACTCCATATAAAATGCATAAAAGCTTCAACTTCTAATCAAAAGGAAAATGACATTTTTTTTTTACTTTGTGCGAAATAACAAAAGAAACGTGATAAAACAAGTCATTACAAAGGGATGTGTTCAACATACCCTAGTAATTGAAGAACAATGAAACTGTCGTTAGACCATTCTTCAATGATCAGCTTCATATGGTGATTGATGTTCTATTATTTAGGTTAAGAATGTAAGGTCTTGATATTTCAACAGTCACTAATATAAATGCCAAAAATCCATATTAACTACCACATCTGATGTTTGTAGACAAAAAGCTTTAACCCAATGAAAGGAAAATTACAAGAAAGAACAAGCCTCCCCCAAAATGCGAAATGGGATGTTCAGGCAACATGATTCTTTATATGTGTATTATTTAAGTAAAATCCAGCAGACTGTCGAATGTATAACCATCATGGACCCTTGCTCCCACCAAGATAAACATTGCTAAATTTGTCAATTAATTTTTATTTGACTAATGAATTTCTCTATGCAGCGTGACAGCGCTTGTACAGGATACAAAATCAGCACATCATGGCCCAAAAACCTTTATTATAATATTCTTCCTTTTTGAGCGAGATAAACTGGAGTGTAGCATATAGAACAGGTGTCCTACAGTTTAAATACTGCCAAAACAACACAGATCCAGCAAGTCCTATTAAGTAATTTTACACGTTTGCTCTCCATGCAATGACAAGTATTTTTAAAGAGTTAACAAAAATGTATCCATGTTTTAAGCTTACCAGTGAATTCAAAAGGAAGACAGGTGAATCCAGAAGGGTTGTTGGACTGAGGCCAGGTGGAATTGTCAAGTAAGGGGATCGAACTTCTGAGTTCTGTGAAAGGTCAGCAGATCTAATGCTTTCTGTATTCAATCTTGGAGCATTAAAACCCGCTTTGGCTGCCCTCCTTTCCAAAAGACCTCCTCGAGAGCTCATTTTCTGCTCAGCAAATGCACTTAACTCAGTTGCTTGATCACCAGCTATTTCCCCATTCTTTTCATTAGTACTACCAGGCATAATCTGTTCGTCGGGTAATGAAAAAAAGGCCCCATTTTTACTATCACCTGTACTTCGTTCAGCAATTGACCTTAAGCTAACATCATCTCCCATTGGAAAGAAAAATGTTCTCGGGCTTGGACTGGGAGGCATCCAATCTCCCATTATAGTAACATGGTCGTCAAATCCACCCATGAATATTAAACCAACTCAGCTTTTTACCAGCTCAAAGTCAGGACTACAAAATCAAGGAGTTCTGTGCAATGGATGTAATCCTGACAGACAAACAAGAAACACCGAATACAATGGAATCATTTTTTAGCCCAACAAATTAACAAGTTCAGAGTACAACGAATAACAACTGAATAGCAATGGCTGGGTATAATATGGGTTCTGGTATAGCATTGGAGAAGGATTTCAAGGGTTTTTTACCCAAATTTAAATTTGAGTTTAAAAAAAAGGTAAGAGTTGGAGATACTCCTATAACTCTCTTAGATCCCTCAACCAAACAAAAAACATTGGCAACTCAACTCATCTAAGTGGTGTTTGGACATTTTGGCAAGTTTTTAAGGACACTTACAATTGGGAAGAAAAATACAACAAAAGAGAATTGATAAGAACCAACTGTAAGATTCTAGATTCATTATGCATCAATCCACCTACGCGCAACCCCTGGAAACATTCAATGATCCTGGGACTATTTCCTTTCCTAGTTTTCGATTCACAAACTCATATTTTTGCATGGCTAAGGTGAAAATAATTGGACATAAGAAAGATCGATAGTCCAAAAGAGTTGGATAAATGAAACCCATTAATTAAAATCCCAAAACATATCCAGATCTAACAAACATGGAAATTTGGTAAAACAGCATTTGAGAAAAATCAAATGCAAAAAGTAAAAAAAAAACTTGCTTTACATGGGCCATCAAACATGAAAACTGAAAAGGATAAATACATCAAATTGAAGAAAGAAGCTATTGATGACCAAACAACCAGGCAATAAATTTACTAAATTAAGAGACACAAAAACAAAAAGGAGGTATAGCAAATACAAAACAAACAAAACCCAGTACAAGGCTAAATCAATGATAAATGATGACCAGAAAATTATTGGGTGAGTACCTGAAAATAACATACAAAGAGCCAGTCAAGCGTAAGATGATTCGAAGGAGACCCTTTTCTGACCTCCGCAACTTATTTTCTGCTTAATGGATTCCCATTTCCGAAGAGTCTTTCTTGAAGGGGAAAGGGAAAAAAATTCCACCCTCCTGTCCTCTCTCTCTCTCTCTCTCTCTCTCATACACACACGCACAAAGTTGCTTAGCACAAATATGATTGAAGATGCGAAAATACAATTACAATTACCACCAAATAAAAATGAGAAGAAAAGTGGGGTCTGTTCGGGTGTTGTGGCGGCCACACTAGAAAATTGATGGAATTTTTTTTTTTTCAACTTTTGGGTTAGAGTATATTCATCTCAATTAATTTTTTTCTTGATCCGATTAAATGAATGTCATTTATGTCCGGATTAAGATGTTCATGAGATAAATCTCTCATGATATAACTCTAAGAAATTAACAAAATTAAAATTTGAATTCAAAACGTCTGATTTTACAACTCATTCTTATTATCACTTAAACTACTTGATAATTTAAATATTATAAGATAAAAAGAAAAGTATTGGAAAAGTTAAAAAAGAAAAAAAAAATTGCTTAAATTAATTATAAAATGGGATTAGAATGTATTATTGATATAACGGTGATTTTGGTTTAGCTTTTATTTGTTTAAAATATTATATCCTTATTTCAATTTTGTTTAAGATTCATATTTTATTAGTATATTTATGTTTTTTGGGTTTTTTTTTTTTTTTTACCATATTAGCTAAATTTGACCTACCAACCATAGTGAGCCACCTGGCTATCTTAAAAAAATTACTAAAATGATTGCATGTGATTCATGTGTTTTGTAACTAATTTCTATGGCTAATGAGTGTTACGGCTAACACCTGGACCCCTCTAAAACAGAAGAAGTTGTGAAGACCACTAGTTTTGACGAGGCTGCTATAATCTAGCTTTAGAAATTATCAACCATAGGAATAAGGGTCACGTGTATCAAAAATCGGATCCATCAAAAAAAATTAAATATAACGGATATATTTCATGGGCGATCTGATCTGAAGTGATGATAATTACTCATTCCTCAAAGTAATGCGTTTACATTTTCAATTTTGATAATTATTCTCTCTAAAATTAAGATAAAATTGTTTATCATTTATTTTCTGAATAAATTGACAGACGAACAATGTTGTATTATATTTATTGACTTTCCTATAATAATTTTCATTTGAATTGTTTGATTATTGAGTTTTATTGAAATTCTAATAATAATTTGATGCTAGTGGAAAATTTGGTGAAAAGAGTTGATGAAAAAGAATTTTATCGTGATGAAGCCGTGTATTTGATCTTTGCCAAAATGTCGAGAAATGTATTGACAAAGCCATGTACACCCTTGACAAAGTGGACATCACCCTTGATTTATTTTTTAAATGTGCAATAATTATTAGACCGATCCCTAAAATTTATGTATTTCAAATTTTGTCCCTCTAAAGTCTAAAAAAATCTCTTTTGGCTATTTTATATTCTCCCTACGTTGAAAATTCTGGCTTGTCTCCGTCAAATAGTAAGCAAATTAATCATGGAGCCTTGGTAAGTTATTGATTGGAAGCAATACACTTTTTTTTTCTTTAAAATATCAGTCTAAAGACTTATCTTAGCAATAAAAAAAGTATTCCTTATTTATAAATTTAAAATAAGAGTAATCTTGATAAAAAAAAAACACTCAAATTCACGAAGGATCCCTCAATCGATAGAGTACAAGAAGTGAGAATGGTTCTTAGACAGTTCTGTTTTGTGCCTCGGAGCACCCAAGGTGAATTCTCCAATGGTCCAATGTTCTGCCAATTCACACATACACAGAGAGAGAGAGAGAGAGAGAGAGAGAGAGATTTGTAGACCATCTAAGTGTCCTAGTGGAAAGGGTGCTTGAAAAGAAGACAGAAGTAGAACAAATTATTTGAGACCATTGATTTGGAATCATTCGGGTGAGAATTGATAGATTTCCCACGTGTTATTCCCCATTAAAATTTTAGTTTTGATTGTTAATTAAGCACCATGCAAAGTAAATTGTTCCAAATTCCGTGATGATAATCTTTATTTGCAATGATTAGGTGTGTTTTTGCTTACCCAACAACATGGAACAAGACGAGTGATTTAGTCTGCCTGTCTATTAATTGTGTCGAGACTTAAAAAGGATTTGTGTCAAAAAAATATTTTATTTATACCCGATTCATTTATAAATTTATGTCTAACGAATTGTGTCATTTTGGTTCATGTCATGTATGAATTTGTGTCTATAATTAGTATATAAACAAGTCGTATTGTATATTTTTTTTTAAATTGACTTCATCTATATTCAGTTCATTGACATCTTGTTCCTTAAAATTTCAAAAATGACATGGAAACTTTTTTAAGTTGTGTGTATTGAAGAAGGTGACATAGTGAGTTGATATCGACCAAACTAATTTGAATAAGAATGTGTACCTCAGAGTGTCTATTCCCAAATTTACTTAGAAGTAATATTCGTTCTCTCTTCTTGTGAGAATAAAAGTGTATTAATAGAGGAAAGCTAGACATGTGGTGCAAGCCAATATACACGTGACAAGTGTCTCGAATACAATATATAGCTTGATTTTCAGGACATGCATCTTGATATCCAAAGTGAAATAGTCTCGAGTTAGGTTAGAAGCTACCACGGAAGCCTGTCCTGGAACTCAGTATTGGCTTGCCAAACTACGACTTTCTTATGGTCCGTTTGGTTTGGTGGATTGAAAAATAAAAGGATAAAAAATTAGAAACATACATTTTTTTATCCTTGAAAGAAGGAATGTTTCATTCTCTTATTTGTGTTTGGTAGGAAGGATGAAAAGTAGAAAAAATTGATTTTTTGTGTTTAGTAGGACAAAAAAAATATAAATGTATATTTTATTACCATATTTATATATAAAATTAATGCATACATAATATGAATAAATAAATATGATATATGCATAGATTAAAAGATATTAATTTTAGAGGAATTGATTTTAATGTGTTGAAAAGAAAACTAATTCATCTATTTTTTTATCTTTTTTATTTTCTTTTTTTATCAAACATAATGTTTTATGTATCCCTCCAACTTTTCATTCTTCTAATTTTTCATCTTTTCAGTTTTTATTTTTCATCATACCAAACGAAACATTAAAGTATCCCCAAAATGATCTATTGGTGTGACCATCTAAGTGGTAGTGTTATTATAATCACCATCTACACACTTCAATAATAAGTTTTTTTGTACAGCGGTGTGACATTATTATTTTATTAAAAATTCACCGGTAGACATTTGGTCTAATAATACTCTTTTTCTCATAAAAATTTTATTTTCTTGAGGTTAAGGATTCGACTACCCCTCTCCAAAAAAGAAAAAAAAATATTAAAATTCAAAATGTGTCGAGATAACTTTTGGAATGTAACGTAATAAATTCACCCTTGAAAACAGGACACGGATTTGGATTTAAATAAGAGAGCGTAGGCAGATGAAGCCACGAGAGAAAGGGACCGGAAAATAATTTATAGAAATTGTAATGTAGAAAAATATACAGACAGGACTCTGCTGTCCGTTACGACTTTCTAAGACACAGCCAAAACACATGGCACCACAGCAGAGGATGAAGTTTTTGTTTTTTAGTGTTAGTGTTATCCCAATCTGCGGAATTGCCAAATGGAGGTATAGTTATATGAGCTGTGACGCATACGAAATCTCTAATTTATAATATAAAATAAGTTAGACATTAATAAATTTATTCGACGATCTTAAAATAAACTCATCTAACGATTACCAATATATTTTTTCACATACGTTATATCGTACTTTCAAGTATGAGTTATCCTAGTTACAAACACTCACCTTTTTTGATGTTAAATCTTAAAGTTATGAGTTCGAATCTCGTCATTTCTTTCCAAAAAAATATAATCAAACATTTCATTGACCTTTTTTTTAATGCGACGCATAATTCAAGGACGAATAAATTTCATGAATACCCCTTGAACTATAGTTTTTTATGTTTAATTGTCTTAATTTTTCTCTTGAATTATATAATTTATTTCAATTAATCCCTACAGTTAAGATTAATGGTGGTTAATTGAGACAAATTAACGACTACTCTAAACATAATTTGTCTTATTTATCGGTTAATTTTAACATAAGTGATTAACTAATTGACTCAATGTGTAATTTATGAATGCAAGTATTTATATCTCAAAATTATTTTGTATAAATAAATTAAAAATAAAAGGTGATTGAGATGATTTTTTTTTTTTTTTTGAAAATTTTCACCTTCGTGACGGAGTCAAAAAATATGGTTTTGACCAAGTCTTTGTCTCTAGCTAGTGTCCCTCACCCTCGTACTGTTTTCACCAAACATGGTATTTTTAGGAACCACTACTACCTCAGTCAAGTGGAATCGGATAAAGGGGATGTTAACAGTATTTTTAATAAAGGGTTAATTATAAAATATTCCTTTCAACTTTGGATAATTTTGCATTCATCCCTTTAAGTTTTAATTTTAACAAACATTTCCTTTTAAGTTTGAATATTTTGCAATTCACTCTAACAATTAATTTTAGATTGTAAAAAATGACGTAAATTAGACATGAGAAATTCACGTGATCTTACTTTGTTGAAAAGATACAATCACCCCTAAAATATTAGCTTTTCTATTTTCTTATTTTTAAAGATAGAATTGGTATCTCGAAAAAAACATACGAGAAAAATGTACAAGATTGAAGGTATAATGGTACTTTCATGTTGCAACCATTGTTATTAGTCAATTTAGTCCACTTGAAAGTTAGAAAGAGCAAATTACAGAGTTTGAAATCATCTGAAGCTGATTGCAACAAAAGACATAATTAAAGGGATAAATTATAATTAACTCTTTAATAAGAAAAAAGTATTTATTGGAGAAACTCAAATCTCCCACGGACTAGTCTTCTAAAAAGAATTTGAGTTTATATATTATACTAGTGCTACTTTTAATTGAGTTAAGTGAGACATTGAGTCTCACACTTGCATAGAGTGGGATCAACGAATAAGATATTTTCAACAGAGAAAATGTTATATAATTTAAATGAAATTTAAAAGATAAAACTCAAATATATATCATTCATTGAGTGAGCGTGAGATAAATGGGTCCTACTAAAAAAAATTGATGGAGCCCACTTATGTAAGGGATGATATGCATTTGGGTCATAACTTTTTAGGTTTCATATGAGTTTTATAGCATTGCTTTTTTAACTGTATCTATATCCTTAAGAGAAATACCATGCTTTCTAAATCATTTACCAAAATTTGTATCCCAAATTAGTATGGGTGGTTGAATCCAATAACTCCACTAGAATATGATTTTGACACATCATTTAGAATAAAAAAAAATTGATATAAAGGAGTACAGTTTTATCCTATCCTCAATATCAATCCAAGGCAAGGGCAACCCATCACTGTTCTATCTTTATCAAGAGAAAATGATTGCCAATGGGGATTCCACTTAAAAAAACAACCACAGAAGAAAAAGAAAAGAGAGAGAAGACCTCCAAGTCAAGTTCTAAACTGATCTTCTGGTCAATGGGACCAGTCTTTTGGAGTGAACCCACCACTTACAAACCTCACCGACTAGGGCCCACAAACGACTTAAGTCATGCCTCGGCCCTTTTTTCCAACAACCCTCATGGATTGAGTTACGCTCTTCATGGAAGACTGACCAGACTTAATATGGTGGGCCGGTTTGATGGGCCTGGAAGTGAAAGTTTTGGTTAGGCAATAAAAATGGATAATACTGCCCAAATTTATTTATCAAAGTTTATATTCTAAATGATGTGTACATTAAATATTTGGTGGAGTTATTAGACCCCACTAATCTAACCACTTACATTGATTTGGGATACAAAATTTAGTCAGCATAGCATTACTGAATAAACATAGTATCCAAATCACTTTTAACATATATATATCATTTTGACAGATCATCCATTGTTAATAAATGTGAGATACACTTATAGAAAATTGGTTCCACTTGATTTTTATAGTAGGTGATCCACTAAAAAAATATATATTAGAGTAAATCTCACTCCATAAAAATACCTCTATCACCCGAACATGTATAAGTCGTGTGATGTCATTTTGTCCCAAACATTCAACAAATATGGATAAAGAGACTATGATAACTATTTACAAACTGTATTTAAATGACCGAATCACATTAGGGTATTTTGATGGTTGGTACAACGTTGGTAATTTTTTGATTAGTTAGTAGGTATAGACAATGATTTTTTGAGTGTAAAAGGGATTTTTTTTTTTCTAATTTTTAATTTTTTGGGGGGAGGGAGAGGAGAAAAGAGGGTTTGAACTTTTAATCTCAATAAGGCAAAGCCTTAAAGGAATAACATCAATGCAAAAAAAAATTTTGTCCATCTATTAATACACTAGGTATGATCCCTAGAGATATGTCACATAAATCTCTCTCTCATGCAAATCTCAAGTAATACTGCATGGACTAAAAATGTAGACTTAAAAACTACACTTAATAACTACAACTATTGATTTTATTATGAATTCTAGCATTTATTGGAATCCACTACCTATTCAAAGGTTGTGATTATTAAATCTAATTTTTAAGTGCATGTAACATTTCTCTATCCTCTCTTTTTTATTCCACTATTTATTTTTTCTATCTTTTCTCTCATGCAGATCTTTCTCTCTTCATATATGTTCCCATGTATAGGCTTGTTAATGGGTTATATTTTGATTCGCATTTCATCTAATTTAAAATTAAATTAAATGTGAAAATTATCATTCAAAATTGATCCAATTTTTCGACAAAATTTATGCTTATAATCCAAAATTCGAATATGTTACAAATCAAATAACTGATTCAATTACTTCAACTGGATCTAAATTTTAATTTTATCAAACAATCACTTAATTTTAGAATATATATATATATATAATTCGGGTAAAACATGGATATTTCAAACTAAATAAATATCTTATGACAAATTTATATATAATTGAATAAAAAAAAAAAGAGAAATTTAGAGGTCGGTCCTTCTATATAAACTTATTTTGAGATAAGTTTGGCAAGAAAACTTGTTTGGTTTTAAGTTTACTTTTTGTCAAGTTTACTATTGTACCCCTACCCTTTGGAAAAGTAATAACCGACGTCTGACTTACCGTCTCCTTCACATAGGTTAGATTATTGAGGTATATTTGATTGAGTTATATAAGAAAATCGTTTATTAAATATTATGATAATTAACGTAAACTTTATATGCAAGTTATATATTCTGATAATTATATATAGAAGTTTGATGTACTAATAAATCGTTGATCTATTAAGTTAAAATCAGATCACAAAAATTCTTAACAATTTAAATTTCCTTAATATTAGTGTTACAATAGTGACACTAATTTTACTGTAGTGACACGAATGTTACTACAGTGACATGAATGAAACTGTTTTCCTTAAAATACTCAATACCCAAAATAAATAATTTCACCATTTCAAATAGTAACACAAATATAACCACAATTTTCACTTACACTACCAATTGTAAATCTTTAGACGCATGTTATGTAACATACACATTTAATTTTCACAATAACATCAAAAATTTGTGCTCAGTAACATATCGACATTTACAAAATACAAGGCAACATGGTTTTCACAATAACATCAATTTTCGAAAGATTATAGTAAAAATACGATCCACAAATTAACAATTTACAAAAATTCTAGTAGTAACACACCGTTAACAGTTGAATTAAGATACTCAACACCAATCAAGAACATCAAGACATCAAAATTCTGAAATTCATTTTTCAGTTATCACACAATAACATGATCTATTTCACAGACACACAACCAAGGTATTTTGAATGTCTTGCACAACAAAGAAAACAACAAAATCGAATTATATAACACTTTAATTTAGTAATAATGAATCTCAATTTTTAAATTAGGAATGCAAAAAAAAAAAATGGACAGTTTGAACTATATTATGTAGAAGTTATATAAAACCCTACAATGAACATTAACTTTTATGTAAAATCACATACCTTAACTCTATTTCTGAATCCCAAAGTTGTAAAGATGTTTTGAATGCAAAGAATCAACTGAAACTTTATCAATGAATTCTACAGTAAACTTGAAGAGTAAAATCGAAATTAGGATCGAGTTTATGTTACTATTTAAAATGGTGAAATTCTTCATTTTGGGTATTAAGTATTTTAAGGAAAATAGTCTCATTCGTGTCACTATAGTAACGTTAGTGTCACTATAGTAACACTAATGTTAAGAAAATTTTGTGATATGATTTTGACTTAATAGACCAACAATTTATTCGTACATCAAGCTACCATATATAACTATCAAAATATATAACTTTCATATAAAACTTTCGTTAATTATCATAATATTTAATAAACGGTTTTCATATATAACTCAATCAAGAATTTCTATATATACCTCAATGATCTAACATATGTGACTTTTCATAACTTGACAAAACTAACACCGTTAGAAATAATTTTGAGATTTAAAAAATGGGTAAATTATACCTAGACCCTCTCAGATTTGTCACTTAATCAGCTGGACCCCCTTACATTTGAAATATTACATCTACACCCCTTCAAGTTTGTGCGCTTGTAACAGAGAACCCCCTGCTGTCCATCTCTGTTAAAAAAAATGTTGTCATCTAATACACAATTAGAATTCACATATTACCCTTTTGTTTTGCCCACTGTCAATTCGTTCAAATCATTTGAAGACATGACTTCTGAACTGTTTTTTATTTTTGGACTGTTCAGCTGGACTGTTTCTCTTATCCATTGCAGCTGGATTTTTTCAGCATGTGGACTTTTAATTTAGCATCTTAGCCGCTGTTATTGTTGGAAAAAAAATACTTACAGCACTAATGGATTACAATGCAGCAGGCTCTATGTTGACCAAGTGTATGCTGGTTCTCTCTTTGCTGCAATAATGCCTTCAACTGAACACTCACTGGAATTCTTTGTTGCTGCTACTCAGGCGACAGTATTGCTACAACTTCCATAATCAGATGGACTTTCAAATTTTAGGAAGAAAAAAAAACACATGACTTGTGTTACATATTTACATCACCTTTTTTTTATTATTTTAAGAAAAGAAAATTTTAGCAAAACTGTCAAAAAATCTGTTAGAAACAAATTTTCTGTCTCATAACAAAAATTTTGTTACACTATAACTGCCAAAAAATCTATTACAAAATATAGACAACTTACTGTTATGACCTTCTGCAACTTCACTCCTTTCAGCCGCCCAAAGTGCAACTTGTGCAGCAGCAGCACAGAACACCACACAACACCATCTGACAGCTCTCCAAGCCTTTTTAGCAGAAACAAACCCTAGCTCCATGCTTTCAAACTAACAGCTCCAAACTTGCTGCAAAAGTAGTCCAATGCTAGACAACACTTCCCAAAGACAGATTATTAAAGAGGCAGTATACCTCTATTAACAACCCACTTTATCCTTGCAGTAGGTAGCAAGATTTGGTCCCTTTGCAAGAGCATCCTCCCAGCAATTGGCAATGTACCAGAATTTGAAAAATCAAAAGAATTTCCAATCTGGACTGCAAATGATGCCAAAAAATCAACTATGGCATTAGCCTCTCTATATATATGTTTTATCTGTACATGTAAAACATATTTACATCCCTAGTAACCATACATCCAATATATTGCTGGGAGCCAAAAACAATGCAGGTATCCAATATATGCTGGGAGCCAAAAACAATATAGGCATTCAAAAAACATCACCTAAGCATTAATAATAATTCTCAATGTCAACATATTTACATCCCTAGTAACCAGACATACAATATATTCATGGGATCCAAAAACAATGCAGGCATCCAATATATGTTGGAATCCAAAAACAATGTAGGCATCCAAAAAATATCACCTAAGCATTTCTAATAAACACAAAAGATGCACTTCCAACAAAAGCTCCAGCCTACTTAAAATACCCCATACCAACAACAAAAGTTACTTTCCTAACTAAAAAGGAATTTAGAACATAGCATATTTAGTTTCCACAACCACAGTAGGTGCAACAGGTTCAGAAACTTTGTTACTCCCTTCTTGAGTGCTTGTCTTTGCTACTCCAGTCCTCAAAAGGCCTATTTTTTTTCTTTTCTCATCCCTAACAAATTGAATTAGTAATGTCAACACATTATTATTCAGATGTTAAATAACAATTTACTATCGTAGCATAATTAAAATTTTAGTATAGGATATAAGATTAACTATAACAGATGAATACAAGCAAAAAAAAATAACTACAACAGGTGAATTTACACACCTTATTGCCTAGCATAGCTTCCAAACCTTTCATTCCTGCATTAGCTTGAGAAGACTGAGAAGCAGCAATTCCACAGCCCGGTGTACTACTAGCAGCAGTCACACCTCCTTGCCCACTAGCAGCAGCTGTCACACCTCCTTGCCCACTACTAGCAGCAGTCACTCCTCCCTACCAAAACAACTTAAAGCATTATCATCTTAAAGAATTAAATATTTAAAGCCTCTTAAAGCATTAAAAACTTAAAAACATTATGACTAAGCATCGTAAAACAACATGTTATAATGTAGTAACAGTTATACCAAAGTAATTTTAAAAGTATCTAGCATACCAGATGTTAAAAATGAAATAAAACATACGAGTAACCTAATTTTACACTCACATCCGAAGTCGATCTCTTTCTTTGACCTTTTCTTATCTTTATTGGACCTCTCTGACAAGTCCTCTTATTATGACCATACTCTTTGCAGTTTACACATCAAACAGTGCAAGATCTTTTAGAGTGAGTGGATGGGCCTGATTCATCTACCTCTCTTCTTCTATTTTTCCTTGGCCTTCTGGAGAGTCTTCTTAATGGTGGTGGTAGCAATTGAGATGGAAATATGCCACCTAATTGTGGCCATAACTTGACATCAAGAATGGGATGAATCATTTCACTGTAAGCCTTGAGGTATGTCTCCATATAATAACATGGATCACAAAAATCCTCAAGGTTTTGCCTCCTATATGCAATGCCAACAGCAACATGCTTGCAAGGTATTCCATTGATGTCCCATACCCTACATTCACAAGTCCTCTTACCAATATCAACTACATAATGAAATGATCCATCTGTAATCTGAAATTCATAATGACCAGCAAACAAGAAGGTACATTTTTTGGATTCATGCTTCACAGTATTCAACTTCTCCACAATTTTTGGTGTCACTGAGTTAGGCTAAGTACATGCCTTTTCAAACCTCTTTTGTAACTTTTTCATAAGTTTAGCCCTCAAACTCTCTAGCAAGGTTAATATAGGTTTTTCCCTCAACTCTCCAACCCAATTGTTGAATGACTCACTCAAATTGTTTGTCACATGGTCACTTTTCATAGAAGTATTAAAGACATGTCTTGCCCACATTGAGGTAGGCATCCTTTGAAGCCATGCAAAGGCTGCATGCTTTACATCCTTAATTCTCTCCATGGCATAATTGAAATCTTGTGGTGTGTTTGCCCTTGCAACATTCCAGAACAATTTCCTTAGAAGTAACCCAGAGAAGGTGGCCCTAAAGTTGTTATAAATGTGCCAACAACAATGTCTACTAAAGGCATGTGACACAATATGATTTATGGCCTCCTTGCAACCCTGCATAAGTACACAAAAATTGCATAAGTAGAATAAAATCATTAGTCAAAAATTGCAACTGGAAACAAACCATTATTTTCATCTAGTCCAATCGCAGATAAAAGCACACCTCCGTAAGGCCCTTTCAAATGGCACCCATCCAAACCTAGGAAAGCCCGGCATCCTCCCATGAAACCTTGCCCAAGAGCAGAGAATCCAATAAAGATTCTCTTGAAAGATGGAGAAGCTTCCAAGTTATGCAACTCGTAATGGATCTTGGCAATGCTACCCGGGTTTGTTTGATTCACCAAATGAGCATATGTAGGCAACCTTCCATACAAATCACCATGGTTACCTTGAATCCATTCTAGAGCCTTCTTTCTTACCCTATACAATTGCATACTGGGAGGTTAGACTCCATACTTTTTTAGTTCTTCCCTCATTCCTGACATTGTCACTTTAGGATTAGCCCTCAACATATTTACTAGTTTTTTAGCAATTCATGGTGCATTTGCTTCCTTGGGCTTGGTATTCCTAACACAACTATGGATAAAGTTATATGTCTTTACCTTGTAGGTAAGCATATATGGCAAGAGAGAAGCATGTATCCTGCAAGGGCACCCCTTAACACCACAGTGTGTTGTTACCCTCTTCCTTTCATTTTTATCTTTGACCAATGGGAATCCCTTAACGCATCTCTAAAGGCATTGATGTTTGGAAATAACATTCCTTTCTCAAATTCAATTTTTTCACCTTCCCCAACGTTGAACATTTTACCATGAAGTGAACCATCCAAAGGGTCATCCTCACGATCATCATCTTCATCATTAGAATCTATATGTTGGCCACCCTCATCATTTGACTCATAGTCTGATAAAGGTCCACCATCTTCCATATCATCAATATCCATCTCAGTATCCAGTAACTCCAAATCACTCAAACTAATATCACTTTCAGTGTGCACACACCACCCATCATCATCACTAAATTTGTTCTCTTCATCTTCGGCCCCAATTTCTTTCTCATCACCATGAATTCCTGTGTTCCTAAAGGTCGAGGATTAGGATCTTGCACATCTAATGGCTGCTGAAACTGAGCATCTTTGATATACAATTGAATCACTGCACACTTGTTGTGTAACGTGAACATCTGTAGGACATCTGCATCCGTTCTTATATCAATTTCTTGAGTAGAACCAAGAATAGAACACGTCAATGTTATAGAAGTGTTTATGCTAGAGGAAACATTTTTCAAAGCCACTTCACACACATCACTTAACAGATCCAAATAACAGTACTTCTCAAGGTTGATATTTTTCACAAAAAATTGATCTGCTAAGTAATGCACAACCAGGTCATGATAACGAAAAACGGCCATCATACACATGAACAAAACAAAACAACTATTTAATGATAACAGTTTGTCAGCTTATAAAAAAACAAAGGTATAAACATTCAATGACATACATACATTGGATTGAAATACAAAAAAAAATCCCAATCAATATCTTTATGAAAAAACCAGTAGCTTTGGGTGTGTGTGTGAGTATATAGGTCTTTCCGCTACTTCCACTTTTAAGTGGTTGTATCGGATTGATTCTTTTGTCTGTTCAAAAAAATTAGCTATATGTTGTGTGTGGGCGCTTGCTCACGTGTCTGGGTGTGTGTGGTGTGGGGTTTCTGCCGATCCCCTATCTAAAAAGGTGGTACGTAAGTGTGTTCCTGGAGGACTGGGCTATCCCACATCGAATAGCTTTGGGTGTGTGTGTGAGTATATAGGTCTTTCCGCTACTTCCACTTTTAAGTGGTTGTATCGGATTGGTTCTATTGTCTGTTCAAAAAAAAAGTTCCTGATGTTATTTTCAGTAAAACAAAAACCAAAATCCAAGTGATTCCCTAATCAGTATTGAGTACTCAAAAAATAGAAACAGAATCAATATAGTTTTCAAAAAATCTAGACCTCATTAGTACAGACTTTTCCAATAAACAAACAGATAAAATTGAGGTTTAATTGACAATGCCTCCTGATGCTAACTTCAAATTGCATGTTTGTAATTTGGCAGCTTTTCCATTTCATTGTGTCCTCGTTGAAATTATGTTTGTAACTCATAACTGATGATTATTCACACATTAAGCGATTTGGGACAAAATGTTTTAGTTAAGTTGAAACGAACAGATTGTTTGGAAAAAATGAACAGATTGCTTTTCCATTATTTGAACAGTTTTTTCATTTCAAAAAAACGAACATATTGTTTGGAAAACGAAAACGAAAAGGAAAAAAAAAACCCTAATCAGGATGTGTACCTTTCACCACCTTTGAATCTTTCACCTCCTAGTAATCTTGGATCCATTTGGGAACACCAGACGCCAAGAACAGGAGACACTGGAAGAGTTCCTCCAGTTGAGAGAATGAGGCCTACAGTGTTGGCGGGTGTAAAAAACGAGAAAGCTTATATGCTCAAGTAGAGGGGTAGTTCAGTATCTAGGGGCATTTAGGTCTTTTCATTGGTTCCGTTTCTACCATCAATTAGTCGTCAACCACAAGGGTGTAGATGTAATATTTTAAATGTGAGAGAGTCTAATTGATTAAGTGACAAACTTGAGAGGGTTTAAATATAATTAACCCTTAAAAAATAAGTGAACTTAAGTAACTACATATAAATTTAAACATCGACTTATCTCAAATGAGTTTCCTTTCAGAATTTAAGTCATTATAAGTTTATCTAAAAAAACTCACCTTCAATTTTCACTTAAAAAAAAAAACTGGATATATTTTTGATAAATTCGATTTAAATTTGGATCACATTTCGTTTTAAGATCCAATCCATCAGAGTGGTGGGTCATTTGGGCTCGGGGATAATCCTATCTTGCTAAAGCTAATGCTAGTACTCGCAAGTCGCAATAGTCTTAACGTCTAACGACTATCTGCTCTGCTGACGTTAACGTTGTCGGCACGGGTCCCAACGAGATTGAATTCCATTATTTGATGACTGATGACTGGTGGGTGGTATTCCGCCCTTCAGCGACGACTCAGCGTGAGTGGGAGACCTTAAAGTCTCTTACAACTATATAATATAATATATATATATACATTCATCTGAAATGGAGTGAGGACCTTGATCCGTTGGAGCTCTTGGAAATTGGGGATCGAATCAAGCGCTTCACCGGGATAGAATCGATTTATAATCCGGTAGTCGTGAAGTTTCTCTGAGCGGTAATAGGTAAAGCTTCTATTTAATCAATGGGCTCTTCGGCGTACATGCGTGGATCTACATGTGTGTAATGCATTGCATCATTTTAATGGTTTTTTTAATTGGAAGCAAATTATAATTTTCTTTTGGACAAGCTAAATATCATATTGTACATGCGTGGTGGAGGTTAGAATGTTTTTAATTGTTAAAAATATATTAAAATTGACGGTTTTGATCATGGGTTAGAGATGTTAATTAGGGTTTACTTTGAATAATTTTAAATTATTGATGTTATTTGGGGTTTTTTTAATTAGAATGAAACTTGGTATTAATTCAAAGATTAAAATTGTTTTAGTTTTGTTTGGTCAGGAAGGTTTTAGTATGCTGTGATTCCTTCATAGCTCATACAATGTGGGACTCCAGAGGGTTTTAATTTGATAATATAAAGGATTTGATGATAAATCTTGTAGAGATGATACTACATTACAACTCGTGACTAATACGTCAAAGTCTGGGATTGTTGCTGCTTGAGAACTAGCGGGCATAATTGCACAGCATCGCACTTCAACAGTGGGTGTCCTTCACGGCACACAGTTTAGATAAGCCCTTTACCACTGCTGACATGCTTTGGGGCTGCTACTATAGATAACTTTTTCGTTTAGAGAAAACTCAAACTCTACCTGAAAGGAACCCCAGCATATGCAGTCATTTGCCTGCTATTTTCTTGGTCAGGGAGGGGCATGTAGCCTTATTGTTGTAGGTGACAGTTTACACTCTGGTCCAAGCAATTCTTTTTGTGACTAAAACCTGAGAGTCATGGAACCTAATACACTGATACCAACAATCATGTGCTTTAATTAATTTTCAGAAAGCCCCATGAGTAATGGAACACTCCCATGCCTATAAACACTGGGGGTCGGTGTGATGTTGATCAGGTTATAGTCTTTAAGATATCCTCTTAACTATTTAATTCAACTGAGAAATGTTTCAGTGCCAAATTAAGAAATGAGGGATCTAATTATCTTCACTGTACTTTATGAGAATTTCCACATTATTTGCTTTAAGGAAAAAGAAGACTGTGGGAATCTTAATTTGGAATACCTCCTGGCATAGTGTCACTTTTTGGAAATTTTCCCCCTTGTCCTGCTTGGCTTAAATAGGGTGATACCTCAAAGAACAGTCCTGGATTGCTCTGGGAGGAAGGGCACAACATAGGTGGAGATGGATTTTAAAAAGACAAGAGGTGTAAGTGTATTTTTGACACAGAAACTTAGTCTGTGTTATGTGTCACGACTAAGTTGAGTTATGGTAAAAAGCTTCGTTGAATTCTCACAAACTCAAATTATATAAGCTCCCCATCATCTCCAAGTCCTACAAGAAGAGAAAGGTTCACAATGTATGTTGGTTCAATATGTATTCGGTATATGGATGATTTGAGCATTTTGTAGGCGATCATTTTTCTTATAAAAAAAGCTTCCTATGTTGGAACCAGGCAGTCAGGGTAAAAAATGCGTGTGAGAATGCTATGATGATCTTGAGTATTAGAAAACTAGTATGCATGAAAGGAATACCAACTTCATTGCTTGATTGATGCAATATGGTGGTTAGGTGTTCTGTATATTTGAATCAACTCAGTAAAAGTAGCTAATAATAGAATTAAAAATCTATATTTCTTTTGATTTGTCTTGGTTAAGACAAAACATTGGAAGTTCGGAAGTGATGTGCTGTTTTTGATAATTATTGTTGGCAAAATCTTATATGTCCATAGATCCCATGGGTTCTTTTATTATTCCTTCCATTTTCTTCATGTGGTTGAGTTGAAGATTATGAAAGTACAAAGCATTAGCAGAGCTAGAAAATCTCACTGATAAGAAATTTCTCTATTAGTGGATTGATAATATGCAGACACTCCAATTGCAGGAGTGTATATGGCTTACTTAGCAACTGCTGAGGTTTGTGATACAAATGCGGCAGCACTTGCAAGTGGTGATCTGCGCGTCCTGGAACCTATCTTCCAGATTTATGGGCAGTGTCGAGCATTCTCAGGCCCGATTGCCACTCTTAAGGTGTTTGAGGACAATGTGTTGGTTCGGGAGCTGCTTGAAACCAGAGGTGAAGGCAGGGTTCTAGTCATAGACGGTGGAGGAAGCAAGAGATGTGCCTTGGTGGGAGGGAATTTGGGACAGTTGGCCCAGAATATGGGGTGGGCTGGTATTGTACTCAATGGCTGCATTAGAGATGTAGATGAGATCAATGGCTGCGATATTGGGGTTAGAGCCTTGGCATCCCATCCCCTGAAATCAAACAGAAAAGGCATGGGTGAAAGGCACATTCCTATTCATGTTGGCGGAACCTTAATTCGTGATGGGGAATGGTTGTATGCAGACAGTGATGGTATTCTTGTCTCAAAAACCGAGCTGTCTGTCTGAACCACAAGTTGAAGCCATGGTTATTTAGAGTTCAATTCCTCTGATTGTAAGAGTAGTTGACTTCGATTCTTCTGATCTAATAAGAGTATTATGATCAAAGCATAAATCAATGTGCTTGCAGGCTAAGCATTGAAATGAAGTTGGTATTTTGCTTTCTATATCAGTGATCAAAATTTGAGATGCTGATCTAATCAGATTATCATGATCAATATATAAATGAAGTTGTTCACTTGTTAAACGGTATGGCTGGTATTTTTTGTCTTGCTCGTTAAGCATGAAATGGTGTTGGAATTTGTTTTTTAGGAAATTTTGCTTTCTGCATTGTGATATTGTTCTTGGCAGGTCATATTCGCATGATATTGGCTGCTTGCTGTCAATTTTTGTGTATTACTATCATTTCCTCTCTTTTCATATATATAGTTGTTGCTTAGACAATCTCAGATTTGATATAGGTACACCACACAGGATACACCACGGCTGCTCCCACGATTATCTGTGATCTGCTTACCATGTTACTAAAAGCCGCTGGCCAAGTGAACAAGACTCCCCCCACTCTGAGATTTGACGAGGGTCACAAATAATTTTGAGTCAGTTTTGATTTGGATTTTTCTAATTCCTTGTCTGCAAACCATTAACAGAGCCTCTTAAAGCATTACATTCAGCAACTGGAATTTGTCAACCACAATCCTTAACATGCCAATGTGTAAACATTATTTAAAAGACAAAAAACTAGGAAGAGGATTGCCAACTAGAAAGGAACAAACAGACAAACTACTTTGATTCCTATATTGCCATGAACGAGTCATGACAATCTCATTCCTACAATTCTACTAGCTATGCACACAAAAAGAGCTGCACCACAGAGAAGTCTCGAAGTGTGCGGAATTTGGATTTGCGATCAATCAGCTCTTTTAGATAAAAGCACTTCGTCCTCCCCTCCGACTATGCCTATCGTAGGCAGTATTGAACTTGTCAACCAGCTCATTCATTGTACTGCAAAAAACATTGAAGAATTAGACTCTACCGGGCTGGAAGGCAAAGCTCAAAACTACGCCAGTAAAACACCAAATTAATTCCATCTAATCTCCAGCTTGTTACCAGATAAAACAAAAAAGAAAGAAATAAGGAGTGTGAATAAAAGAAAGCTATACATCATACCTTGAACAGTTGGTTAACATGGCCAGGTAAGAAATCAATAACGTGTCATTGTATTCCTACAAAAACAAAGGAAGCCATGAAACTAAATATATGGCAAAGATGATAGTTTAACTAACAAATAATCTCTCACTGATATATAACCCATATACCTCCATAACCAAATATAAAAACAGAGAAAACAAATGGCATAATAACACCAATGTGCCCACAAGCAGTTATCTAAACAATATCACATGTTTGATCTGCCAAGAAGGAAATAACTTGACATGCCCCTTTCCTGGCAACGGTTTATCCACCACTTGGGAGAAACCAAATCCAAACTTAAACCAAGAACATAGAATAATGATAAGGTGATTAACCAGAGAAAAATCATAACATTTTGAAAGCACTCACCATCAAAAAATCATCTTGAAATTTTTCCGATTCAATGGCTGGTAATCTTCTCAAGAGACTAGACACTTGTCTTAGCAATGAATTCTCGCAAGGAATTTCACCTGCAGTTACAGATCTAGTAAGTTTTTACAGTTCTGGATCTTCTTACCCATGTTGTCCAATGCAGTTGATAACTTAGGTTGCCTAACTTACTGACCAATGCCACCTTGCAAGGAATTTCACCTGCAGTTACAGATCTACTAAGTTTTTACAGTTCTGGATCTTCTTACCCATGTTGTCCAATGCAGTTGATAACTTAGGTTGCCTAACTTACTGACCAATGCAACCTTGCAGACACTCAAATCAGAAGCATAGTATCATTCAGGGATCAGTTAGTACATGCAGCCACATGCCAAATTGTTGATTTGATCAGTAGATGCCGAAATTAAACAATTGAAGAAAACTCCGAACAAAAGGATAGCTATGAGGGTTACCAAATTTCTGACAGCTGTTTCTTTGTTTTTGTTATTATTGCTCAGAAAACACTTTTCTCATACTTTTTTTCCAAATAACGTTGCCCATCAACAAAATAAAAACACATACCCTTTTGCATAGCAAGAAGATAGTGGTGAAGCACTCTAATCCTGCTATTCAGCATCTTGATGGCACTATGTATGCCCGTAAGATGAGCAGCCACTACACACAAACACATTTGTGAGTCCTTTGCAATGTTTTTCCTCAAGAAGAAAATAATATGAACGGCAAATTATAAAGAATCTTTTCTCTTTTCACCAAAAGGATTGAAGGCATGTAATGAAATTAACTAATTATTTACAACTGGGGTGGGAAAAGCTCACGCTGAGTTGCAGCAGAACCTCCATCGGATGGTTTAAGATGTGCAACATGGTCAACCGAGATCCGTTCAGCTTCAACTGTCTTTAAAGCAGTTACAAAGATATTAGGTCGACCTAGTCTCAAATAATAGTTGAATATGATGTAAACAAATGAATATGCCAAACCTCTATAGTGTAGCTGGAACGCACAAAGATAAGCTGTGGAATGCCATCTATGACGTGCAACTCTTGAGTTGTAATGATTAGTCCGACAGAAAGAAAGGGTCAGTATACCAGTAAAATTAGCGCATACAGGAAAAAAAATTATCCTACCAAACAGACTCCATGACCATGTTTGGAAAAATATTGTCTGTATAACCCAATAACACATCCTTGAAAATTTTAGTCTACTTAGAAAGCCATATTTCAGGTGTGAAGCAAGATGCATGATCTTTACGGAAAGATTTTTAGGACTGGCACCGATACAAAGCAAACAGACTGATTAAGAATCATTAAACGAATTTTTGTTTTCTAAAAATAACAAAAACAGAAAAGAGGTGACGATCTTGAGGTTTTCTTTTAGCCTCAGCTACCCTAAGCACATAATTGATTCATGTTAATTTTGATAGGGCTAACTTATTTCCAAATGGACAATTCTAAACCTAATATTAAGATGTTTGCAGTGTGGCCAGATTCTGCAACAGTCTAAAGCATAAGGGTGTATTAGTTTCTAACCTAATGCAAACCAACATGAGGCGGCCTATCTCAAAAAGAACAATCATGGAAACAGTGTACACATAACAACTAATGGAAATGAGGAATAAATGGACTATAATCTCATAATTTTTCATTTTTTGGTACTGGGCTATATCCTCATACTTTATGATTCGAGAAATTAAAAAAAAAAAAGGTAAAAGCAATTTTTTGCTAATGAGACATGATCTTGCCATTGGTCTATCCAATTAATCTTGATGGTTTAAAACATAAATTTCGTAATACAACACTATCAACAATTCACAAAACAGAGATATGTTGATACACAGACTGATGATAAAGAATTTAGAAGCTCACTAACATCACATAACTTGTAAACCATAAGTAAAAGATCAAGCTTACTTACCACTTTCATAGATAGACACTGGCAGATCTTTCTGTGCATGATTTATCGAAGGATTGAGGAGAACATACACAGGGCTTTCATTAATATCCATTAACTGTTAAAGACAAGCAATTTTCATGATGAATTGACATAAATAAACAAATCCATTGCAATGTAATACTGAACATAAAGTATACTCAATGCATATGAGACTTCACCCAAAATAAAACATGATGTCCAATAAACAATTTAAAAATATGACTCTGAACAAGGGAACCTACAGCAAAATGCAAGACAGAAAAAGCGATTTCATTGTAATATAGCTTTATCATCTGACATAGTTAGGCACTAACTCAGGGCGATAGTGGGAAAGTTGTTGGAGAATAAACTCTCTCTCTCTCTTCCCCCCCCCCCCCCCAACCAAATCATTTATCATCTGACATAGTTAGGCACTAACTCAGGGTGATAGTGGGAAAGTTGTTGGAGAATAAACTCTCTCCCCCCCCCCCCAAAACCAAATCATATATCACCTACTTGTGCAACAAAAGAGCTAAAGAGTCTCGCAGGACAACCACACGGATGTAATACCACAACTTAAAATCAACAGGGTTAGCTGGGCAATGTATGTTTGCAGGCACTGGAAATGTAAGTGCATACACATTTGAATACATCCACAACAACCAATGGGTATTCACTAATCTTGCTTATAACCACCAGTAATGCAATGAACATAAATTAGACAAACCCTTCATACAGATATCTTGGTGTAGAAATCATGTCTCCCCTCCATTCCCACATCCCAACCCCTCTCCCTCTCTCTCCAATTCTCTTGCACCAAAAAAGTAGAATCAAGTACATCAAGAAACAAATTCGTGGGATACTCATATAAATGAAATGTACTGTTTCATTCAAGGAATGCAATGCTTCCTTCACTGTCCAATATAATTTCTGCTACTCCCATATATTTGCAACCACATAACTAAATTAGCATTTTGTTCTTTGACCAATTTGGATTTCACAGGTGTCGCCAGAGACAGGACAAGTGAGAGCCTGTAGCTCCAATAATTGAAAACAAAGAAGCCTGCACAACTAAAGAAGCCTAATTACAACAAAAACATAAGCACTTGCGATATGAATTGCAATGTCACGCCACAGCCATAAACCAATGCCAACAATCAAAATATATCATTGTCACATTACATATACGAAATATGGTATTGAGGAGTGCACAACAATTGAAGCACGTTGATTCAAGTTAATTCAAATTGAAAAGGTGTATGGGTGTAGTAGTCGTACATGAATGAAGTGTGCATCAAGAGCATGGGTTAAACTTTAGCAAAGTCGAAAACTTACAGCTTTGTGGATAAGCATATCTGATTCCTGTGCATCATTCCCCGTCGAATACCATCCCAGTATATAGAAATTAGGAAAAACTTTCTTATCTGCTCCACAAAAATTATCGACATATTAGAAGACCCCAATATATATATATATATATATATATATATATATATAGAGAGAGAGAGAGAGAGAGAGAGAGAGTTGAAAAGGACTGACATAGCTCTTGCTTCTTCTCGAGGAAGGCACGGTCGAGAGAATGGTTGGAGGGATCGTAGAGAAGCTCGAAGCTGTTGAAGATCTCGACGGTGCGACCCCTTTGCACGCCGATGACGCAACCGAAGACCCTGGGCGGAGGAGGCGGTGGAGAAGTGGCGGAGTCACCACCGTTGGAGGAGGCGGAGTGAGGGGGTTGAGACTGAGACTTGACCCTAGTGTAGTGATCCGATATGTTCACAATTACCAGTGGGTGAAGCTTGAATGTTAGCCCACTGCTCGAAGATGACGCCATCGATGGCTGTGTTTCTATTTCTCCGATCCGATGGAACCACGTTTCCCCGAAATGGAATTGGCAGACGGAGGGTTTTGGCACTGCCCTTGTTTTTTCGCCCTTTTCTCTATTTCCTTTTTTTTTTTTGTAGGGTTAATCGTAAATTGTGTCTCAAATAAATTTTCCAAATCTTTAATTTATACCTTTAAAGATAATTTTTTTATCCTAAAAAATATAAATTTATATTAATATCCACTCGAAGTTAACATCCGTCCAATTTGCCATTTACAATTAAATAAATAAATTATAATTAGATCCCCTCATATTTGTTATTTAATTATTTAGATCTTATTATATTTAAAATATTATACCTACACTTGTGAGAATCGAAATATAACTAAAAGTGTTTCCTCAATTAAGCATCAAAATAATTTTATTTAAGTAATGTATTGCATTGCATATATAGAATGTTATATAATATCAGTAATCTTGAATATTATATAATACTTGCATTATATTAGACATTCAAAAGGTAAGTTTGATTTTGAATTTTAGAGTATAATAGACCCATAAAATAAAAGATAGTATAAAAATTATAATTATTTATTAGGATGACATCATGTTTTTTAATTGTTACATTAATATTCTAAGGGTATATGTATAATATTCTAAATGTGAGGGGTCTAGTGATTAAACGACAAATTTAAATAATCTATTTATAATTTATTTATTTAATCTTAAACGTCAAAGGAATGACTATTGGCTTTAGGTGTATATTAATATAAATTTATATCTTTAAAGGTGCAAATTTAAATTTTTGATCTTTTAGAGTGCAATTTGTGATCAATCCTTATTTATAATTCAGAGAGAAGGAAATTACATTGGTCCAAAAAAAAGAAGTGAAAATTACAATATAAGATGTCGATTCTTACCGTTTTGTATTGTGTCATTTTAAATCATGTTATTTTTAAATTATATTATTTCAATTTGTATTGAGTTCATATGAGTGTTCATTTTAATCAAAAAAATATTTAACTCAAAAATAATGATATTACTTCTATAATATTTATTTTTTACTTATAATATCAATTAATCATATAAATTGTGTTTAATTTTAATTTGACTTATTTATTATCCATATTAATGGACTATGCCATTTTTAATTTTGTGGCGTGTTGAATTTAAGGTTGAGTTGAATCGATTTGAATTATAGCATTGAATTCGTATCCAATTGTATTTATATATAAAAAGGTAGAGTTATTTTCACCCCACAAATATCTATTTTCACTTAATAAATTTTTTATAATCAAAATTTTTTTTATTAGTATAATTAAATTATTAAGTTCACCTCTTCTATACTCACCTCATTTTAACTAAGTTCGCCTCATACTATACACACCATTTTAATAACAAGTCTATTTTCTATATTCTCAAAACTATGGTTTCATTCCCTACTTCTTATGATATACTTCACATAAAAGAGATTTTTTTAAATATATATTTCTATAGTAAGATATATATTAGTATTATTTATCGTTTTAATTTTTTATTTGATTTCACTTGTGCTACGTGGATTTACGGTTTATAGGTGTGTCAATACATAATATTGTTGCTTTGACAGTTTATATCTATTCAAATAGATACAAACTATTATGTCAAATCTGGTTATTTACTAAGCAATTCACTTGGGCATGTTATTGAGGACGATAACACTTCTTCCCCCCCCCCCCCCCCCCCCCCATCCCATGCTTTGGAAATATGTTTGGCACATGAAGGCTCTCCCTAAGGTTAAGCATTTTTTGTGGAGGGCTTGTCACAAATATTTTGGCCACAAAGGAGAACTTATTTAAAAGAAAATGTGTTTCTTCGCCTTGTTGCCTTGTTTGCATGATGGCTGCTGAATCCATTGAGCATGTGTTTGTTTGAATGTGGTTGGACCAAACGTGTCTAATTTTGGCTTGGATCTTTCTCTTGGATGGGATGTTGGAACTTTTTCTTCTATTATTCAACGATTCTCCTGATGTTTGGATATTGTTGGTGATGCCCAATCTCGGCTTCTAGTCCTGGGTAAAGTGGCCACTATGGGTTGAATTATTTGGAAATCGAGGAACCTAAAGGTTTTCAATGCTGTGGAGGTCGATCCTATTTGCAACGGTTGTTCGTGCTCAACATTTATGGGGTGATCTTTTTCAGGTGAAGGCTGCTGTCCATCATTGTTCTAAAGCTTTAGTGGCCTAGGAGGTAAGTTTCCCCTGAGACTAGTCTTCTTGTTTGCTGTGATGGCTCTTTTTCTTCCAAATTTGGGAGGCCCTATTCGGGTGTGGTGGTCTGTAAAGAGAATGGTGAGCTGGTTTTTGGTGTTGCTAAATCATTTCCTGTTGCCTCTTCCTTGTCTACTGAAGCTGAGACAGTGCGCCAAGCTTGCTTGCTGATGCTCTGATGCTTTCTAACCTTACTATTATGAATGATTATTTAAGCATTATCAAGTTAAGTTCTACGAAACATGCCCCACATGGGAAATTAGCGTCATCATGAACGATATTAGATTTTATGCTAGGTTACATCACTTATGCTTTTTACACAAGTCTAGGCCCTGTAATAGGGCTACTCATTGGGTGGCAATTTCTACACTAACCAATTTTCTTCCGATGGATTGGTTAGGTTCCCCCCCCCCCTTCCTGAGCTTAAGGCTTCCCTTCTCTCTTATTGTAATCAAAATTTTTCAACTTAATACAATGGTTCCCATCCTATTTACGATAAAAAAAAATAGAAGTTAATATTAATGTCCACATTATAGCAATACAAGTTGCTCCTCGTGTTAATTTAATAAAGGTTGTTTTGACAAAAATTAGCATAGGTTTGTAGAAAGTGATATACTCATGTTATTTATCAATCCATATTTATAAAAAAAAAAAATTCGTGCAAGGTGTATGAGAAGAGGTGGTGAATGAAACTTTAATTATGAAAAGATAAATGTGAGCTTTTTAGTGAAGGGTTAGTGGACTCAAAAAAAAATAGATATTCGTTCAAAATTATCATTTTTGAATCGGATATTAATCATACGTATTGAATGATAGGCGTATACGGAGATATCCGTATAAACTTGTGTGGAGATGGACTGAAACTCATCCCTACCCTGCTAAACTCCTGTAATATATATATATATAGTTAACAAATAACATTATTAAGTGAAACACATATTTATTATACATATTATTTTTGTGAGTTTTTATATTTGATTTATTTGTTATGTAATGAGTTTTCATAATTCTTGTAAATATATTTGTGTGATTTTCTGTTCTTTTTTTTTTCTTAAAATTATATAAATTAATTATTATAGGTGGGAACAGAAACAGGAACGGGAATCAAAATTTACCCACGAGGTGAAAAAAGAGATTAAAATTTTCTCTGCTAGCGGGAATGAACAAATATTTTTGAAGTGAGTATGAGAGTAGAGATTACTCCTTTGCCCCCTGCCCCGGTCCACTATCATCCCTATGTATATACAACATTATATGAATTTAATAGTTTGATAATAAAATTTTAATGCGGTAAAAGTAGATATATTTGGGGGTTGAAATAGGCCCACCCATGTATAAATTGAAAACCCTTAAACCAAAAACTACAACTAATCCCTACAATCTGATGCGTAGACTTTAAGCGAGTTTAGTAAGTAAATTAGATTATGACATGAGATTATTGCAATCTTATGATAAATTAAACTTTAATTATTAACTCTAATTGAGTGATCTAAAAATTGTCCACTCTTATAATCTAGTGTTATGTTATGTTATTTTTAGTTTAATGTTTTCCGGATTAGCGGTGCATTGGGCTAATATAATCCCCCCGCGACGGATAAGACTTAACCGGGCGAACAAACATATGTGATAGGCCATAGACTATCGGCTATCGATCAACAGTACGATTCCCAAGAAACTAAACCAGCCGGCTATATCGTGTCCCTACCCACCATCACCACCTCGACTTTGTTTATACTTCCGTTACTGGTACGTCAAGAAGTGGAAGGAACGGAGCGCAGAGCAAAAACGATCACAATTTCTGTATCGAATTCGAAGAAGAGGAGAAAGAGAAGACAGGAGCTGTGAATTGAGAGGAGGTTGCTGTGAAGAGTTATGGCGATGCGCGACCTTGTGACTGGTGGGGCGGCCTGTGCCGTGCCTGGTTCTTCTTCTTCATCTAATCCTCTCGGCGCTCTCTCCAACGCCCTTGTTGGCTCTTCCTCTAAAACGCAGGTGTTTTTTTGTTCTTATTTATCACTCAGAGCATCTCTGACAAACCCCATGTTCAATTTGTATTCGTATAAAGACTTGGATGTATAAATGATAGTTTTCACCTCAGTGAAATTCAGTTGTTTTTGAGCTAATTCGAGCCCTAATTGGAGAAGACAATACGGAATCTCCTTCAACTATCTCAGCATGCTAGTTTCCTCACAATTTAATTATTTTAAACAGTTTAATTCCTCTGAATTTTGAACTTCTATTCTCTGTCCCTCTTTCTCTCACTCGCGAACAGATACGCAGAAGCAACAGTTGCTATTTTGAATGTTTTGCTATGTTCTGATTAGCTCAGTTAATTTTTAGCTGGCATTTCCGAACTTGTTTAGTTGCAAGATCAAAATTTCCAAGCAAATCATGATTTCAAATGAGAAATAAGTAGTTTTTAATAGCCACATGGAAAGGTGCCTCTTTCTTAATTCAGTTATACCTGTTGAATACAAGGTGTGCTGGAATCGAATGGATTTGAGTTAAGCTGCTTGAGTTAAGCTGATTCTCGCTTGTGGTGTACGCGTTGTACTTCTCCCAATAACCATGTATTTACTTACGTTTTGTTCTGATATTATGGAGACATTGGTGGTTAAGCAGTAGCATCAAACATTTCAACTTCATATAGGCAAGTACTCGCTAGCTGAATTATATACCCCCTCCTCTCCAGCTCCCCCTCCAGGTCAGTATATTCAATTGAAGGGTTGGCCCTCTGATAAAAACCAATCAGGTAAAGCTATACAAACAACGGGCCATGTTAAATCCCATTGCAAATCAGTTATCCTCACAAGTCTCTCCCGTCAAGTATCTACCAATAAAACTGTTTTTAAGACTAAAATCTCTGCAATGCCTTGAATGATGAGATGAAAGGAATTGGAAGATAGCAATTATGTTGAAACACTTGAGGAATTAGCCCCTTGACTGCTCTGGAACAAATTGTTCATATGAATCCCTGGTCTAGTACGTTTACATTATTATATCTGATAAATATATTTGAATTTACTGAGTAACGTTTTATATTTACTCCTAAATAGTTATCTTGCAGATACCATTAACTCGTCAGAGTTTAAAATAATGGCGTGAACAATGAATATGTCCTGAGAATATAAATATTTGGGACCAGGAGAGATGCTCTTCAGAATCTGCTATTGGTTCAGGATTTGTCAGTTGGTCTGTTAGCAGTCTATTTTTGGCATAGTTATGAAACACTTACACATGATTTATATGTGCAAGCAGGAAAAGCTGCAGGAGATTCCTACCCCAGCAACGACAACATCTGGCAGTAATTTTTACACGGGAGCTGAAGAGCCTTTGGCAGCACTTACAGAATCAGAGTCTGATTATCTGCTACATCCCAATGCACAGGTTTGATCATTTCTTCTATGTTCTTCAAAATATTCTTTCCTAGATATGCTGGATTACTCTCATGATATTCATTTATCTCAGGGATCAGAATTTCTTCGGGGTTTTCGTTCTACTGATCAGAATAGGCTGTCAGATGTTTGGGATGAGGTACACAATCCTCAAGTTCCACATTTTCAGGGAAGAGACAGTATATCCAACTTTCCTTTAGAGCATAGTCGGCTTCAGCCAGGATTGGATGGTAATTGACACATCTTTTTTGCTTTATCCGAAAAAGAAAAAAGCGAAACACCTGTGTTATCTTAATTAATCATAGATCCTAAATATAGGGTATTTTTTTCATAATGGTCAGAGATTTGTGTTCTACTGATCATCCAAGTTTTTACTTAAATTGAAATGTTGCTGGTTGCATTGATATGCTTTCAAGCTAGTTCATTTTTTTGGGCGTCCTTCTGACCATGGGAGGATTCTTTTAGCTTTCTTTACATAGAATAATATCGTACTTTATTCACGTGCAGAAGTTTCGATTGAGCAAATACAGTGTTTGAACTCCAGTAGAAGTTTCAAACACAGTTATGCGACTGAAATGTCGGTTATATAAACTTTTGAGCAAGAGAGCTTTGTCAACCTTGAATCCACTTGATATTTTATTACTGCCACAAGTAAAATGGTCATTAGAACTTTAGCAGCTGTATGTGACTTTTAGCAGTTTCACCCTTCTTTTGATATTGCAGGGCCACCTCAAAGAGTGTTTTCAACTTTTTTGCACTCATTTGTTAATAGTAGCCATGGTGGCATTCCTTTTCGTCCTGCTCCACTTCCAGTGTTAGGATTGTCAGCAGGTGATAAACAATGCATACGTGATCGTAGCAGTATCATGGCTCGGCACTTTTTTGCTGATAAAAGTGAGGGCTTCATCAATGCACAGGTTAGGTGCTCATGCTAAGTTTAAAAAGCTACATTGGTCAACGTTTAGAAATTTTCCACTTAGATTTTGAATTGTACCTGTGTTACCTTCAAAAACAACACAAAGGCCTTATGATTCCCCCGTTGTCGTTTCCCCCTTTGACTTGGGGATGTTCTTAATTTTTTAGTGTCTTGTTTGGACTGCTTGGGATTGTCTATCTAGAGTTATGTACTAATTCAACATTGCATGGTTTGTCATTGATTAGTGAGCAACTACTTCCTTAGCTTCAATTTTCTCTCTCTCTCTCTCTCACACACACACTCACTTACTTATTCCCCCTCCCCTGCATGAGTGAGGGTGAGAAATGATAGCAGGCTTTCTAATTCTAAGATGAACTTCTTGTCTTGTTTTTCTATTTTATTTTGGAGTACATCTCTTGATTTTTTATTCTCCTTTACTTGAAAGAAATTGGTATCCACAACCCTAAGCTTTAATTGGGCCTCTTAAATCTCATTACTGGAATGAGCACACCGTGTGTCCTTCTGCACTACCTTATTGGTAAGTCAGTGTGGAGATCCCTACATTTAAGTCTCTGATATGAAATTTAGCTATGCCATCTCCATTAGCTTCACCCCACGTCTTTTTCCTTTTGCGACCAACTACTACTTGCGCCTTCATTAACCCCATTGCTGCTACCACACACTGCTGATTATTGTCAGTGTCAGATAATTACCACCACAATAAACACCAACACCATCACTACTACCACCATTACAGTGGCCACTCCACCTCAACTCTGTAAACTTTACATGCACCTCACTTTCTCCTCCACCTCTACCAATTTGTGATACCGCTCATAATTTCTGCTATGGGGTCTCACAACCCTCGATAGAGGCCTCTCTTATTGGCGTATAAACAGAAATTGAACTCAATTCAAATGGGTAGATGAATATCTCACACAATGGGTAGGTGTGGAATACACAATGGATTTTGTTCTTTATAAGAATAGTATTCTCTTCTGAGGAGGGGTGGTGCTTGTCAGCCTGGTCATAATGATCGTTTTTTCTCTTTTCACGGGAGTGGAAGAATTCGTCTCTATGCATATAATTTCATTAGGAAGAAAATGTGTTAAATGTATGTCATCTTTGGAAGTGAAGTACTAGAGGTGTCTTCCAATCTAATTTTAGACTTCATTTATTTTCTAGTTTGATCTCCCGCTTCGCTTTCTCGCCACAAGGAGCTTTGTTTGGAACAAATGAGGAGGTGGAAGCAATCAAAATGATGCATAAAGTTGGAGCTCTGGGAATGACCCGTGTAATAACTAAGTTTCAATACTTGGTGTGTCAGACTTTCCAGAGCTATGCTAGTTGACATATAGAACTAGCATATAGTATAGAAGAGAGTGTCTATCCTTAATTGATTGAGTGTGAAACTCTTATAATTGGCAAGCGCCAATTCATTCATTGCCCCAATGTTCATTGCCAATTCCACTATTGTAACAATGACTACCATCTTGACTACTTGACAATATGGCATGTTAAACCTTCAGCATACCTCTACCAAAAAAACCTCAAGCATACCAACATGAATTCTTCCAGATTAATGGACTTGACAATTGAATTCTCAAAGCTCTACAGCCTCTACTCATGAAATTATGTTTACTAAAAGTTTTTTATTGTATTTTTTTTTCTATTTCCGTGTTCAAATTTGCTGCGCCTATGGGTTGTTGAGACTTCACTTTTTCCTAAATGTTTTGTCAAGAGGCGGCATCCCAACCTTCTCTTCAAAGAACAACTTAGAACTCCAACTCAAGCAGAGCACATTAATAGCTCATGAGATTTTGGACTATATCTTCTAATTCCTAGGGCTTCAAAAATTGTTGCAACTGAAAAATCTAACCAAAAGAAAGATATTCGAGAAGGTGGAATCCATGGACTTGGTCTTTGATAAAAGAAGAATTTAATTATAGAAAGAAATTATAGCGAGTTACAATGTTGAGGACAAGATATCGTTAAAAAGGAGTGAAATCAAAATACATAGCAAAAAGACTCGAAAAAGGAAAAAAAACTAAAGTAAAGCCGTCATCCAATTTCTTTTGAGATTTGACAAAGGCAACCCTTTAAAACTTCATGTGGCTTTGGTCCAAAGTGAAGTTATGAAAACAAGTCTTTTCCATACTGATTTGGAAGGAAGAGAATGATTATTGAAATTCTAGCATTCTCTCTTCATCCAAATACACCAAGGAATTGCCATCAACACACAATTCCATTATACTTTAGCCTCCTTTTTCTTTCCAAAATTCCAATACTTAATCTGCAACATTTGCTCCACTATAGAAGGGCAAACCCAAGTCTCACCGATCAACTTGAATAATGTATTCCACAAACCCTATGCAAATCCACAGTGAATGAATAAATGAGCATTTGATTCTCCACTACTCAAACAAGTAAGACAAATATTATGGCTCAATGCTTTATAGGGTCTATGAACCTTCAACAAATCGTTAGCGTTCACCCAATTAAGGACAACCATCCAAATAAAAGTCTAATTTTTTACTGAACCTTGGCTTTCCAAATAAGCTTGGCTCATGAAAAAAGTCTTAGATTTATCCACAATTCAGTTTCTGTTATCTTGAGAAGAACAATGATGGAAATCATGGAGAATGTGAAGCAAAAAAATCAAATCAGTTGCTTCTGTATCATTAAGATGCCTAAAGAAATGACAATCCTAAAAATAGGAGCCTGTCCCCAAGACAAGAAAAGAGAATATGGGAGTCTCATGCAGTGAGGATAAGCAATATAGGCGGGGAAAGATATTATGAAAAGATCAGTCCCTAATCCATGTATCGTCCCAAAGTAGAACTTTGGATCCATCTCCAACTGTATACCAAGTCAAAGGAAGAAAAGAAGGGTAAATCTGTGAAATGAATTTCCAATGACTCATATGGTTTACATTATGCCTTGACTCAGTATCCCACCCATTCTTCTGAAGGTCATACTTACTCCTAATTATCTTATATGCCAAAGAGATGTTTTTAGACACCAAATTACCAAGTCCCAATCTCCCTTCGTCTATGGGCTTATAAACTGTTTTCCAAATCGCTAAATGATTTCTCTTATCATCTCCCATTCCAGACCAAAGAAAATCCCTCATTATCTTTTCTAAACTACTAGCTACTACAATAGGTATTCTAAAGAGTGACAAATAATATAAATGGATGCTCGACAGACATGTTTTTTTATGAAAGCACATCAGACTCATAACCAAACCTTTACTGATTGCAGTGATTTTTTGCATGTAGATACCTTCATCAGACATGGGAAATTGTGTTTCATTCCTGTCTTTTTATGTTTATTTTGACATGCTTTGTTAAGTTTATCGATTACTCAGAGTTTGGGGGTTCATTTGGCATTTGTTACTCTCTCAGGTGAATGCACTATTATCTTCTTTGGATATTGATAATGATATCCAGGCTAGGGGGCCCATGCCTGGAAGATTTCGGGATCTGGAGGAGTATTGGAATGAGTCCCAAGGTATGAAACCTGGGCCTCACGTTGCAGATGGATGGGTGACTGAATTTGCACGACACAGGGTAGACCATGGTGACCCTAATACTTGGGCTCAGTCATTTGAACAACAACATGGTGCTAGTGGTTGGGCTTCTGAATTTGAGCAGGTAAGGAAGTGCTATGCGGATTATGGTTTTCCATGGATGTTAGTATCTATTTTAGCGGATGTGCCTGGACATTAGTTTGATTATATCACACTATGATTCAAACTTAGAACCACCTATTACTTGTAGTGATTGATTATCTACCTCGAAAAGAAGAAACTGAAAAAACCCTCAAAGAATTGGTTTCTGCATTGGTAGGAGATTCTGAACCTCTTTGGCGTCTTAATTTTGTCAAGGTTCCATGGCTATTTTCTTTCTTCAAGATATCACTTTAGGTCTTAAAGTCTCATCAATTTTGTCATGTATTCACACGCTTCAACCATTTTCACTTTCGCTCCCTCCCCTGGAAAAAAGGTCCTTTATTATAGATTCTCATTTGTCTGTTTTTTATTGTACACGTGCATGACATTAAAATCCTACTTGCTTATTCTTTGCAGGAGCAATCTCAAATTGCATCAATAGATCAAATGAGAGGTGGAAATGTTTCTAGCTTAGCTGCCATGGAGCAGGCTCGTATGCTAGCGCACACATTGGCTCAAAACAATGATCCTAAATTCCAGGTTTGAATCCTGTGTCATCAAATTCGTGTTTCATAAATTTCTTTTCTTGATTCTGTGTTTCATAAATTCTTGTGTGGTGTGCATGTGCTTTTATATTCTTTGCTTCTACTGTGTGACCTGCCATGGATGTGATGCTAAATTAGAGCTGGTGTCTGGACAATCCATTTGTGCTGAAGCAGGCTAACCCTTTTTTCCCCCCTCGACTAGGCAGTTTAATTCACTTATCGGAAAGAAAATGCAGTTTAGCTCCGAATTAGCCTGCTGGTTTGAAACTGTTAATGATGTTGGCTTACATCTTAAGTAGGAGATTGGATTTGTCATTTGCTTTTTGAAAGCATACTCTCATAAATCTGATTACTTGGTTTGATTAGTCTCAATGTGATTATGTAAATATGTAGAACTAGTTTGTAAAAGTCATTGGCCTAGGAACTTACTTCATTATATGCGAGATCCTATTGTAGTCAAAGATTATCATATTAATGGAGTAATTTTTTTTAAAAAAGAAAATGACTGAAAATCGACACAATAGTGCAACGGTCAAAAAAATATTGTTGCTGTTCAAGAATATAAGATTTGTAATGGTAATTAAATAGGAAAAAGAAAAGAAAAATTGGCCTGGCGGGACTCGGGAGAATGCCCTAAAAAAGTGCTAGTAATTTTGGATTGAAGTTTGATAGAGATGTCAGCTACTTTTAACTAGTAGGCTCCAGCACAAATACATGTGATGCATAAAACTTGGTCTGGAGGGGAGAAAATATTCCTATCCACAATTGTCTTGATGACTTATCATTGATTACTTATTATGTCTTATTTTTTCCTTTTTCAAAAAATAATAAAAAAAAAATCATCATGGGGCATGCAGAATTCGAAGTTCCACCAATTTGTATCAAAGATGAGTCGTGGTGAAATTTCCATCGAGGATAATCAAATCAAGCCAGCTGCATTCTCTTCAACTGGGGATTGGGCAACAGAGTATCAACAACAGTATAATGGAGGTCAAACATGGGCTGACCAGTTTGTGCATGAGGAGGCAAGTTTAAACTTGTTATCAAATCTTGCCAACTTGATATAATATTTATTTTGTACTGTTATTAAATACATATGTTTTGTATCATCAATATATACTTTATAGTATATAGTCATATTTTTATTGTATTAGTACTGTCATTACATCTTACTTCCCATCTTTGTTATACCTGTTGTGTTATTCAGCAAAATAATACCCACGTCATAGCATGTCCATACCCGGTTAGATAATGTTGTAGCCAAATATCTGAGATACTCCTTACAGAACTTGATTTAAATCACTTGAACTCTTTACCTTATGCCCAAGAAAAAGGGAAAAATCATTACACATTTACTCAGAGACAAAATCTCATCTTGCAGACCTCCTAGGTGATTTCCTTTCTGCCTCTTCACTCCATCTTTATGCAAAATCAGAAGCATTAACTGCTCTTGTTGTTGATGATTATTTTTTGATTTTGAGTTAGTAATGAAGTTGCTTTATTAAGCTGCACTACACATTCTTTTCTTTCAAATTAAATAATATTTACTGCTACTAAGGGCTCAAGTCCCAAATCTATGCTACCTGATGTTTTGTGGTTTCAGCTTTCTCATGGGCCTGATAGATGGGTGAATGACTTCACTGCGGAACGTGAGCAACATGGATCAGCTGACGACCAGTGGGTCAGTGAATTTTCCAAGTTGCATGTTCATGACTGGGTGGATGAATTTGGCCGCCAAGTTGGTGAGGGGGCACTTGGGGAGGATTCTGTTGATAATTGGGCAAGCGCGTATGACGAGTAAGTACAGTTGATTCTCAAAGAGATTGAGGAGATATTATTAGGTGCTTCCTCACAGTAAATCCCTAAATATTCCAATGTTTAATTCTATTCAACTTTTTAATTGGTCTCATTCTACAGAAAATGAAAACCATGGAAGTGAATTTGGTTGACAAGTGGTTTTAGTTCTTTCTAAATTTGGTTCTCATAATATTTTTTGCGGCTATTTTTTCTTTTAAATTTTAAAGGACATTACAACCTCTGGTCTTTCACCTGCTTGTTGGATTAGTAATTTCAAGACAGTGTTGCTTTTCATTTCTTTGGATTTGGTCTTTCACCAGCATGTTCCTTTGTCTTTCTTTCTTGCTCTTATAAAACTCTTCTTTGATTACTTTCCACTAGTGGTTGTGCGTCACTCATACAAACTCTGGGGATGTTGACAACAGTTCTCAGATCTGCTGTTTTCTTGCATGTCGAGTCACGTAGTTGAGATGATTTGATGCCGTATTATGGATGAAACTAGGAAACCTGCTACCTGAGCCATACATATTGTGTAATTGCCTGACCACATTTCTGGTATTTGTGTATAGATACTTAAATGAGCAAGCAGTTGTTAGGCAGCAGTCAGAAACTTCAAGGGGGGAGTATGTATTTTCTGATCTAAATCCTTATGTTGGTCACCCCAATCCTTTAAGAGAAGGCCAGGAATTATTCCGCAAAGGGCTTTTAAGTGAAGCAGCGCTTGCTTTAGAGGCTGAAGTTTTGAAAAACCCTGACAATGCTGAAGGTTGGAGGTTGCTTGGCATAGCCCATGCTGAGAATGATGATGATCAACAGGTTAGATTTAATTCTCTGAATCTCCTTCCTCTGCACATTGGTTTGTGATCTTCTTACCTTTGCTTTGTAGAGTTGCTGCCGATGTTTCTTGCCTTAGGACACTGTATCCTTAGGGTGTGAAACTTCTTGGTGGATATTCTTGAAAATTTTGATGTATAAAACTCCCTTAGGTTTTCTGTTGAGGTATCTTAGTACATGCAGTAAATTGAGAATACAAATAATATTGGAATTTTGCAGATACGATTTTTTCCCTTGGTAGTTGTGTCAAGATGGAACTACTCTTGGAATTAAATAATGGATTACTTAACATAATCTAGAATATTTCAAGGATAAAAAAATCGTGATGTCTTTGATATATTGTGTCATTGTGTAAATTGTCCAAACAAAAGATTGAACGAATGAATTTCACTTTAATTTTTGTTTTTTTGTTTTTTTTTAATCATGAATGCTGGTTGTGCACTGGAAGCATTTCTCCAGTACATGTGTAGATCTACTCTTACATTAATTTGTTTTTTGGTTGATTGGGTACCTACCTATACCAAGTATTCTAAGAAGCCCAAACTTGACTTTTATGAACCTTTAAATTTCTAGAATGGTGCCTTGGATAAAGTACAAACTTTTGTTGTTATGTTGAATTGACTCTGAATTAATTTCTCCCAATTTTTTTTTACCTTTTATTTGAGGTTATTGAATAGATTTCAACTATTTGAGGTTTTTCCTAAATTAGACTGAACGTAGCTGAATAAATCCTTTTAGAATAATTCGTATTTATTTTGTTGAAACCTGCATCCCATCTGATATCAGGGGGATGGGGGAGTTTCTTCCATTCCATTGCCTATCTTGGTTTTGGATGTTGAAACTGTGTTACTGGTATTTGCATTCCTTATTTTGATGAAAATCTTGTATCACAGGCTATTGCGGCCATGATGCGGGCCCACAAAGTTGATTCGACAAATCTGGAAGTGCTTCTTGCTCTTGGAGTGAGTCATACAAATGGTTAGTGATTTGTTATTCATTCCATAATTGGTTTTCGCATTAAATTATGTGCAACTCTTAAGTTTCCCAGAATGATTGTTGTGCAAGATTTTACAGTTTCTGGAGTGCATGAGAGTATATGTATCTGAGTAAATGTTTTTGTGAGGGATAATCAAATAATAAGTCATCTTTATAAATTTTCAGAATTGGAACAAGCTGCTGCATTGAAGTATCTATATGGTTGGCTACACCATCATCCAAAGTATGGGGCAATTACCCCTTCTGCAGTGTCCGATTCTCTGTATTACGCTGATGTAAGTATCCTTATAATTGATTCTCTCTCTCTCCATACATCTAGATAGGTATTGTACTGATGTTAATGTTGTATTGCTACTGTGGTTTGCCATACAATTTTGAAGGTTTTGCTGATGATTGACAACTTCTGGAAGCTGTTGACCTTTAATTTTGTAGTGTCTGAATGCACACGTCTACTTGCTCTTATCATTCACTTGACGTCCTGATTCTTTTCTTGTCTGTGGCATACAGGTTGCCAGATCATTCAACGATGCTGCTAAAATGTCACCTGAGGATGCTGATGTACACATAGTACTTGGCGTCTTGTGCAACTTATCCAGGGAATATGACAAGGCCATTGAATCCTTTAAGACAGCTTTGAAGCTCAAGCCACGAGATTACTCTCTCTGGAACAAGCTTGGTGCAACACAAGCAAATAGTGTTCAGAGTGCTGATGCCATTTTGGCCTATCAACAGGTTGGCTCTGTCTTCTAACCTTTTATTTACTACTATCGCTTCTGGGCTGTCCCTTGAAAATTGGTCAAAGAATCCATTACATAATCACTGAAAGGATTACAATGACCGGGTGACATTTAAGGTCTGTGTGTGCGTGTGTGCTTGGTAAGCGACATTTTTCGATTTTAATCACATTTAGGTTGTTCTACCTCTGCCTTCTCAGGCTCTAGATTTGAAGCCTAATTACGTTCGTGCATGGGCAAACATGGGAATCAGTTATGCAAACCAGGTTATTTCTTGATCCCTTCATGCTTGCTATTATTTGTGCATTTTTTCGGTCCGTTGTGGCACTTCATTAGCCCATAAAACTGAATATGTAGTTGTCTTGAAAACTTTCTTTGGCATGAACTAATTTTTCGGCAACGGTTATTGTTGTTTCACAAACAAAATGTAATTGTGGCAATACTAGAATGATGCAAAAAGGATGGATGCATTCATTGGAATATCAACTCGCTGTGTTGGTCATTGCAATACTCAATCTGGTCATGATATAAGGTGTCTGTTAATTATGTTCTGCTGGTTTGTGAACTGCCAAGTGATGGAACTGGTCTACAGGAACGATTATCATAAACACTTCAAAGCCGACAATTAGAAAGATCCTTGATATTAATTTTACATTTTCTTCTGCGTGTGAATTTTCAATTGCTATACTTACATGCCTCCCAGTTTTGTTTTTAATTTTATCGTTGAGTGTGTGGTCATTATCCTATATTTCCAAAAATGGCATTATACTGTCTCATTGAGAGTTGCAGCCCGTTTTTGACCATTGATTTTCATCCAACTTTCAAAAGCTTAAAATTTGGTTCATTTTGTTCCTCTGGATTTAGTGCTTTGCCCTTATCAAAATGTATACCTGATTTATTCAGGGTCTATATGAGGAGTCCATTCGTTACTATGTCCGGGCACTCGCGATGAATCCCAAGGCAGATAATGCTTGGCAATATTTGAGAATTTCTTTAAGGTAGGTTGCTTGTAGAATTGGTAGAACTATTTTCTTGCCTTCCATGATATTAAGTTGCAACTAAGTTTTTCCTCTATCTATAGCTGTGCTAATCGAAATGACATGCTGGAAGCTTGTGACTCCCGGAATCTTGATGTTCTCCAGAAAGAGTTCCCACTGTAATATTCTGTGTCAGAACCTTATGAATGTCGATTCGGCTGCTGGAATGAAGTCTGAATTGGGGAAATTCCTCATCCTCTATGGGCTTAATAAGGGAGATGCACTGAAGTTTTGGTCTTGAGCCGGATTATGGCATTCGGGTTCTATTTTTTGTTGCATGTGGATTCTTCAATGCTGAGCATCCTGATCCCTTCCAGCATCTGCTGGAGGGCTGGAAAATCTGAGGCTAATGTTATTCTCTAATATTTGATTAAATGTATCAGTGAGCTTGATTGCATTGTCACAAAAATGGTGTAGTTTTCTGAATCGTACATTTGAAGGAATAAAAATGGGAAGAGCAAAAGGTAATAAATAAAGAATAGAACATTCTTCTTTTGTTTTAGTTTAAGTCATCCGGATGGAGAGAGATTTTCATACCTTTATATAGCTGTTGGTTTCTGGTAGCAGGATATATGAAATGTTTTTTTTTTTTTTGGTGGTTAAAAAAAGGGTGAGAATAAAAGAGAGCGTTCAAAGATTATCCCAGTAGGCCTTTATTGGTCGGATTATGAGATCCATGATTGCGTTCGTTACTTCTCTCGAAAAGGAACATAATTAAGCTTGTATAGTGGTTAACTACTGAATTTTAATGTGGATTGTAAGACTCATTACATTAGCTGTTGCTTGCTGTATCTTATTGATGCAGCAAGGGAAGGTCAGACTGTACCGCTTTTTAGATGCAAATAGGTGCCTCGAACTTCCAACTTAAAAGATGAGAAGTTAATTGGTACTCTATTGGACCATCCTACTTCGTCATCATGTATGAATGAAATGTGATTTGCTTTGAACTTGTAAAGAACCTACAAATCGCACGATGGTTTTGTTGTCCTTTGGGATCGGTTAACACCCTCAAACTCTTACTAGTGACCAAAATTATTACTGATGGATGAATTATAAATAGTATTGTTTAGGTTGTTTAGTTCCGGAGTAAGAATGATATGCATATGAATTAGTAACAAATCACAATAATATGATTTGAAAGCCGCAACAGCTTATAATGAATTGAATTTTGATCTAAATTCAAATTTCGAATTTGATCCAATTGGCTAAATATGCATTGATATTTTTTTATCGATAGTTTGAACCCGAATTCGATATCTTATAATTCATGTATTTGAATTTAGATATACTTATATTTAATTTGAATTATTTATGTATTTTATATAAAAATATGAAAAAAATTAAGTGAATATTTAAATAAATGTAGTGAATATTTAAAGAAATTTAGTAAAAATTTAGGTAAAATTTGTTCAAATTTAGTTAAATTATTTAGATCAGATTTTTAAATTATTAACAAATTCAGATATGTACCACAAAAATAAAATCAATTAGATTATTCCAATTGGGCATTTAATATTAGATTCAAATTTGAATCAGTCAAAATCCAATCCATTGACTAACAGCAGCTCTGTTCCATCACCTAGGCAATTAAGCATCATCACATTGCAAACGTCTCATAGTTCAGATTGCAGTTTATATCCAATTGAACAGAAGGTACTGGTAGGAAATTCCCTTTTTTTCTCTCCTTTTATTACGACAGCGTAATACAAGGCAGAATGCTTAACGGTATCATCAATGTACATGGACAGACACTCACTCAGTTGTGTTCCCTCTCACAATATTCCAAGTGAATGGTAAAGGCACTAAGAAAACTGAAGTGGAATCTGCAACAGAGAAAATGCTGCAAGAAAATTCTAAAAACTTATTTACACTATTAATTTGTAAAACTAGTAGTTTTCACATATTTCTCAACCCCACCCTAAACCATCTTTCATCCCATCTCCTTTGATAAGATCAGGCACCTTTGGAGAACACATTGAGGCATCCCATGAATTATGATGTCTTCTGTCTGTTTTTCTCTTTTCCTCTGTTGGTGGTTCTGGTGGTGGTAGTGTGCGGGGATGGTTGCAACCCCCTCTGATCTTGCCATTCATGAAGATCTTTGCCATTGTTTCTTTCCTTTCTTCTGATGCAACTTGAATGGACTCCAAGTCTTTCTGCGCTTGGCTGTCTCACAAAAGAGGCCAGAGGCTAGAGCTTGCTGAAGCCACAGCTCAAATTCTTCCTCTTCAACCATCATTTCAGCATCCAAATCCCATGAGTACCTGCTTGAGTTAGACCTCTGACCTTTCTGCAATCCAACCATGTTTACATGAAAGCTGGGCCGATGGGTATTGGGCTTACAAGCCATTCCCTGCATGAAAAACTTTCTGATCAAAGTATTGAACATGTAGAAGAAAATACATCTTTTTCAATCTGTCAATAATAACGTAAGCTACATGCACAACACCAAAACACCACTTTATTCCTCAGCACTTCTAAAATAAGTAATGCAGGCCATGGCTCAGTCCGCGAGAAGTTCATTCAAGACGCCAGAAAATGATGTTGAAGCCCTAAGAGCATTCATCTTGTGACATATTTTGAATCTAAATGGGGTCTTATTACATGAATGCAACTAGAGATAATTCATCTCTAATCAGGAAGATGAACTGTATAAATATAAACAAGAATATCAGAATCAACTGTATTAATACATATCATGTTCAATAGGATGCAATCCGGACGAACAGAACATAATAAGTTGTCATGATTTCCGGTTCAAGTAAAGCAAGCGGTTTGAGAACAAAAATAAAATAACCAAGCAAGTCATGCCCTAATCAATCACTGCACTTCACTGCTATTCCATAGAAAATAGAAGAAATTCTTTTACAAAGTTCATCTAGGGATCCTAAGTTCATATTCCCAGTAAATGATGTTGATCACTCTAGCTACCAACCAATCTTGCAAAGTTCTTGCGTTTGCACAGGAAAAAGAATTATTATCGAAGGGCACACACTAAACTGAAGGTGTTTTTATAGATCACTTTGACATTTTCTAAGTCAAAAGAGTCGGTATCCAAGCTTCCCTGGTTTGTAATTCAAACACATCAGAAGACATTAAACAATGTAAAATTGCTATAATTTCTCCTCCTAACTTTGATGGACTAGAAGAGTACAATTTCTTTCCCGGTTCGATTTTTGTCCTATTCATTGTGTTGATACACCTTACTCCTGGCACAACTGAAAATATATTTAGTGTTCTTAAAACAGAAATATATTTTGTCGCAATGAATAGAAATATATAAACATGTAAACTACTAACCTGACATATGGCCCATTCTGACACATCAAAGATCTTGCTCTCGGCACAAACAAAAGCACGTGGTATTTCCACCTAAATCGCAAACAAACGTCTGAGCAAAAAGAGTTGTATGTATGTATAGCAGCACAGCAAAAGGGAAGGTATGGAGAGTAACTAACAAAGAGACAATGTAACAAAGGAAATATTTCACACTAAATCGGGTTTGGCTGGAAGGACATTGGGACCAAAACATAACAGCAGTGGACCAAAAAACAAAATGATCATATAATCACCAGAACACACATGTAAAATTGATGTAGAATGAAAAGACTTGATATGAATCCACTTCCAAGAAGATAAAACGACACCATGCTTACTTAAAAAACACAATGGCTGAACAAATTGCCAAATCACCAGAAAAGCCAAAATGATAAATACAAGAAATTCTCAAACTGAATTAGTTGTACAAGACATTCCTGTCAAACAATCCCTATGCCGCTAAGAGCATCTCTAACCATAACTCAAATTTAAATTAATATTTGAGTAAAAAACCTGATTTGATACAAAGGGCTCTAATAGAAAAACTCAAATTTAATTGAGGGTAAACCCGAATTTAAAAGAGAGTAAAGATGAATATTGGATCTTTAAAAGATAGTGAAATCTCACCATTAAATATTTGGGTAAGGATTTGAGTAAAAAAATGAGTCTTTCTCGATTTGGTATATAAGTTTCAGTCAAAGGTTAGAAAAAAATTTTTGAGTCTTTTTACTCAAATTTAAATTTGAGTCTAAATTTAAATTTGAGTCTAAATTTGAGTTAGGTTGAAGATGCTCTAAGTAGTAGATCAAGAACCAACACAAATGACAAACCAAATAAAAAATTAGCATAATGTTTTCAACTTGACGTAGGTTCAAAACCAAAAAATGATATCCATTGGAAGAAAATCACCTTTCGAGGCCGATCAAAGACAAGTGACCCTTTGTATTCAACCCATCCATCTCCATCCTTGGCTTGATGATATTGACAGCAATCCTGCATTTAAAAGAAGCTTCATAGATTTGCAAGCAAGTGCAGAAATGATAAATGTGAGTGCATGTGAATGAGAAAAAAAAGATACATAGAAGGCAGAGAGCACATTAGCGGAGAAATTTAAGAAAGACCAACCTGACACCATCTTGCCTTGACTTTAGTCCTATTTGTGCAAATCCAAATGTGAGAATTGCCACATTTTGTGCATGGTATACGTCTTGATTCTTCTGAGCAATATTCAGGTCTATCCTGCTTATCATAGAGATATAATTACCAGAGTCTGATGTTATCGCTCAGTAAACGAGAAACTAAGTTCTTCAGTGATTTTACCGAACAGTCATGTCATTAAGACACATTCATGAAACTAGAGGTGGGCCACCACAAGAATAGGCTCCCCACCATTCATTTTCTACTTCATGAACATCAAAAGTTTAATACTATGGCTCATCATCAATTTATCTCCACCAACAAGATAAGAATTAAAAAAACATAAAGAATGAACTTCCTATGTTGCCTTAAACACGCATTTCTTTAAGCTTACATAAAATGCAGAAATCGCACGGAGTAAATACAGACACATAGATGGAAGAAATATGGATTACGAATCATTCTTACATCTCTAAGCAATACATTGCAAGTTTGAAAACGAGGAAACGACATATATTTCAAGAAACCAGAATAAGTTGAGAGCATCTGTACAAATATACTGTTCCTCAGCAAATTTTCCATAATTATATAACAATACCCATTAAAAATATAAACTTGAGTTCAATGGGAAATACACATATTTTAATACCTGATGTGTAGTAGTATGTGACTTTTCTGAGACGCTCTTATATTCCTCCTTTCTTAGTTGCTCATCATAGTCTCTCTTCTTTGTGGAATCAGAAAGAACCTGCAGCCATTATAAGTTTCAGAAAGGAACACAACCACAACATATCCCAAACATCTATCAAACAGCAAGAGTGTCTCTGAGTCCTCCACCACCCTCCCCAGAAAAAGAAAGTAGCAAGTATAACCAATACGAGAGATGGATATATACCTCATATGCACACTGAAGTTTCTTGAACGATTCACTTGCTAGCGGGCTTCCCATATTTTTATCAGGGTGCACAAGCATGGCCTAAGCCAGAAACAGGGGCCAACAATAAGCATATCAAAAGGCAAAACAAATGAAGGATAGTATGACAATTTTCTTATAAAAAGAACAAATTAATAGTACAAATGTGAAAGTTGCATCTCTCTCTTTCCCCTTTCTGGAGTGGGTTCAATGATGAATAGACGGTGGGCAAGGAGACCAACTGACTGCCCTAATATTTGCAAAAAGCCCCCTCTTATTATGCTAGTATCAGCAGTGAATATCCCCAAATTGTATAGGTTTGCCCTTGCATTTTTCAAAAATTTTGAGAGGGCATCCTGTATTAAGTATAGAATTAGCTTGGTATGTTTACTAATATTTAACCAAATATCATGTCTTGGTTAAATATAAGATTTAAGGAATTGTGTGCTCGTGAAAACCATTAGATAGGTATGATTGATCAGGATAATTCTTGTTATCAACGACATCCCATGAACATCGAGCATAACTTTTGGATTGTTTTTTCAAAAATTTACAACAGATTCTCAGTTGCAAGAATTCAACAAGTTTAAGAAGGATGTGATAGAATTGCTTGTTATTAACTTACCTCTATATCCTATGGACTACAACAGATAATTTGAAAGTGGATATATTTGCAAGATTGAAAATACGTTTTATCCCACGGATTTCACAAGAAAAACTGCATTTGAAATTCCAGTTGAAAATTTGAGGTTGATACTTTGATCCAATGGTACTCCTTACCTGCTTTACTTTCTTGAGGTTAAGGGTTCAAGTCCCCCTCCCATTCCCCCCCCCCCAAAAAAAAAAATACTTTCAGCTCGCAAAATCACTCAAGAAGCACATAAGAAATCACGAAGAGTAAATTGAATACTTAATATTAGTACTACGCAGAGAAATTGAGTGAAAGAAAACATATCTGCAGTACACAACCTAGCATACCTTTTTCCGATACTCCTTCTTTAACAATGTAGCATCAATTTTTTTGTGACGGGAGAATCCAAGTGCTTCATAATGATCAAGGGTACTCAAAATCCGTTTCATTTCATTCATTGAATTTGCATCTTCTTTTACCACTGGGTCAACAGAAGACTCATTTTGCTTGCTGACATGAGATGAAGTAGCAGTCATTTTGCTGGATGATTTACAAGAGTTCAACTTTTCAGCTTCATCAGTAGAAACAGAATAGTCACTCCCGGTAGAAAAGTCATCTTCCGTCGATGACTCTGATTGTTTGTGCTCTTCAAAGTGTGTGTTTTCACTCATATTGTCACACCATTGGAGCAAGTAATTCAATGTGTCATTTGAGAGGAATGCAAGGTTTATTGAGAGAAGAACTCCAAGCCATCCAACTCGAACTTTGACACAATAAATGGAATATACAGTTGCCATCAACACCACCAACCGTGCATGATTCAAGGAAAACAGATAACCTGAATTTTTCAAAATAAAAATTCCAGAGTCAATAGTTGCAACAAGTGAGAGAAAGTTCAGGACCATCACATATGAACAAGGCAAGAAGTTGAGCACGCTGGAATTTGTTTTCCAAAAGCTCGCTACAAGAACAGGCCACCCCCAGAGTTAAGCCACAATCCAACAAGGAAACTTTAAAGTTCTAGGAAGAACAAATTATGACAGTTTGTTTTTATGGAGCCTCCAAGTCGAACTTCCAGGATAAAAGCCACGACCCAACAGAGAATGTGTTCGCTTTCAACCAATTAATGGGGCAAGAAAACCTTTGCATGGACAAAAAAAAAAACTGGCTCAAGAAAACGAATTGCACCATGATTGGTGTCTATGGTCCTCAAAATCAAACCTCCAAAGATTACTGGGCCTCCAACTAAACATGATCCTTACAAAGACATCTTCAAAATTGAACAACAAATGAACAGAAAACTTTTGGCATTGAGGTCAATAAGGTGACTAAAACTTGGGTGAAGCTTCATGTCTAAGCCTAACATCCCCATGGAATAGTTCAATATATTACCTCAGACAAGACAGTTACGCACCAGACTGCCAGAAAACAAACCAACCTTGCCTGAACCAAACCAGCCACGACCATGATCTGGGATTTGGCTTATAAACAAATAAAAGGTAAAGAAATTTAACAAAAATTAAAGAAAACAGAGAAACCAATTAGATAATCTATCTCTGGTGTTACGTATTGTGATTCAAGGAATGAGATAAGTAAGTGTTTACAAAAGAGGATAGGACACATCTATATTGATGCAATCTTGAATACATTGTCTCCAATGTTTTTTTAATGACATGATTTCCTCCAAACAAGGAAAGAACGATTGCAAGATATCGTAAACTGAAATAACATACAGCATACCATATCTCAACTATCAGAATTCACTGTAGCCAGGAAAAACAAAGAACCAGAACATACCTCCAACTATAAACAATGTACCGGTTATCCAAAAGTTAGCATACATCCACAGAATTAAAATAGCAAACAGCCCCACAATAAAAAGTCCAGGAGTGTAACCCAAGTACCGAACAGCAGCACCAGCAGCTCCCTGAAAAAAAAATAGAAGTGACTGTCAGTGGCATTGTTCCCAGAAAAAAATGTAAACAATAACATTTGTGGTAAGAATGTCAAAATATGGCACAACCCTTTAACACGACACAAACACAATGGTAGTTTGCTAAACAAGTGGACCCGGCATGACACGATTAACAAATGAATCGAATATAGGTGACGTCAATCAAAAGAAATACACAACACGACTCGGTTATATACCGGTTATACGCATACACAACACAAACCTAATATGACATGATTCGTTAGACACAAATTATTATACGAATCGAGTATGAGTGGACTGCTTTTTAATACGAATCCGATAAAACTCAACACGAACCCGTCTCACCCAACATGATTGACAGACCTATCTGTGGGCCTAATTGTGTAGGAGAGGGCCCAATCCAAAAAGGGGGAAACAATTCTACTTGGTAAACCAAATACCAATCTTTTAGCAATAGAGTGAACAAGAACTAGATTAAATCTCTTCATGAGGCAATCAATTCTAACATCCTACTTTAATCTTTTTCTTCCATCTTTTCATTCAAAATGTAGTATTAAGGAATAATATAGGTGTTTATTATTTAATAAAAAAGGGATCCCATACATTTGCCATGGACTATAAGGAATCAAAAGAAAATATACAATGATACAACAATAGTTGAAAGTCCAGCTGTCATCTAGCATGATTTACATGCCAATAAGTCCCTGTACGCTAAACACTTTTCCAATTGTGAGGTGGAAAGTAGTTAGAAGTGAGTTGGTATGGTCCAGGGCAATGTTTTATGGAAATGCCAAGGCCAAATTCATTCTAAGGATGATCAAGCCGAAAGCCATATATGGCTAAACACAGTTTCTATTAGAACTGCTTTCTTCAATGCATCGGCGACCATGTGATGAGCCCCAAAGTGTCAGATCATTTTTGTCACCCTATTGTCAGATGTCAAATTTGGAAATAACCTTGAGATCGCATCAGCCAAGAGGTGGCGATAAAATCCAATTTCTAGTACCAATAGTTATGCACCTACATAAGCCTCTGTGCCAAACAATGTGAATTCCAAATGCAACCTACTTCTCCAAAACAAAGAATGAACCTGTACTGAACTATTCCCAGTAATAATTAAAAAACCTACTCTGCAAAACTATAAACATATATCCATACCTACATGGACACAAACACATTTACCAACAAGAAATCGGGTGAAAGCTGAAGCATGAAATTGTGCCTGCTTTACAGGTCAATCAAGGTAGACAAAACATGACACGGATGTTAAACGGAGCATTCCTGCTCCGGAATTTGCACCAAATGAAATATCATAAACCAAGATCTAAAGGTACTGGAAACACCTTGTCATTCTTCTAAGGCTGAAAACTAGATGGATTTTTCCCCTCTTTCCGATAAGTAATCATCTTGCTTAATATGTCAAGACAATCAGGAACTTTATGAATAGCAGACAGGTCTGATATGTAACATTAGCCCTTGAATTGGTTAACCAGTACATGAGCCACCACATGATAGAAATGGACTACAAAGCAAATCCACGCCAAAGAGGCAACGACAATGATAAATTTCCTTCAATTGTCACACAAAACACCTGCTATAAACCTTCTAACAAGTCTCATAACTAAAGAACTTGCGACTATTCAAAAATCTCACAAAACATATGTAGCAAACAACAACAATTTGTTATGGAATTTAAGTGACGTACATTCATAATTTCCTTCGAGTGTCACACAAAAGACCTGCTATAAACCATCTAACAAGTCTCAGTGTCTCACAACTAAAGAACTTGCAACTATTCAAAAATCTCACAAAACATTTATAGCAAACAACAATACTTTGTTCTGGAACGTAAGTGACGTACATTCATATGTGATCACATCAATGATGGCTATTATCTACCAACAAATATCACCAACTTTCTAACCTTATAATAATTGCTGCTTGTATGGATCCAAGTTTCTACAACCACATGATCACATAAATAACGGCTATTATCTACCAGCAAATATCACCAGCTCTCTAACCTTATAATAATTGCTGCTTGTATGGGATCTAAGTTTTTAGCCTGGTTTTTTCATTTTTCTCAAGCTAAAAGATTGGTTTCCAGATGCATAGGCAACTTCTGATCAGGCTATTCATCGGAATAATTGTCAGACCTACATCAAATCGTTAGGTTTCTTTTTATCAATAATATGTTTAAAAATTGATGGGTAAATAAATGTCATCACGGACTAAACGGTTTCGCATTGCTAAAATGTGATTTCAGTTAGATCAAGACAACCAGATACATCCAATAGTGAATCACCTAAAAACAAATCAAAGCTAATATAAAAAAGGAGAGAAACTCTGCAGAAAATGGAATGAACCAAAGGCGCTCAGCTGCAATAGAAAGTTGTAATAAGTAACGATCATACCATACTAAGAAGTACATAGACGAGGCAAGACACTGATGTCAAACTAAGAAAGCAACTCCACATAATAACAAGCAGTGCTGCTGAACCCAGCCCAAGAAATGACCGAACACCCCGATAAATGCAATCCCTCCAATGAATCAACAAGAAGAGCAGAACGCTTCCTAGTCTTGCACACCCACAGCAAACCATCGGCCAGTGACGCTCTATGAAAATCCCAATTTTGTCCCTGAAACAGCTAGTGGTAGTTTGCACAACTGAATAAAAATGCTTTTCAGATTGCAACCATTTCCACCCTTGCTTAAACAACCCAATATCCTCCATCATTAAAAACCTTACTACGCTCAAACAACCTACTTTAATTACAACTATATAACCCTAGAACGGTCAAAGAGACCTTAAGCTTGGGTCGAACCCGCTACAGATACCAATCAATTCGACTCTGAATATGATTACATCTCCAGAGCTGTGAAGTCAAAGCATCAAAAGTAACCATAATGGATGTCTTTAATCTGCCAAAATTGAGTATGTCGAACAACCCTAAAAGATCAATTTACAGGTTCTGAGTAGCAAGTAGCAAAAACAAGAAGAACACGATCCAGAAACTCCCATGTTCACGCAGTAAAAGCTTGCATTTGATGAAGTGAACAGTTGTGGAGAGCATGAAAACACTAATTTGCTTCACATGTACGTCTCCGAAAAAGCAACTCCATAAAATAGCCAATTCCGCTTTAGTCGCCAATAATGACCAATTTTTCTTTATTTAGCTTAATATATCTCTGTTGCCCTTCAAAAGTTCAATCTCAAATATCAGTGAAACAAGAACACGCACATATACACATATGTATGTATTCAGAAATTGATTGGTGCTGAGATGTTGTGGAATAGAAGAAGTACCGACCAGTCTTCGGAGCTGGAAGAAAAGGCGGAAATGAGAAAGAAAAGGATGGAGCTTTAATGGATTCCGACAGAAAACCCCAAGCTAATCTCAAGGGGATTGACCATTTCTGTGAGGAAACCCTAACTTTTTTCAGGGAAAGCTAAGCTCGTGCAAAAGAAACCACTTGCAGTAAAGATTATAAAGTTTCAAAAAAGATCTCCATCCCATTGGGGAGAGAGATGTGTAATTAATTGTAGATTAGGGGGTTAAGTAAATTTCGTGGTAATGATGAGTGGGACCCGTTTTTTGATAAATTAAAGGCAAGGTTGTTCCACTTCTGTTAAGTAGGTTGTCGAACTGAGCTCACCGCCCAGTTTCTTCGCCTTACTTACGGATAGGCTTGTCAACCTTGACGGGTGGGTGGATTAAAGTTCCTCATTGTCAAATTTACATAGTTGTATTAAGAGGAATCAAAAATTATGTCACATTTTTTATGTGTTATTTTGTAAATGACAACCGATTATTAAGTACGTGATAGAGAGAGACGAATAAGTGCACTTTCAATAATAATAATAAAAAAAAAAGATGAAGGGGTGCGTTTTTAGTAGTATTATCTACTAAAGTTTAGTTAACTATACTGAATCATTTCTACATCAGAGATTCGTTCATAATTAAATCTAATACTATCTAGTTTTCGAATCCGCTTTTCATTCTTTTTGAATAAAATTTCAATGAACAAAACAAATGATCTTTATTTCAAAAATCAACTGCAATTAATTCACAACATATAATTAAAATGTAAATTGGTCATACCCTCCAAATAAATACTAGAAAAAAAGTGGGAATTCTAATATATTAATACAAGAAAGAGAAAATTTAGAAAAGAAGTACAAAATCAAACCCCATTAAATGTACATCGAGAAAAATGAAAGGATGTTGCATTATTATTCTGGAGGGATTAAAATGACTTAATCATATTGTAGGTAATTAAATAGAATAATTAATCTAGCAATTGATGTATTTATTATTATTCAATCCTTTGTTTTGAAAAGTAGGATAGATAAATAAAATAAGAATAAACTCAAGAAATAATTGAATGTGAAGTATATGTAGAGTACACAAATGATTTATTTTGTTCAAGAAATAGAACAAAAATCAAAATTTAACATTTGAAAACTGTTAAATTGAACATTGAATCAAGAAGAAAAAGACCAGAAACTTAACAAAAAAAAATCACAATGAATTAACAAGTGAAGTTAATTTATGTTAGAGTGCTTGTAGTGCAATGTGATGGATGGAAAGCTAAGGGTTTTACTGCATAAATCACAACCTCATAATTATTCCCTTATAAGCTTTTGTTTTCATAATGGAGTGGAGAGCCATTGAGATCATAATTGACATGAGAGAGAAGGTTGCAAGCTTTAAGAGGGGATGTATACTTACTGCAGAATTTGTAAGGTTTAACAATTTGAACAGTTAAACTTGATTTTACATTATCATTAAAAAAAGATTAAACATCAATAAAAACTAAGAATATAATACTTTTATTGTTAGAGGGTAAAATTGAGAAAAAAATATTTTTCAAGTATAGTGACATTTTAAAGTAGTATATATTTTCATTTATATCTAGTAAATTATATTGTATCGAATTTGTATCATGTATGAATTATGTATAATTGATATATAAGTGTATTTTTTTTAATTGACTTTATTCATACTTGATTTGTTTATTAACTATGTCATGTCGTGTCATGTTCAGTAAATGAGTGATTCAAGAAAGATTCAATTCGTTTAATTTTTTACTGTGTTCGTATTGTATTAACAAGTCGTGTTATATTTTAACACTCTTATTTATAGAATACGGGTATCAGGTGAATATCGGACCAACTTTACCAGAGCCTAGTAGACTGTGGATCTCCTAGTATTAGGCCCGGCCCATGTACCATTCTGAATCCATTACCCTATTCATATGGTATTAAGTCTCAAATAAGAAAGTGAGTCCACGAAGATTAGTTTAAGATTATTTAGCACTGATTTTAAAATTCAAAACTAACATAATAATCTCGTCACGAAAAAAAAGATCTCTAATTTCTATAACAACAATTGACTAATATTTAACGAGTTTGAGCATTTGTGTTCATAAAATCAACTATGATTTTGTTAAAATTGTCGTAATATTATAAGTTGAGACTTGATCAAGGTTAGCATCAAGTTTATGCTCGATGGTGGGTATGTTTAATGTGTCTCGTTCAGTCCGTGGGTTGGGTCGTCCCAAAATAAAAGAAAAAGACGAACCACGATGTTGCCCCATTGAGCCTATCCTTTCAAATCCAATCTATTTTTGTCTTTAAAAATTAGGGTGGCCCGATGGGTTCCCAAACTTTTTGAAGCAATTCATGGTCTTGGGCTAAATACTGACAAATGGGTATGATTTTGACATGATTAGGACGGAGGAAAGAGAGATTTATTCTCATTGAGTTCTTTATATTTAAAGTGAATGATCTGCATTTAATTGAATCAAAAGTGAGAATAATCGAAATGCGTGTAAACTTCTCCGAATACTAATTACCGTAATACCAATATTAATGTCTTGAACAAAACACTCTGGCTTGGCTTAGTATTAATCCTACACCAATGACTCTTTCTTGGAATTGCACTAATGTTCTGTTTACAAATATGATCGATATTCGCATATGATCGATATTCGCATACTGTTATTGTGTAATTGAGATTACAGGTGACTTATTTAATGCTTATCTACTATATTTATTATTACATCGACCTTTTTCTTCTTTTTTTTGTGTAACATATGAACGAACTCACTTTTTTTTTTATCAACCAAATTTACTTTTACTTGAATAGAGAACCTAACTATTTAGACCAAAAGTCATCTGAAAATTGTGACCATTACTGTTAAACCTACCGAGAAGTAGTGTTTCCGAGGGTGAATGGGCGAGTTACAGCATAAGAATCTATCTCAAGAAGTGAGTTGGATGAGTAATGCTACAATATGTGAAATAGAGTGAAAATTGGAATTGTTCCACGATAATCAATTACAATGTCCTTAAAATGGAGAAAATGAGAGAAATATTCATGCAAGGGAGGTTGGAAAAAGAAATTGCAGTCTCCTGATATGTACAACTATTAGGCCAGGAGGGAGGGAGGGAGGGAGGGAGGGAGGGAGAGAGAGAGAGACCATGGAAAAGAAAACAGTAACAAACTCAAACATATAACATACAAATCCTATGCCATCTAAGAAATGATACCGTCTCCAATCAAACTCTGTAAGTAATGGCTTATAATTGTTGGAGTTATAGCCTAATTTATTAGGATTTTTTTTTTTAATCTTTACTATGACTTTTATATTTTGCCTAAACTACAAAGATGTTTAAGTCACTTTGTACTATTATTTGACTATATATACAAAAATTTACTCTTAGTTTGAGTATCTTTTTTCACTCACAAATATTCCTAGTTGGTATTAGAGCCGTACCCTAACCCTAGCCTCCACACTAACCCACCAACATCATTTGCTAACCAACTACCCACTGTCCACCAGCAAAACCCCAGTAACCCCAGCAACCCAATACAACCATCAAACTAGCAACCCACCAACACCACTGCCAACTAGGAAAACCATCACCAATCAGCAGCAGCGACAATCACCCACCACTGCTTAGCCCAACCAACACAGAGTTGCTTCTCTTCCAGAGCCACTTGTCCCTATCATTACAGAGTCATTAGTCTCACCTCTTTTGCAGGTTTATATTTGTTGCTCTCATTCTCATTCCTCTACTGATGTCCTCACTACCTCAGGCGATGCAGATAATATTTCTCAATTCGTTGAGCATATTTATGCACCTGTTGTTAGTATTGATGAGATTATAGGTAGTGAGTCAGTTACTTTACCTGATGAGACGTTGATAGTGGATAATGATGATTTAGGGCGTCGTTATCCGTGGCGTGATCGTAGCCTCGTTGTTCGTTATAGTGGGACCATCAGGACTTTATATCCGATCTCTAGTTATGTTTCTTATAGTAATCTATCTCTTACATTTTTGAACTTATAGTATAGCCTTATCAGATACGTCAGTTCCTCGCTCTGTTTCAAAGGCTATGCAGGTAGGGGTGCAACTTGGGTTGGACAACCCGAGCCCAACTCAAAAAAATTAGGGCTTGGGCAAAGGTTTTTAATACTTGGGTTGGGTTTGAGTCAAAAAATCTCAACCCGAATTCAATTTGGGTTGGGCTCAGGTTAAAGCCTCGTGAACCAGAGTTCAACCCGAACTCGACAAATTAAAAAAAAAGTATATATATATTATATATATAAAATATTGCACTGATTTTTCATTTTTGTTCTATCGTTCTCTTTGCCTCTTTTGTTCTCTCAGCTTCTCTCGTTAAAAAACTTGGTTGAACTTATTGGTTGTTAATTTAGGTTAATATTATGTAATATATGTATTAGGTTTAGAACAACAAGCTTATTTTGAGCTCTATCCGAATTGAATCCGTAAAATAATCCGAAATCATCAACCCGAATTCAAGTTGAGCCCGCCCGAATTAAACTCGGGCAGTACTCGGGTTGAGTTCCTCAATCCGAGGTAGGATTAGGGTTAGAGTTAGGGTTGAAGATTGTATACTTAGGGTTGGGCTAGGATTAATTGTCCAACCCGCCCAAGTTGCACCCATATATGCAGGAACCTTAGTGGGTTCTTGCCATGTAGATGGAGATGAACGCTCTTCAGCGTAATCATACGTGAGATCTTGTTTTTTTATCTTCAGGGGTGAAGGTTGTTAGTTGTCACTGGGTTTACACCCTGAAGTTTCTTGCTAATGATATTATTGATCGTTACAAGGTTAGACTTATTGTGAAGGGTTTTACTCAGGTATCAGGTCGTGATTTTGATGCTACCTTTGTCCTAGTGGCAAAGTTAACTATCGTTCGATTGATTATATCTCTGGTTGTAGAGTACTCTTGGCCTCTTCTTTAGTTGGATGTGAAGAATGCGTTTCTTCACGGTGATCTGAATTAGACTATTTATATGGATGCACCACTAAGCTTTCGTGGTGAGGGGGGAGTATACTTGGAAGGTTTTTCGACTGCGTAAGTCTCTTTATAGACTGAAATAGTCACCACAAGGCTGGTTCGCTCGGGTTAGTGGTGTAGTTGTACATTTAGGTTTTACTAGATGTCATTCTGATCATACATGCTTTATTCGACGGAATACTTATAGGCATCTTTTTGGTATATGTGGATGATATTATTATTACTGAAGATGATATTTCTGGGACTGCACAAGTCAAGATGGACCTTGAATTTATACAATACTTTTTTGGGATTGAGGTTGCCAATAACAGTAGGGGTATTGTTCTTTTCTAGAGGCAGTATATTTTGGATCTTTTCTTAGACGCTGGGAAGCTGGGGTGCAAACCGACATCATCCCCCATGATTCCAAACGTGAAGCTTAATACTGAAGGGTGAGGAGTTGAGAAATTCGATTGTCTATCAAAGGTTGGTAGGTAGGCTTATCTACTTAGCCAATAATAGGCCAAATATTTCATTCGTTGTCAGCCGAGTTAGTCAGTTCATGCACAGGCCGTGTCAGCCTCATCTTGATGCAGTTTATCTTATTCTTCGATACCTCAAATCTTGTCCTGAATTTGGGTTGTTATATGCATTAGGATCTTAGATTGATTCTTTAGCCTGTTATTTCAGATTCAGATTATGGGGGAGTGTGTGATGGTCGATTTATTTCTGTGCTTTTTGAGGGATCATCTTATCTCTTGAAAGAGCAAGAAACAGTCAGTTGTCTCTTTCTCATCAACAGAGGCAAAGTATCAGGTACTGGTACTTAGCACATGTGAGATTATCCGGCTACGATCGATTCTTGGCGAGTTGGAATTTTCAGTGACTTATTCATCTACATTATATTATGATAATCGATTTGCTATTCAGATTGTTTCTGACTCTGTACTACACGAAGCATATAAAAATCGATGTTCACTTTTTTCGGGAGAAGGTTAACTGTTGTATTATCATTCCATTGTTTGTGAGGACCAGTGATAAGGTTACGGATGTTTTCACCAAACCTGTCCCTCTATCTATTATCTGAGACTTCGTTGTCAAGCTTGATTTAATTGATATTTTTGCGCCTACCTTGAGAGGGAGTGTTGGAATTATAGTCTAATTTATTAGAATTTTTTTTTTTTTTTTTACCTTTACTATGACTTTTATGTTTTGCATAAACCACAATGATGTTTAGGTCATTTTGTACTATTATTTGACTATATATACAAGATTTTACTCTTAATTTGGATATCCTTTTTTACTCGCAGATATTCCTAGTATAACAAATAATTATGTTAACACCCTTTACAAATAATCGTATATTTTTTCATATGAGCATTTGCATAATAGACAATAGTTTTGCTGATACCACATACAAACCTCAAAAGATTCATGCATCATTTGTCAAAAGCCTGTGTATTGTTTTACCCAAACTAAATGCTCATTTAAAAGAGAGTATACCTGTACAAATATCGTTATAAAAGTTTATATATTGTGTATATTTTTTCTTACAATATGTCAACACGAAATATAATCTTTAAATAATAGAGTGACAATTTAAATAAAATAATCGAACACATGAACAGTAGATGACACGAGCAAACTCGAATCGAGTTGCAAAGACACAGATAATAGATGATAACCGAATAAGTATATATATATAGATGTTGCTGAGATCTGACGGTGGAAGAAAATTGCTTCAGAAGTCGAGGAGGATATAGAATGGAGATAGTGGAAGTCTACTGGGTACACAAGAACAGCTAAGCTTATGTGAAGGACTTGACTGAATATGTTATCAAGAAGAGTTAACCAGGAATGTTGCTCAGAGACGGCTTATATAGCCACTGGGTGTGTAATCTACACATGAGGTGAGGACTACTCAATTTCTAACCATTTGGCCTTGAATAGCAATAAAACCAATTTTAAGGTCAGTAATTGTAATTCTTGAACATACACAATAAATAGGACAAAAAATTTGCAACTGAAAATTCAAAATTTAAACTTAATTAAAATGAACTTAATTTTTTTCTTACAAATATCTACCAAAAAAAAACATAAAAAAGTTGTACAATTTACACATGAAGCCCCAACAAGCAAAAAAAAAACATAAACTAAATACCAATCTCTCTTTCTCTCCGTCGATGATGACGAGAGACTGGGAGTTTAAATGCTGTGATCATACATTGAAGTAAAGCTCATGGTTGCTTGAGAAGGGGTTCCTGATGACAAAAGTGAAATGTCCATATTATCTGAGCTGAAAGGTGTACTGTATGAGACATTGTTTATACCAGTCTTAGTTTGCGGGGCGTTTTGAATCCCGTGGTCCATGAAATCAGAGATTAAGCCCGGGCTTGTTATCTTGTAGCCATCAACGTCCAACTCACCAGTTAGCAGCATCACCACATTTGACATGGAGGGTCGAAGCTTATGAGTATGTTGGGTGCAGAGTAAACCAACCTTTAAGAATCTGCAAGCCTCTTCAGCATCAAACTCCCCCTTTAATGATGTGTCTACCAGCCCCACCAGCTCCCTTCTCTCATAAAGCCGCCATGTCTGCAAGAAAAGAATCCATAGACATAATCAGCCTAAACTGGAAAAACCCATAAATTGGTTAACTGCAGAATTCTATGACAATGAACCCAACAGAGACAGAAATACAACTCCACCCCTAATTAGTGTTTGGTAGGATCTTTTTCGCCTGTATTATTTTACAAAAGCTACCATTCGAATCTCCACATTAGAAAATCAGCCTATTTTTTTTTTTGAAAAGGTTGAAACTCTATAACAACCATTGTTTTCCAAGTTTTCTGATTTAGCCAAAAGTTATGCATACAGTTAAAGTTTCAGGATCAAATGGCTGTAATGCAATAGGAGGGATCTATTTCCAGTTCTATTTTGGAAGTGAGATAACTTCAACCCCAAGTGAACCTATACCCTTTTAAAATCAAAATAGTAGAAAAATGTAGTTATTTGAAACGAAATAAAAAAAAAAAAAAGTCGCTAGTTTCTCTATTTTTGGTCCTAGAACCCTCTCTGCATACTAAAGTTCAAATTTCTCAAATGCAAGCAATCACAACCCCTTCCCACAACAAGAAAGAATCCAAAATAAAAGATAAAAGCAAATTCTATATGGCAATGTACTCTGCACTTGTGCCATGCCATAACATACTTTTATCGTAAAGGGGTTGGTTGTAAATCTACTTATTTTTTAAAGAAGGTTTATTACCCGAGGAGTCATATCAATTATTCTGGATCAATATCAGCCAAAAATATCATATGGCACATGCGGTCACCAGTGAATGCAAATGAGTACGCTAGTGGTGGTTCAAGAACTTAATACCTTTTCAAGAAGATATTGTTCCCCAGCTGGTAATAGTGTATTTGTGTTGCATTTTCCACTAACTATTTCCACAAGAAGAACACCAAAACTGTAGACATCTGCTTTAGGTGTCAACTGCCCTTTTATAGCATACTCTGGAGCCAGATAACCTCTGAAGCAACATATATAAATGTAAGTACAACATTTAATTTTTTTATCAGACAAAAATCAAATGAAAATATTAAGGGAAAAATAGAAATAGAATTTAGAATATGCATATTCAGATGGGAGATTCTGCTGGGATCGGTGATAACTAAATCACCATCAAGGGTACTTTCCTAAGTCATGTCAGCTAATGTTTTCATTGAAAGGGGTCCTCCTGGATTACTACCATAAAAGGACAGAAGTTTATGTTAAGTGACAAAACCTCTCTTGCCCTCTTGGAGTACCAATTCATGGGGAAATCTCAAAGTTCATGGATTCTTGAGCAGGCACCGTTACATGTTAGTCCAGGATGTGGCCATGGCCCATGAAAGTGCCATTGAGTTGCAGCTGGGCACTGGGTTGCGGTGTATATATAGCAATGGTTCAGATGCTTGAGTGAGTTGTAAGAGAGAAGTTAGTAGGTTTTCACAGGGTGGAATGGTTTATACTCCCGTTTACTACACTTTCTCCAAGTTGAGAGCAGATTAATCTGTTAACCATCATGGACGTAGGCCAAGAACAGAATCAAAGAAAATACTTGGCTATTGGCTAAGGTATACCTACCCACTTTCCTTGCATGCTAGCAACACGATTTGTGAAGGTATTCAACATCTCACCACCTAAACCACCCAGTGCTAATTCATTTGTTCCTTAAATAAATTAACTCTGGGGAAAATCAAAGCACAATTCCAACAAGTCAATTGGAGTTTTGCCAAAGTCAGAGCACATGATGTCGTGATGCATTCTGCATTACCAACATTGAAGAATCCTATGTTTGTTCATTTGTTCTTTAGAAAGGTTACATTCTGCGGAAACTGAAGCACCATTCATGGACTTTACGAGTAAACATTCTTACTCTTATATTTGTTAAACATATCAACATATTCATGGTAAGAGTCTACCAATGATACTAATAGACGGTTGCACATGCCAAAGGCAAAGGCACTGTCTGTCAACAGGTATCAAAAGCCTCATCTCCTCCAAAAATGATGGTAAGCTACTATCCCAATCACTGACCTGTTGAATATGTATAGGTAATACTGCAGATACTGAAGATAAACAACATGATACATGGATTAACTCAATACAGATGCACAGTTTAAACAAAAACTGCACAGGATCATTATAACTTACATTGTTCCTGCCACACGCGTGCTAACATGAGTCATGTTGGATGGAATGAGCTTTGCAAGTCCAAAATCTGAAATCCTGGGCATCAAGTCTTTGTCAAGGAGAATATTGCTTGCTTTGATATCCCGATGAACAATATATGGTTGCACTTCCTCATGCAGGTAGGCAAGCCCTCGTGCAACTCCAATGCAAATCCTGGTCCTCGTTGGCCAACTAAACTGGATGCTACTGTGACCTCCGCCTGAAAGCCGTACATTGAAAAGCATTAGACACTTTTTGATTCAACAGAAAACTCCAAGAAGGATAGTATCAATGTTGTTAAATGAGCTGCATGTTACAGATAAATCTTTTAGGTCATTTTCATTAAAAAGAAGCCATTTTATTTCATCACATTCCTATGAATGAAACTAATCATATACTTAAAACAGTTATCAACACAATTGAATAACAACTTCATGCAAATGGCAGAATACCATTTGAATGGTATTACAAGTTTTTGATTCTCTTCGTTTGACAAAATTTTGAGTCTCATGCACTCCCAATAAAAGAATCATTGGATTTAGCCAAAAAAACAAAGGATCGTTGTAGCTTACGTGATAAAAACTACTTCATTGTACAAAGCACGATCACAAATTTCCTTTTTAACATACAATGACTCCAAAATCAAGAATAGAAGTATCAATTACCAAGGAGGGTTTTTGCAAGGCAGTTATTCTCAAGGTAGTTGTAGACCAAAATTCTTTGGTCTTCTTGCACACAACAGCCATAAAGTTTGACTAAGTTTTCGTGCTCTACATCTGAGATCACTTGAATCTCTGTCAAGAACTCTCGTACACCTTGTCTTGATTCAGCTGAAAGAACCTTTATAGCAGCAATTGTCCCATTTTTAAGCCTTCCCTATTTACCCACATTTTAAAAGAAGAATAAGGTGTCAATCATCAGAAATAAGAAAAATAGCTAGAATTTTATGGCGAGGAGATAAATCGAGTACTTCAAAAATTATATGTAAAATCAATACATGGCTTTTACCTTGTACACGGAACCAAAACCACCCTCCCCAATTTTGTTGGCTGCACTAAAATCCTCAGTGGCAATTCTTAGCTCCTTGTAGGAGTAAAGATTGACGTTATGAATGCCTGAAAGCTCTGGTTACAATTCAACTTGATCAGGTGATTGATACATAGCTTTTCAAGCCATGAAAGATCATTTAAGAAAAGAATTGTCAGATAAACATGGAGACAAAATCCAACTGTTCCTAAAGTTTTGAATATTATATGTCCACCTACAACATTGTTGGTAAGTACCTTCATCCAATTCAGCAGGTGGTTTTCTGAATAAGAAAGAGCAACAAGTCATAACTGTATGATACACCAATGACCAGCCTTTTGTACAAAACGCCTTGACAAATGCTTCAGAGGAATCCCAAATTCAAACACTGCCAAACTGAATCATTGTACACAAAGTTAACTCCAGATATATTGTCTCACGCACGGAAAAGTTGGAAGAATTCAAAGGGTGGTTTCAAACTTTCAGTAAAATTTGGGTAGTCCAAAACTAGAACTAAACTCCAGAAATTTCAGTATAATGAGACAACTTTTCGTCTACCATGACTACCATCAATGAATACGTATGCAGATATTTATTAAGGAACGAGTCAATAACTCTATTTTAAGATCGAAATGGCTGAAAGTTGCTTATGATGAAAGCTTGTCCTCAATACTCGCATGCCTGAAATAACCTAACCAGTATTTGTAGGACTAATCATAATGGCGAAAACAATTGGACCCACTTGAATAAGGTCAGAATTGAAGAACATTGAACATAGTATTCAAAATTGGATTAATCAGGCAATAAGATAATTAATCGAATTCAAAGCCACCAAATCATAAAAATTCAGACGCAGCTTAATTGCAAAAAGAAAAACATCATAAAACCAACCAAGCAGAGTGATCTACCTCTACCTATTCAGCACAGGAAGCTAAGTAGGTTCAATAAAGCACACATGCGATCAAACTATAGTTTCTCAGCAACATCAAGTCAAAACTGTTCAGACAATCAAAACAAAAGCTTGACAACACTTATCTATATTTTGGTTTCTTAAAAAGCTTGACAATAATTTACTCTCGGCTCGGGGAATGTATGCATCTGCATCATAATCAAGCTCACGTAATTAACTATCTACTGCTATAATCAGTACAAAACACCCACATCATGTTTATCCTATAAGATGGAAAATAAACACCGTTTATTCTAAAAGAAGCATAATCAATTAAGAATTCAAACCTAATACGAAAGAAATTCAAATTATGTAATACACCCCAAGAAGGATTTGATTAAAAAATGTATACAAGAAATCAAAAGATTAAAATAACAGGAGTTAAAAGAAAATATAAGAAGTACCTCAGAGAAAAGCTCAGATAAGGAAGCAAGCAAAAAGACAAGTGCAGAGAGAGAAGGGGACGAGGAGGAGGAGTCAAGGGATCGACACGGAGACTCGGAGAGGTAGTTCTTTAAATAATACTATTTCCCAGGTCCCCGAAGGAATGCGTCAAGCTCCTTCATGGCTTTTCAATACAAACGACTGAAAAAGAAGACAACGGCTTTGACCGGTCAACGTTTTTCTCTCAAACACGTTTTCACGTCAGAATAACTTTCTTACGGTATTTTAAGGATAATACTTCGGTATTGAACTTTTTTTATTATTTTTTATATTGCCCCAAAAATTATTATTTTTATAAGTTAAGGGGTTAATTGTACTGGAGATCCTTAATATTTTATTATTTTAGTTTTTGGAGTATTGAATATATTTCTATATGGTCCCTTAAGTAAACAACGTTTAGATTTCTAACAATTTTTTATTATAAACTTGTTACGTAACACCTAAATGTGGACAAAAAAAAATAATTTAGATAACTTTTGATAAAATTTTTATCCAAATTTTGGTCAAAAATTACTCATATTACACATTTTTTTTGTCGAGAACTACTCATATTATACATTTTTTTATCAATAATTATCCAAATTATTTTTTTATTTATATTTAGATATCACGTGACAAAATAACCTATACTCGAACTCAATTCTAGTTTGCATTATCAAATAACTTCTATTATTCAATTTAAACCATCGTTTTTAATTAGATCAAATTCACACCAATTGCAAACTTGAAGAACTACAATAGCATGATTAAGATATTGAAACACAAACGCATATATGAGGAATTATTATTCTATCCAGCCCTTTTAGAATATGCTGTGGTAAAAAATCTTCTACTCTGTCATATCTGTAAGTATACTCTCTGTATTTTAAATCTTCTACTCTGTCGTATCTTCAACGAGGTCCTCCCTATTTTATGAAATTTTTTACGTATTAAAATTCGATTCGAGTCGATTAAAATTTATTTTTAATTGACTTAAATCAAATTTTAATTAACTCGCATTGAATTTTAATTGGTCCGAATTTTGATACGTAACAAAAGTATAAATTTTAATCAACTTCAATCGAATTTTAATCTAATTGAATTGAATCGAATTTTAATCGACACTAAAAGCTCAGGTTGAGTTCAAATCGAATCAAATTTTAATATGTAAAAAATAGAATTTCAATAGACTTGAATTTTAAAACGTAAAAAAAATATAATTTAATCAGCTCAAATTTTAATATATAGAAAAATAAAATTTTAATCGGCTCGAATTTTATGTAGAAAAATTATTTGGGGTTTATATAGGGGTAATTTTAAAATTTTAGATAAAAAAATTTTCATTAAAAATGGTAGTTTAACGGTAGAGAGTGCCAATTATGTTTAAATATAAATTATAAGGGGGGTGTCAATGATGTTTTGGATAATAAAAATATGTATCCATTCTTTGAGGGAAAATATCATTTTTTGACTAAAAATTCCATTCTTTTAGTGAATATCCCGTTCTTTTGAGTGAAAATATAGGGAAAATATTATTTTGAGTGAATATTCTAATTTTTGAGTGAAAAATACCACTTTTTTGAGTGAAAACATCACATTTTAAGGGAATATTCAATTATTTGAGTGAAAATACTACTTTTTTTTAATGAAAATACCAATTTTGAGTGAATATTCTATTTTTAAAGTGAAAAATACCACTTTTGGAGTGATATTTTATTATTTGAGTGAAAATACTACTTTTTGAGAGAATAGAATATTCTTTAAGTGAAAAATACTATTTTGGAGTGAATATACTGCTTTTTTAATGAAAACACTAATTTGGAGTGAATATTCAAATCTTTGATTAAAAATACATTTTTTGAGTGAAAATATTATTTTTTGGAGTGAATATTCTATATTTTAAGTGAAAATACTACTTTTAGAGTGAATATTCTGTTCTTTGAGTGAAAATATGACTTTTTGAGTGAACATTTCGTTATTTGAGTTAAAAATACCATTTTTTGAGCAAAAATACTACTTTTGAGTGAATATTCTATTTTTAGTGTGAAAATACCACTTTTGAATGAATATTTTATTCTTTCAGTGAAAATATCACTGATTGAGTAAAAATATGACTTTTGGAATGAATATTCTATATTTTGAGTGAATATTTTATTATTTGAGTGCAAATACAATCATTTTTAGTGAATATTTCATTATTTAAGTGAAAAAACCACTGTTTGAGTAAAAATATTCCTATTTTTGAGTGAAAATATCACTGCTTGAGTAAAAATACTGCTTTTGAAGTGAAAATTCTATATTTTGAGTGAATATTTTATTATTTGAGTGAAAATACCATTTATCAAGTGAATATTCTATTATTTGAGTGCAAATTCTACTCTTTGAATGAAAATACTACTTTTGAGTGATATTTTATTTTTTAATACAAGTTTTTGAGTGAATATTCGATTGTTTGAATGAAAATATCATTTTTTGGAGTGAATATTTCATTTTTTTAAGTGAAAATACCACTTTTGAAGTGAATATTCCATTCTTTGAGTTAAAATATCATTTTTGGAGTGAATATTTCAATCTTTTAGTGAAAATACCTTTTTTTGAGTGAATATATCAACACTAATAAATTTATGTAGTAATCATAAGTTGGGTGTGGCATTTTCAATGGTATGATCCTAATAAAATATCCGTACATGAAATTAATTAGCAATTTACATTTGAATTTTAACTCAATTCGATGAAATAATAACTCAATTTAATTGTACATTTGTCTAATGATTAGATAATATAGTAAAATTTCTAAATTATATCCGTGATTCGAGTTATCTATACAGATATTAATCCTACCTTGTTTTACTTAAAATGATGAACTATTGAGCAAAATGTACCTTTGAAACATGCACAAAGATGCATACCCATTTCAGATTACTAAAAACAAAAAAAAGTCCAATAAGATTAGAAAAAGGAGCAACTCAAAATAATGAAGTTCAAAAAATAAATTTTAATTTAAATTAGTAACAATCAGGAAATGATAGAATCACTAATTTAAAAATTCCAAATATGAACTCTAGACAAACTTTGATAATAGTGATGATGCTGAATTTCAATTGCACGATTCTGAATAAGTGACTAATTAGTTTATCCTATAAATTTTTCTCTCATTTCATACTATCCAAATTCTTAAAAAAAATATCATAGAAACGCGTAAAGTTATGCTCCATATGGTAATATGATCATAAGACCTAGTAGCCTATCTTTTATGCAGTCTTTACTTTCGAGCAACTTTTATTTTTCTTATAATACACTACTTCGGTCATCTTTTATTTATTTCATATCATGCTAAGTCTAGTATTCGATTCGTCTTCTAGATTCGAACTTAATTTATTCTTTACTTTGCATTTCAACGGTTTACTTTCAGTAGTACTCAAACATCTCTGATCAATAAAATTATTTAAAATCTTTAAAGCTCCAATGCATAAAAAAAAATCTCAAGATAACCTTATGTCTTACTATAGTCGCCTGGACAATCACAATTTTTAGATCCCCGTGTCGTTTTGAGTTGGTAAGATCGTACGTGTTTGAATTTTCAATTCATGTAAACTCTAGCATGCCCGCAATTTGAAAATACACCAAACAAGACTACAAACAATAAGCTTACATTTTTGTGACAAAGTCCATCTAAGCTTACATTCTTATCCTATATTTACTCTTTTAATATTCATATTTTATTTTACTAATAATGCCATCGTCAAATCATCATAAAATTAATTATTTTACCAAGAATTGGCACAAGCAGAGGTGGGCCTGCAATTGTGGATGACGAAAATGAGAAGCCGCTCTTTTATAGTACAGGAAATCAACAATATCACATGTAAGGAAAAACAAAAATTATAATTCAAAATGGTTCATGTATAATGCACGTATGCATGATATAGTATTCTAATAAACAAACACCCATTCTCCAGAAACACTTCGAAAACGAAACAAAATCCATCCATGTATCTAAGTCTATTTTAGCAGTCTTAGTACGAATAAAAGCCATCAAGCAAACAACCTTATCTCTTCAATCCCCGTCATTGCTCAAAATTGTGAACAACTAGACTATGGGGAAGCGAATTCCAGTGTATTATTTAGTTAACTAGAAAAAGTAGAGAAACAAAGCCGCACTCTTGAATCCCTGAATTTACTCATAATCAAATAAGATCAAATTTTTGGAAGACAAGGAAATTTTGAAACTCCTAGTACCCCGACAAGAAAAACAGAAATAACGAAATAAACGATGGCAAACAAATTCAAGTAGAAGCTTTTGCGGTGGAAGTGTTCTTGTTTGAAACCACTTGCTTCTTATCAGACTCTGCGACCTTTCTCTTCTCCTTCCTCTCCCTCTTCTTCAAAGCAGTCATGCGAGCTTTTAGAATAGTTGCATACGAAGCTTGGAAGCGTTGGTGATCCTTTGCCCCCACCTTTTAGTACAATCAAACCAGAGTGTAAGACGGGGAAAAAATGGTGTCCAGTCCATTAATAATTGTGTGCCATTTAGTCACGCAAAGAAGAAAATGAGCACAAAAGAATCTTATTGAGTTTCCCACAACAATGTTATTGTTAATATCAAGTAAGAAACCCCCAGAGGATAGTAGATGCAAGGTGAATAAACAATGTAACTCAATATTCATCATTTCTTGCACTTAGAAGAGGCATTTGATTAAATGAAAATCTAAAGCTACACAGCTTCCTGTCAACACTGAGATCAATGTACAGAAGTAATCATGGCCCTACCTTGTTTCATGCCAACTTACATGTCATAGAAGGAAAAAAGGGAAAACTTAAAAATAAAGAAAAAGAAAAGAAACACAAAAATGCACTTAACTAATGCCTGGTTGATTGATATGTTATGAAAAGAATGACAAAACGGAAGATGTGACTGAAAAACAAGGAAGGAAGAGAGAGAAAGGTAAAGGAAAGAGGGGGAGGAGGGGATTAATAAAAAGATCAGTCCCCATATGCATACACGAGCCACTTGTCATAGCAACCATCTATTGTTAATTTGTTATCCTCCTCACAACCAACAAAATGTCCCAAGTCAGCTCTCAAATGTCATCAACTGGTTTGAGTTTACTATAACCACAATCAACAATACACAACATGGAAAAAACTCTTCAGTCTGACTTGCCTTTCTACTTTACAATAGCTGCATCATCAAAGATCTAAGACCACACTAAGACAGACACAAAGGCTCCACTATTTCAACAAGTAAATAGCTTCATAATTTGATTCTATGATCCATCATAGAGCTACTAGTTATTACCTGTGCCTGAAGGCACAGAGTAATAAAAAATGGTAAACAATAAACATATTTGTATTTACATCTAAAATCAAATCACAAGCATAGAAAAAAGATAAAAAAATTTAAGCATTAATTTGTAGTAGGGATGAGAGGTGGTGGGCGGTAGTAGTGGTGGTAGGAGACGGTGATGATTGTGATATGTGGTAATGACCGTGGTGGCGGTGGTGGCAATAAGGACGACAGCGATAGTGGTGGTGGTGGTGGTGGCGACGGCGACGATAGTGGCGGTGGTAGTAGTGGCGGGACTGTTTTAAATACTATTTTTTTTAAAGTATTTATGAGAAATAATTTATAGAAGTATTTTTAAAAAGTCACTCCAAACACACCCTTAGAGGCCTATTTTTCCTATTAAATTTGGGGTGTTAGTATTAGCCGTTACATTAATTTTAAAGTAAAATTTAAAACGATCTCAACCGCGAATAACAAAAGTTATTTTGTTAATCTTTTGAGATTTGAATTGTAAGCTACTTTATTATTTGTAATCCACTTTGTCACCTATTCTTATTCTATGGAGAACTACATGATAAGGATTAAGGAGTGTTGTCCAAAAAAATAAAGAGGGTTGAATGAACCTTGAGAATTTTGAGTGTTTGACAAATGCTCAAAAAAAATATTAATGTCCAGGGGCAAAAAAGTTGGCATGAAACCAGCTAAAAGGGTAGGCATGCTTCACGTCATAAGAGCATCTCCAATCCTTACCTTTTTTTAAACTCAAATTTAAATTTGGGTAAAACACTCCTAAAAACCTTCTCCAATGCTAGACTTATACTTGTATCAAATAAAGAGACTCATTTTTTTATTCAAATCAAGGGAGACTTAAATTTATACCCAAATCTTTAATGTCGAGATTACACCCTCTTTTAAAAGATTCAATGGTCATATTTTATCTTCTTTTAAATTTGAATTTATCCTTATTTAAATTTGAGTTTCTTTTCTTTTAAATTTGAATTTCTCTATCAGAGAGATATATACCAAATCAAGTTTTTGACCATTTTTTTTAACTCAAACTTGGGTAAAGATTTGAATTTCTATTGGAGATGGTCTAAGCATACTGCTTATACTCTTTCTGTTTCTCTCTTGTCATAGAAAAAACAAAAGGATACTTCATGACTTATACACGGAAGCATGAAAATTCTTCTTTCTCACTCGATCCTCATCTTCCAGAAAACCAAAAGATTAATTGACAGTTGACCCAACACAAGTCCATAATTATCGTCACAATCTCTATCATTTCCTCAACCGATGTTACTATACAGATTTCTATGTGAAGTACAAAATCAAAGAATCAAAAGGTTACGTCACAGGCTCTTCCCGCAGGCAAGCTCTCCACCTCTCTCTCTCTCTGTGGGAAAATATTCTACTAAAACCAAATATTGCCTCTCTCCATTAGACTTCAACAACCAATTCTCCTTCTCTCACTATCCATACACGTATACCCCTTGTCATAATGTCACGTATATGTGCGTGTATATATGAGTGATTTCTTATTCACTTCTGTGCACTGGGTAATGCTTATTGATTCTTTTGGGCATCTGGGTTCTTTTGCAATTGTGTCCATTGAGCCCACAAACCCATAAACAATATTGTCTCTGACCTCTGCGTGTGTGTGTGTGTGTGCGAGCGCGCACGTGCGCGGATATACATGGTTATATAGATCTAAAAAATAGTATAGATTATTTTTTCTACCATATGGTTGAAGCAATACAAGTCTCCGATGGGTAGCACTGGTCTTTGTTTTGTTCTTAATGCGTCTGCATAGGATAGGCTATGTAAATTTGTCAGGTTATGGAGTTACAATAGATATTGCCTTAGAAAATCTAGGTAATATTGGAATTCAGCTCATTCACTAAAACGACTCCAGCCAACCTCATGAGAGGTGAAGGTTTTGAGAAGCTGGGCAAGCAAGCTTCTCCAAATGGGCATCAGATGGACTTCTTCCCAAGAAGTCAACAGCAGGGACTCACCAAACAGTCCAAACTTTTATAAATGCACATTTGGCTTGAAAAGACCATCCACAATGTGCGCCAAACACACCATCGATCATTTCTAATTTTCTACTACCAGTTCATATGCACCTATAGAAACACACACACAAACACAAATAGACACTAACAATAGAAAGCTTGAAGATTCCTATTATTAGTCTTCACACTTATTTTTTAATGGCAATTGATTAGCAACTAAAAATATTGAGAAATGCATGCTCAAGCCTTGTAGCAATAGGCTTAGACCCATGGTTCAAAGTATTGGCCGAGTAGTCTTCCGCCCCGACAATGGTACATGTTACACAAGTATCACGATACGCACTTGACTCGGCTCTAACTAGGTCAAGACTCGGAAATCTCTGTTCAACTTGGACTTTAATCGCTCAACTTTGCCGATTGGTGACGATAGCTAGCCGAGTTGGTACGAATCGAACAACCAAATTTTACACAACAAAAAAAGCCAAATAAAAGGGCAAAGAGAGAAGAATAAATCATACAGATGATGTTCTGTAATTTTAAGCCCTAAATAACATGAACTCACATGAAATTGTCCATTGACCCCTAAATCACATCCCTTTTTTCTCGAATGTATCAACTTTTTTTATTTTTGCAAATTTATTAAATATCTCACCAAGTTTTCTTTATTTTTTGGGGTAAGTTGTGTTAAATCCTTTGGTAGGATAAGGATTTTTTTGGTAATAAAATACTATATAAAAATATATATAACATATTTTGGCTAGATAGTGTTTTATAGTTGCAAAATTACTTATCCAATATGTTTTTAAATTCTTACTGGACACTGATGCTAACAAATATCTTCGGCACAAACATTATATTTCATTTCATTATATTTAATGTGTTAGGTAATGTATTGTGAAAATATAATGCATGGTTATGGTTGTTTATATTTTTTAAAATTTTTCATGTTGTTTTTAAAACTTATTGTGTCAATTGTATGGCATTTTGTGCGTATTGACCGCTACCGTGTAGCAACCGATGTGTATCAGTGTCCTCCGAAATGATGACCGATATTGTGACTTTGAACCATACTTAGATCTTAATCATTTCTAAGCCCTAAAGCCTCCTATGAGTTTTTGCCTCTAATAACACAATTTCCACATGCCTAAGCACGCGTCCTTTGGAGTACATATATTGGTAACTGAGCACCAACATGCACCACCAACTTCATAACTACTCTACTCCATTAGGCAAAACAATTCAATCTTGATACTAGGTGTTTTTTATTTCACTTAAATTTTAAACTTAAATTTTAAAAAAGAGGATCACTTCAATGCAAAACAAAAATTCTCACAAAGAGTCAACTTAACTCAACTCAACAAAGCATAAATCTCAATTATTTGGGGTCGACTACATGAATCTCATTTCTCCATTGTGCTATATCAAGTGACATATGTTCCGTTAAAACGCCCACAAAGGGTATCTCACAATATCTAAGTAACAATAAAGATATCAAAATATTTAGTTAAAAGAAACGTTGAACCAAATTAATACAAAACCGAAGGTTAGATAAAACCGGGGTTGAAAAACGCTCACCTAGGCATGAGGTGAGGGACTTTGCCAATGCACAGTCGAAGCACACGAGGCGCGAGCCTCATGTCTATGCTCAAATCGCTTGATGCGTGGGTTTTCTTTCCTTTAATGATATATTTTGGGCCACTGATCTACTAGATTTTATTGGAATATTTCATATGCATAACACCAAATCAGAGTTGGTTTTCTGCATCTCTTTTCCTTATACCCACAACTCACATATCACCGGTGTTTATTTATTTTTTGACTTTTTATTCAATAAGTACTTACCAAGTCTATGTTTACATACTTCTTCTTGTTTGATATTTGTGCAACGAATTTTTCCTTTTGTTATTATTGTGTTTTTCTGATTTTTTTAAGTTGTTACATTGTCATTGTTCTTTCATTTTTGTTCTTTTTTCCTATTTTTTTAATCTATCATACGGTTATCATTTTATTGTGTATTATTTTGTTTAGATTTTTGAATTAAATTGTTTAAACTATTTTAATTGTGTATTTGATTGGAATTCCATTCTTGAGTTGTTTAATTGATATGGTGCTCATGATTGCCTTGGCATATTTGGTTAGAAATTGTTTAATTAATTCAACAAAAAATTTGGGGTTCTTACGACTTTCCGGGGAAAAACATTGGCAGTGTTAAAATATTTGTTAGTTATCTACACCAAGCACCTCACTTTAACAACTCTTGCCCCTCGTTTTGCGCCTCACCCCAAAACTTGTGTCCTACATTGAAAGATTAGGGCCACTTAGTATTGATTTATGTGGTTGCATAGTCTCTCTATCTGTTATCAATTGGTTTTAGGTTGGATGCCTCTAACAACACCAATACCTAGGATGCTTTGGTGTCTCAATGCGCTTGCATCTTGGGCCTCAATTAACATTAAATAACACTAAAAAAATGAGTTTAATTTTCAAAATAGGTATATGAACAAGTACCTTAAATTTAAAAGATATGCCATAAATTCTGTTGATTGATTCCTTCAAAATATAACAGTTATTTTTTATGCAACACCTTAACTAAGTCTACTTTATAAACTCTTCAAAAGAGTTTTGTAATTACTCAATGTGCAAATGAGAAAGGCAAGGCTAAGCATATTCTGACCTGTTAGAGGACCTGATGCATGTATGTTAAAGCTTACTCATTCTTAATAGTTCCTACCACATAATGATTATACCTTTAAAATTCATTTATGTTCCCCAATTCTTATAACCATAGCTAGGTGTTTGCTCAATCTCAACCACAACTAATAAAGCCTAGCATGCACCAAGTTAATAAGGCCTAAAAAAGTCTATGGTAGTTTAAACAACATATATTGTTTTCAAAGAAGTCCCACAATCAATGGAAGCAACAAAAAGATTCACCATCCAACAAGATTAAGCAAAGTGAAAGGGGGAAAATTGGTAGGGTGGTTACCAACTTACCAAAGTAGAAATAGTCTTTTTGCCATCAGTTGCTCGGACAAGGCATTTATACTCGATAGTTTCCCCAGCTGTTGCCATTTTGTTTCTTTTAACCTTAGACTTATCAGATGCTGGAGAAACGAGACGAATCATTAATCAATATATTAAGTAGAACTGAGCAGGTTCTAAATACAGTCAATCATGAGTGGAAAGGGAAGGGCAAGCAAAAGAAAGACAAAGTAATTACATCGTTTGAGAGTAACCCAAACAGATCCTTTCTCTGTGCTGTGCTCAAACATGCTGGTAAGTTCATTGAGAAATGGGTCTGGCTGCAAGCGTACCTAACACCCCCAATAACAATGGCACAAAGTCAGATATGGATCCAGCTGTAAGACATGACTAAAATCAATGATAACCATAAGAACAATCGTTCAACTAAAAAAGAGACACAGCATACTCGCACCCACATACACAGAGGAAGGTGGTAGAGAGGGAGAAAGAAGGACAAACAAGGTTGCAAGCATCATGAATGTTAGCTCAGATATGTACACGGGGTATGTATCCCTTGTCGGTATAATGGATTCTACATATCAAAGTCAATAATAATAACTTATATAATAAAGTAGATGGGTTTTGAATTCCAAAGATAGAGAGCAGTTCAGATCGTTTCAAGTCAAAACAAAGACATATCTAACGGATGATGTAATCCTAACATAAAAGTCTCGCCTAAAATTTTTCATTTTTGCTTACCTCAATCCAAGGATCAAAATATCGTTTCAAAACGGTCGAAACATCCAAAACGTTTTTGTTTCCAAGGAAACTGAAACAAATCAGTGATGGAATCGAAATTCTAATTTGAGGTGTTTCAAAATGTTTTGTTATATTTCAATACATTTACACAATTATTTTGGAATGTTTTAAGATATTTCAATATATTTTGGTATATTTCGACCAATATTTTGAAAAAATAATTCTTAAATTTTTATTTTTTTTCATTCTATTTCTAAAACATGTTGAAACGTTTCCGTTTTTTAGATGACCAAAACAATACACCGAAACGAAATTTTATTCCTTGCCTCAATCACACCTAAGATATTGACCACAAAATGAAAATCAAGACTAAGACTTTCCTATTCTACATTTTGAACATACGCCCAAACATACGCCTAAGAGAGGTTGTTGTGACCATACACAAAAAATGCACAAGCCCACGTGATGTTTATATACAAAAACAGTTATTTCCTATTATGACCACACCTCTTTCTCTCCTATTCTGTCAAAGGAAAATAATTTTTTCCATACCAGACTAAAAATCACATGCAATTTCTTTTCATATGAGACGTTGGTATCCCCCAATTCAACCCCTAATGTCTTCCCCAAATCTCCTCTCTCCCTCCATACTCTAGAAATCAATACTCTCTCTCTCGCTCTTGAGCTGCCAGGTTTGTCTTCGACGCACTGATCAACACTCTTCTAATAAGTTTTGTTTCTTCAAGTGTTTGAAAAATTGCTTAAATGAAAAACACCTCCTTTTTTCTTAGTAGGAAGAAGGAATTTGGCGCTATAGGTTGGGCTGAGATTGGTGCACACACATATGAATTACTTACTTTGCATTCACTCCTTTTCCAACTTCTTTGCATTGCGTTTTGTCTTTTCCATGTGAAATCTTTTATGATAGGAGGATTTTTCATGTTAAAACATCACAGATGACTATAGGATCAATTTGCCTTTTTTTTCCACATAATTAGCGGCTGAAATAGTTACTGATTATGATAAAACTATTCCTTAGTGCCAAAATATCTACGTGTGATTTTTTCACATCATCAGTAACATGATTTTCTTGGAGTTTGGGTGTGGAAGAATTATTTCTTCCACATAGAAGGTTTAGTGGGATTCTCCACCATGACAAGCATGGACGACATGGGAATCTCTTGGAATTTTCTTAGTGGGATTCATAGCCCACATGGAAATTTTAAAATAAGGTGTTTTACACCTCATGGAAAAACCAAGAAAAAAGGTGCAAGGCTATTCTATGAGATGCAGGTATGGCCTTTTTTCTTCCACGTGTTTGATAAATTGCTCCAATGATTTGTTCAACTGCTTAATTTTTCTATGTTCATTAGCAAGGATCATTTTATTGACCAGTCGTGCCTCTCGATGCCATAAAAGAGGAAACTGAAGCCGACGATTGTTGCTATCAATGAGGAAGCCGAAAGTGACGATCTCTGTAAGTAATAGGATTTGAAACCGCCTCTGATTTGGGGCTTTTGTTGGTGCTATTAGTTTGTTTTCTGAATTTGGCTATATTCTTTCTTTTCAGGTCAATTGAATTTGAATGTAATGTACTAAGCTTCTATTCGTTTATCAATATTCAATGTACGAAGCCTCTATTTATCCCTTAAAATTTAAGTCCAAGTACGAATAAAAAAAAAATCTTATTGGTGGTGATTGTTGGAAATGCAAATTTTTTTAAATTGGAAATATTATGAGAGATGGATAATCCAAGGCCCCAACAACTGGGTTTTGATGTGACAACATATGATTGGGCTAGGACATTGAAGGAGAGAATGTGATAATGGGTTGAACTTCAAGCTTTAGTTTATTGACCAAAAAAAAAAAGTTTTAGTTTTGTTTTGGGATTTTTTTTTTCTTTTGGTGATGATGGTCTTCCAATCAATCCCAAATGTATAAATAGATTTGAATTCGGAATAAAAGTTGAGCTTTTCAAGATTTTCAGTTATCAAGATTAGTGGATGGATTGGATTGGATTACATAAAATTGATCAAATTATATGAAAAATATGGGATTTTCTTTTGGGTAGCAAAGTTATCAAGTTTAGTGAAAACTATACAAAATGTTTAGTCGGCGGTGTGTCAACGGAAAGATGTATGGTCATAGTTGCTATGTATGTATTCACTGGCTTGAATTGGAATGTGAATTTTATTTGGACTAGTGTTTTATTTGTATAATTTTCTTGCTTATTTATGGTGTTTCCGGCAATTGGTTTGAGTTGTGTTTTGTTATTCTGCTTATATCATTGGGTTGTACTAATATTCGACTTTTCTCTGCATTTTTTGGGTCTTGAAACTAGTAGATCTTCTAAATGTATTAACTTTGCCATTTTCCTCTTGCTAATGCTCATTTTTTATATTTGTTGATTTTTTTGGGTTATTTGGTTTCTACGGAGTGAGCAAATGTAATTAATTATTCTAATTAATTTACATTTGGTGTTAATTCAATTTATATTTCCCATGTCTGAACACTATATAATCCTCGATTGGCTAGAAATGTTACTCATTTTGGCATTAGATGTTTGAATAATTATATTGCATTACTTGATAAACAATGTTAATTGTGGTACTAGTGTGATGTGATGAGATTATTGGTTTGAGACGTGTTTATTTACATGAAGTTTTGATTATATAAGTTATACACTTAAACACACAGGTTCATATTGTTAAGTGATCATGAAGTATAAACTAATTGAAAATCAGACATATACACAGAACATTAGCCTGTAAAAGCCAACAATTTTTCGTCAATTGGACATTACTTGCTATTCACAAGATTATACGATATCACCACTTGATTTTTCAAACAATTATGCATAATTTCCGAAAGCAAAAGGAATAATCATTTTTTTTAAAAGAAAAAACTACAAAATATACTTTAATTGTTAGAGATCAAGATTACTATTAAGCAAACCAATTTTCACATCCAACAATTTATTGATTACCATAGTGATGTCCCAGCCACAGCCACAGATCAATCCCAGAGACAAATTCGTAATGAGATTCACTGACTCGCTTGCTAGTTGTCGCCACAACCGTAGTATCGCACTGAGAGAGAGCAGAGACAGAGGAGTTAGTCTCTGATACACAACCCTAATTTTAGTTGTGGCATACACCCCCTATGTTTTTGCCCTTAGATTTAAGTTCTGTTAATATTTTTATGGCTGGGGAGGGGTGTTTCTGGGTTTAGGGGGAGAAAGGAGCACAGTTACAGAGACAATAAGAGAAACCTGGTGGCAGCCGATGGCGAGGGGAGAGACGATTGCTGATGTCAACCGGTGGCGTCGTCGCTGCTGGAAGAGAATAGGGGTGAGACGGAGAGAGTGACGATACGCGTGAAACACAAATAACTGAATAACATAGTTTTAAAATCCGGCCCGGACAACAACCAGGCAAAGGGACTAGGTCACTGGTTCAACCTGGGCGAACCGGTAAATATAATAAAAAAATAAAAAAATAAAAAATAATTATAAATACTAATAAGTAGGCTAAAAAATCACAAAAATTATGAAAATAGCATCAAATATATAAAGTTAAAATTATCAAACATGTATCCAATGCATTCAATTTCCAATACAACTTATAAATTCAGTAGAGAAAAATACATCTATTTCAGTTCAAGACTCCAATTCTAACTCCAATTCTCCTACTATGCATCAATCTAAGTATAATCCATGTAATTTGCAGTTCAAAGTCAATCAACGTATAAAAAATCAAAACTTCATTCAATGTGTAAAATATAACATTATTAATCAAAGATTAAATGTATATTTCAATATTCTACACAAAATATAAACCAAAAATTAGATATAGCATAGAGTCAGGGAGAGACATATCTCACATACAGGTTAACCAAGCACAAAAGCAGAGGCGTCGCACATACCGTGCTCATGGAAGAATCAACCCTTACATGTCATCTCCCTGCCACATCGAATTGATTATATCCGAAAAGGAAGAAGCTGTCCCCAAAGAGCTTGATACTCAGTTGGCTAAGAATCAAGCTCTACGCAGTGGAGCTTCTTCTTGAATCAAAGTGGTTGCTTGATTTCCGAAAGCGAAGAATTACATCTTATTTGTTTTCAGCTTTCATCAGAACATTTTTGTGATGCCATCGAAAAGGATTGTTATATATAGAGTGAGAGAGAGAGTATGTACCTGCTGGTAGTCGTCGATGCTAGATGGAGCTCTGATCGATCGAGTCACTTTGGCTTTTCTGCCTCTTCGATCAAGATTGAGATTGCGAGAATGAGAGAGTAAGAGACTCCAGGAGGCAGAGGCACAGAGGACTCCAGGAGGCAGAGCCGAAGACGAAGAGGCAGTCGTGGACGAGGCAGAGGCTAAAGCGATATAGGGCAAAATGCCAAAAAGGGCAAAATTAAACGAACCGGTTCAGTGGGTTTATAATAAATTAAATGAACCGTCCGATTTGATTTAACTCGCCCGAGTTAAACTGTTTAGCGGTTTGTTATCCGGTTCAATGAGTTTATTCCGGATTTGATGTATAAACAATTTAATCGTTGAACCGGTCCGGTTTAGGCACCGATTTACTGGGTCAATCCGCCGGGCCTGGCCGGGTTTTAAAACACCGTTGCATAGGAGAGGGAGGGCTGATTAGGATACCCAATATTAGCAATGTATGAATAATTTTTTTACATAAAAATATTACAATACAATTCAAATTTTAAAAATAAATAAAATAATTTTTATTTTTCATGATTAAGATCTTTTTAAATTTTACTTTAAAGTTAATCCGACGATTAATATTAACACCCAAAATTTAATAAGAAAAATAGGATCATAAGAATGTGTTTGGAATAATTTTTTAAAAATATTTCTAGGATTTTATAATTTTTCATAAAAACTTTAAAAAAAAATAGTATTTTGAACTACTCCACCACCACTACCCCCACCTCTATCGCCCCACCATCACCTTCTTATCTTCAACAACCACCACCATTGTCACCATGCCACTATTACCACACCTGCCACCCCACCCGCTACCATTATCACCGTTGTTGCCACCCTACCACCATCTCACCATTGTTGTCACCCCACCACCACCTCTTTTACAACAACTATCACCACCATCGTTGTCTCCACCACAATTATACCACTCACTACCATCCCATCACTGTCTCCCACCACTGCCTACCATCACTACCATCGCTCATCTCAACTACAATCAATGTTTAAATGTTTTGTTATCTTCACTATCTTTGTAATTTGATTTTGAGTGTAAATACAAATATGTTTATTATTAACTATTTTTTTTATTACTTCGTGCCTTCAGGTACAGATAACAACTAATTAATAAAATATATATTAGATATATACGTATTTGAATTAAATATCATCTCTAATTTACTAAACTTAATTTTTCATTACTTATATCCTACTAGGATTATAAAAACTTATATGTTTCTAAAATTCTTTCTTCTAATTATAAGAAGAAACAATAGTGGATTTTTTTATTTTTTTTTAGAATTTTGTGATTAAGATTGATTTTTTTTTTATGTTTAAGAAATTAAATTTTTTAAAAATTATTTTATTAAAATTCCACTTATAATTCCTTGATTAAAATAAAAATAATTATCGATAGGAATTATTGATCGTAGGCTGCAGATGTTGCTGTTGTTGGAAGGTAGTTCACTCTATTAGGATTCAATGGTTATCTTGACTGCAAAAAGAATGGCCACCACCGTGTCTGTCACAATCTCTTCAACGTTTCGGCCATTTCAGACTCCAACGTAAGAAAAAAAAAATCCTAATTTCTTAACATTTCATGTATGTTTCACGTGTGAGTGTAAAAAAATAAATATTTATTATCAGTAGTATGCTCTAAAAACAATCATATAGATGATGTTTTAGGGTTGTACTAGCAACATAATTAAATAAAAAGGTAAATTTATTTATCATATTTTTACTTTATTTCATTTTAGTATATAATATAGTCCATAAAGTATAAGTTAAAAAGATAGTTTCTTAAAAAATTGAGGAGAGAAGACCTATACTTCTTAGTACTTAACTCTTAAATGTTCCTAGTCAAAGGATTATTTTTTGGGCACTATGTAATTCGGATAGATTAGCACACACTATATTTACTTATATTTGATATGAGGTGACTCGTCCAAGTCACTAGTGTAAGGATTCTGAAGCAGGTGTGTGGGTGCTTGTTAGAGAACAAGTACACTGAATGTGACCATTAACTAATGTAGGATATTTCATATGGAGTTTTATATATCTGTCAATGTTAAATTCTAAAATTATAGTTATACAACTGATCCTTAAACTTGAGACACCATGGTTGTCTTGTGTATGGACTTCTATGCTTTAACTATACAACATATTCATATACTAACTATATAACTTGGATATGTATTGTTGAACATAGTTAGGCATGCATGAAGATTTATGAGCGTATAAAATAGAATCTATCATTTTTAGTAATTAAAGGGAGATGTATCTTCTAGGATATGACTCAAAGAGTCCTTGGCCAAGACAAAATGACAATTAGAAAAGAGCTTATAATTGATCATTAAGAGTTATAGTCTTAAGATCAAACACATAAGACTGAATTAGGGGTTTGACAGTAATTTCATACCCTAGTAAGTCAATTGGGTCATTGCATTATAAAAGGATTGAATTGCATGACAACTATAAATTGAATTAGTTCTTTACCTACTTCGTGCTATCTGGAGGTTGATCATGACATGCTGTTAGGTGTCACTTATGATTAGTAGAAGCCCGAAGAATGAAATTAATATAAATATATTAATTGTTCTTCTTAAAGGGAGAATTAGAAGAGTTCTAATTTGAGATTTTACTTACAATTAGTATCGAATGCCTACAACCGGATATGCTTGAACTCATAGGGTCACACACAATAGAATTAATTGGAAACTAAAGTATAAAAGAGAGACAACCAATTAAGAGTTAATTGAGATAAAAACTTAATTAAGAGTTTATTATTACAATTAATGGTTAATAAAGGGATTACATATAATTATGAGATAATTGCAACTTGACCTAAACAAGGATTAGAGCCTTTAAAGCTCTATAAATACTTTTATACAAGAGGTGGATAGAAGATATAACAACTCTTTTGCTAGCACAAGAAGAACCATATCTCATTCTCTCTACTAGTTTATCAATGGTTAAAGTAGATCCTTCAAGTTTGTCAATTCGTATGGATACGGATAGAGGCCAAATATTTGCGAGGCTTGGGGTAAAGAACAAATTCAAATTTGAAGATTTAAAGTTTTTGATAATGCTTGAAGATTGTTAAAGATACGCTTCAAGAAGTAATCCTTAATCTTTTTTTATAGATCTTAGGTTTCTCGGTTTGTATTAAATATGAATAGATCTTGATATGAGGAATTAAATTATTATTTTTAAATTTCGTTGCGTTTATTATATGATTCCTTTCATTTATTTCATTGAATTGGTGAATTGTACTGTTAAAAAGCAATCTGTTTCAAATAAGAAAACTTATCTGTCTCTAATACGAATGAGGAAAATAAGATAACAAAGTCGTTTCCGTCCAAAGGGTTTATAGGTTTGAATATGAGGTTGTGTAAATAATGCAAAAATAGAGATATATCTCCCGTTTGCATCCTCGATTAATAGAGAGAGATCAAGCTGGGTAATGACTATGCTGAGACCATGGAAATTGTTGCTAATCAACTAATTATTGTAATCAAGTTAATTCTTTGGTTTGGTGAAAAATTTACAGCATGTTATTGTTGGGAACCTCCCTGAGAATGTTCTGATTAGTCATTGTAATGCTTTTTGCACTGCAAAACATAGTTTATGCAGGAGGTAAATTCCTTGTATCTAGTCTATGTTCAAAAAGTTATCCTTTGCTTAAGTGACTGATTCTGTTTCCCTTATTAATTGAAGTATGTCATCTTTAACTAGCTCGGAGTATAAAATACAGTACTGAGTATTGTACTAACTTCTGGTTATGAATATGATGTGTACAGCGCTGGAATTCGACAACTTGATTCTTGGAGGTGTTGAAAGACTAGTGGCTAATTGATTGTGATGCTTTTGTAGATTAGCTTTGCAAGTGGATTATTGCCTAGTGTAGTTTTTAAATGCTTGGACTAGCAGCTCTAAGATAGTGTGTTCAACTTGGAGGCAGACACTTTGTCCTAGTAATGCCATAGAGTAGGTCTGTGCAGTGTGCAGTCCATCCCGCAGAGCACCCTTTCTTACAGTGTTACGTTTGCTAATAGTTTCAATCAACAATGGATGATCACAATGCTTCCTTTAAATGCCAGAGTCTGACATGGACCAGTAGATCCCCAGAGTTTATGATATGGGTCCTATTTCAAATATCGGAAATGGAAGATATGACTAGAAACCCTTTTTAAAGTTTTAGAAAGGGCATTTTGGACTTAATTATTTACTAAAAAAATTATAATAAGACTTATTCTCAAATATGTTTAAGGTTGTATTTATTAAAATTGAAAGTTGAAAGTTGATAAATTTGTGGATTGTTTGATATTTACTGAAATTTAAATACTGAATTAAAACAAACTGTTTGATAACTACATATAACTAACGTCTAAAAATAAATTAATTTTTAGTTTTACCTTTCTATTATTTAATTTGAAAATATTTATAAAATATGTCATAACATAAATCGTAATCACTATTATTATATTGTAGTCTATATTTAACAAATATTTGATCAAAATAAATAACATCTGAATAACACAATAAGTAAACAATAACTTTATATAACATAATAAGTGAACAATAAGATCTAATAAAAAAAGAACAATAGCTAATAACTAATCAAATAAAATTAAAAAATACAATAAATAAGATTTCGTTAACAATATGTGTGTGCACCGTGTGTGTGTGTGCAGTGCATATGTCTTTGTGCAATTGTGTGTGTGTGTGTATAGTGCGTGCGTTTGTGTGTATAATGATAATTATATATGTATATTTTTGTTACAGAAAACAAGAGAAAAAAAAAAAAAAAAGGAGTTCGACAAGTTAGGAGTTTTGAAGAGAAGACTAATTAGAGTTTTAATAGGCTTATAAAATATTTCAGGATATAATTGTCATATTGTAAATATTATTAAAGATAATTTTGTTGAGCGTTTTTAGCTTTCAGAATTAAGTAAGAGATCTCATACTCAATATTGTATCATATTTTTAAGGAGCGTTTAATATATTAAGAGAGTTTAAATTTTGGTCATCAAATGGGCTTAATTAATAAGTGCTGAATATATTTATTTTAAATACTTAATTTGAGTTAACAAACACGTCCTAAGTAGTGGACTTAGCTAATTATAAGTTTCATAAAGAGAGGGCTTAGCACCAATTATCCCTATTTTTAAGAACAAATTTGGGTCTTGGGTTTAGGTTTGAGCTTGGGCTTGAACTTGAGCCGGGAGTTCAACTCCAACTATTTTAGTGTGTGTTAAATTAAATGAGACCGTTCTCACACTACATCGTAGTTGTATGCATGTTTTCTTCACCTACATTTTGACATTGTGGATTTACCCACTGTACTAGCAACTAAAACAATTGTAAAGCAATTTAATATCTGGACCTTTTGCCGTCTATTTAACTACCATTGGTCTTGTGTAGCTCGATTCTTTTTGGTCTTTGTGAAACTTTATGACTCTGTAATTTTTCACTATTTTTTAACTTATGTTGAATAATGGAATAGAATAGTCAGTTTTGGACTAATTATAGTTTGCTATTATTCAAAAAACCTACTCTTGGGCCTGTTTAATACGTGGGACAAGGAGAAATTTGAAAGATGGGTTGGGAATGAAAGTCTACAAAATTCATCAAACTCATGTTTGACAATTACATTTTTAGTCTAGGTTATCAAACCCAACCCGCTTTAGGCCCGAATTTAAACCCATGTTCATGGGTTTTATGGCGGCGGGTGGGTTTCACATGAGAATTAAAGGGTTGAACGTACAAAAATGATATTTATACTCCTATATAATCCATATACCCCAAATAATCAAATATTAAAATAATCAAATGTCCAAGCACAGGTTTGGATTGGAATTACCCCAAAATCCTTGCCATTTGTTAACATATCCAATCCATTCCCACCAGCCAAACACCCTTTTATATTGTGTACTTAAGGATAGAAAGTGACTTGGATCTTTGAAAAATCACCACTTTGTTTAGAAGGATTAGAGAATATGTCGTTTTGGGGCCCGATTATTGTGGGAGTTTGGTCACAAGTTGTTTTCAAATGGTGTCAAACTGAGATTCTAATTAGGCTTTCGGGCTCCACACTCAACCTAACTATTACTTTTATTGATGTCACTTGTACTATATATTATGTTATAGTAAGATTATCCATATAATATGTGTGTCTACATATATGTTTTTCATTAGTACTAATTATATTAGAGGTCCCAAAAGTATAGAATTTGTTTTATTTTAGTCTCCAATAGCATCATTTTGGTCCCTGGAATATTGAATATGTTTCTATATGTTCCCTGAAACAAACAACATTTAAATTACTAATAATTTTTTATCATAAATTTGTCAAGTTATACCCAAATATGGGCAAAAATAATTTAGGTAACTCTAGAACAAAACTATTTAATTTGGGTAACTCTGGCCAAGAGTTATCTAAAATATTTTTTTACCCTCATTTAAGTATTACGTGTCAAGCTCATAATCAGGTTCATCTTCGAAGTATTTTTTTCTTCTAGTTAGAAATCATTACCAATCTGCTTAAAGGGTAATATAAAATTATATTCAATATTTCAAAAATTTTAATAATGTAATTAAAATATTATGATCAAAATAAGATAAATTTCATACTTTGAAGACATTTAATGCAATTAAGCTTTTTGTTTATAATAACACTGATAAAATTATATTCAATATCAAGAATTTTAATAATGTAATTAAAATATTAAATGCGAGTGTACTCGACTCCTCCGAGCCGTCATCTCTCGGCTCCAACACTCGGCATCCTTTGGGCTCTATAATTATAATTTTACACGTGTCGGTCAGGGCTATTGTACCACTTAGAGTCCCGCCAACGCTGATAATTACTAAGGCTGCCATTGTTTGGTTGGACTTTCAATCATTAATTTGAGTATAGAAAAGCCTTTGGTAGCAGGCCCTCGTGTGAGATTGAAAAGGAAAGATTAAGAAATGATGTAAGGATTCATGTCATTTCCTCTGGTCAATAAGATTAGGTAAGGATTTGTGAGAAAATATATGCCACAGCCAGCTCTTACTCTTAGTCTTTTGTAGGGAGTATTTACATCAATCATCTTAGGCTATGTTTGGTACAGTGGATTGATTTCTATGTTCGAACCAAACCCGAAGAAGAAATTCATCCTGAGCTCTCCTCCAGATCGTTTCTTTCTTTTCTATTTCATTTTTGGTTAGAAAATACATATGACCCTAGCTTTAACAGCAATACCAAACACTGCCTTGTGAAATCTGGTCAGCGAATCTCAATGGTGAGCTCATATGGATTGAGTGTTTTCTTCTCTTTATTGTATTCTTACCTGTTAGTTACAAGGATGAAAGTGATAGTCATCATTTTTCAAACATGACCAAATCGCTCTGTTAGTGTGTTCTCTTTCTTTAGCATCATCTTACGGAAGCACCAAAAATAAAATAAAATTTCTTGAACATCTTCCAAGTGTCAATTCAATTCAACCAATACAAAAATCTTTCTTTTAAAATATATGCTATAGTTGATTTTTGGTTTTTGTAACAAATTAAGCAACCTGCTGCTATGGTACCCCCAACATATAATAACCAAGGCCATGGCCATGGAAACCAATTTTATGATACCCCCAACAATTCTTATCGATATTAAAAGCTGATAATTTAGTCGAATTTTACAAACTTGAGTCGAGCTTATCGATTTCATTTTTTTTAAATGAGCCTAAAAAATTGTTTAAACTTGACTCGTTTAAAAAATGAACTAAACCCGAGGCGAGCCCAAAATGATCCGAACCCGAGTCGAGCCCTAGTAGCTCAACTATTTTACATATAAACGAGCCGAGTCTTTTTGACTTGTTTTCTAAATAAGTCTAAAAAATTATTAAAATTCGACTCATTTAAAATAAAAGCTAAACTCGAGTCAAGTTAATTATCAGCCCTATCGACGTCGCACCTAACTATTTTTTTTTTTCTAACTCTATCGTTTAGTTATACAATTTTTTTTTTTTTTTTTGGCAAATCATGTTATTCCAAGTCAACTTTAATTTCCCCCCCAGCTGATTGTTAGCTACAAATGGAAACTTATGTTTCTTAAGTTCTAAGCATTCTTATTCAGTCTTAATCTGACCATCATGCTTTTATTTGTTTAAACATGAACACTTTTTTTTAATGTTGTTGTGTGAAAGCTCAAACAACTATGGTGTATTTCTTCTATGTTGTCCTATCAGTTAGATTTACTATCCTGTTTTGTGCTAAATAATCTCGTTCCATTACAAATTTGCTATTGGGATGGGATAAATTATGGCAAATGTCATAAAATGTAGCACCATTACTATACCATCCTCACTATACAATGCCACTACTACATATGGCATATTCCCCCCATTTAATCTTTTGAGTAAATTACATATAGAACCCTTAAGTTATGATAATTATGTCAATTAAGTCCTTAAATTTTTTTTTATATCAATTGAGTATTTAAACTCTTTAATTGTATCAATTGAGTCTTTCTGCGTGAAACTTATATGTATAATTTACCTAATCCGTGTGTTTTTCTACTCATATTTATCGGAGCCCATGCTTATTGATATGTGAAAAGAAGACTCAAACCAAGTTCTTTTACTTGGACTAGTTTGACCGACATAAAATTGTGAGTTTTAGTGAATACATGGAGGATTTTGATCCTTAAAGGGTCTATGAGAATAAAAGTCAACTGCTGCTCTCTCTCTCTAATAATTTGGTGTTCTTATGTAAATACAGTTGCCAAGATAAATTTCAATCCAGAAAAGCAGTACCACAAGAAAATTTCTCAGCACATCTGTATTCCAAAGAAACTGAAAGTCTTCAGCAGAAGTCAAAAGCATGCAAATTTCCACCTGAAATGCTTTTCCAATATTGGAAATCGATTAACATTTGAAAGTTCTAACCATATAGATACCATATATTACATAACCTATTGTAATGTATTCAATATTAATCCACAACTTTCCTGGGGAAACCCCTCTGAATTCCTTACTAGTGGGTCCACATAGTAGACAAACCCACTTCAGATAAGAAGCTCTCTGAACTCTCTTCTCCAAAGCTTGGAGAACCTTTCATGGTAGGATTACTCTCCAACTTGGTAAGTTGATCTAGGAAAGCATTTATGACCTTTTTGTTGCAAGAGGAAGGGTCTAAATATGCACCCACATCAGGCATACCTCCTAAGATGGGTATAGTACTATTTTTTGTTGATGGGTTTGGCTCAATATGGGTGATCTGAGAGAAAGTTGGGTAGGTTTGGATTGGGTTGAAAATGGAGAAGCAGGACACTTGCTCATATTGATTAATATTGGGTTGAGTTTGGTCAAAGGTGATGTAGGGATCCATTAAAGCTGGAAGAGAAGAAGAGCTTTTGTGGTCATAGTCACTTCCAAACCCTTGTTTGGCAGGAACTTCTCTGTTCTTGTAGAACACTCTGCACAACACCCAATCTTCCTGCTTATACAAACACCCCAAAAAAAAGGGGTTACCAGAGGATTTAAGTAAAAGAAAAGATAATAAGAAGAACTCTGGCAATCAATGAAATAATTAAGGATTGCATTCTCTCATATTTTAAAGCTGACCATCATGCTTTTTAGCATATATATCTTTCTATCAGTTCAACATTAATGAAACAAAACTAATCAGCTGTTATGCACAAGCCAGACAGAATAAAAATATGGATGCAAATGTGCCTTTGTAACCGCCGTTCTCTTGAGAGAATCAGTAATCAAATTTACCACAATTAAACAAATTCGAGTTCGTTTTGGAGCAAAAAGTCAGTGGATGATTTCAGCTTGTTACATAGTTAAAGATGTTTAGAGGACAAGGGAGTAGGTTAAGCTTTTCTTGCATAAAGTCAATGATTCATTATGGAATTATGCACTTTTTTATTAGATTTTTGGAAATATCAATAGAACCTCTAAAGCCAATGTATTACAGTCATTATCTTATTTTATCATGCTTTACACCTCCTTAGAGAGAGAAATAACAAAATAAGTTGTTGAAGCATTATTGAATAGTGTTCATCATATGTCAGCTACCATCATGCTTCCTAATTCACCTGCGTCTCATGACTAATAAGCCAAAGTCGGATTCTATATGTATAACATAATTCTAATAAATCATAGTACTTCTTCTTTTAGGAGTTACAACTTTTTAAAGTGTTTGTAATCGATCTTAAAATCTTAGTATCGATCCTAGAATCTAGGATTGTTATGTTAGAACCCAAAAATATACAGAGAAACAATAAAATGAAAAGGAGAAAACCTTGGGAGAAGTTTGTTTAGGGGGGCCAAGGGGTCCTTCAAGGCGGAACTCATGCATGACCCAATCGGTTTTACTTCCTTTGGGTGCCCTCCCTTGGTAAAACACCAAGGTCTTCCTCATCCCCACCAGAGTTCCTCTCCCGAAGACCGGTCTGTCTTTTCCAGTGGCCTTCCAGTACCCTGACACCGTGGCCCTGTTTGTTCGCAGTCCAGTAGCATATTTCCGGTCACGCAGGCTGTAAAAGTACCACTCCTTTCCTCCCACACATGCTATTTCTGTATATCGAACAATATACAATCCATGATAGAACTGATTAATCAAGAATGAAGGATAATAGAGCAGATAATACCATCACAGTTAACTAAGGGGACACCATTGGCTAAAACTTGTAGCTTTTATTTACTTTGTTTTTTCACTAATTAGGAGATGTACAAAAAATGTTGACAAAAGCAGGTAATGATGTATTCGTTCTTTCTTCCGATATCTCTTTTATAATCAAATATGTCTTGAAAATATATCTTATATTTAATTTTTTATTTTTTTATCAATGAAAATACCATTCCCCCTCTCAAACAGAGCATCTATGTTACATCTATGCTACCAAGAGTACAATTCAGTGTCAACATCGATAGGGTCATGATGGGTGGATGGGTAGTGTGACCTGTTGGTGACAGCCACGTGGCCGAGCATGTTGTGACCCTATTGGTGAGCCACCGTTTTTTTTTGTCTATGACAGATGACCTTAAGTCCAATAATTATGTATCTGTGTCTTTGTTCCATAATGGACAGTTATTAGAGGTATAAGTTGTTAGTAACTCAAATGATAACAAAGATGAATTGTATACTCAGACATCTTAAATTTAAGTTTTAACAATTATTTAAGGTTAATATAAGAGAGATTTATTTCTCATGAATTTCGTAGTTCTACTGTAGATGAGTTGCTTTTGACCGGACCGAAAAGAAAATTAGCTGAGATATACATAAATTAATCCAAACATTCTTGACCGTTAGAAGAAAATAAAAAGGTATTAGTGGTAATTGGTCAGGTAATAAATGTGTCAAAGAGTTTTTCCTCCCCCACTGTTCTTTTGAAAACGAATTGGGTGGAAAAGAAAGGATTTTTCTCAAGAAGAGAAGAGAAGAGAAGGAAATTTTTGAAGTTACTGATGGTGACAAGTCCTAAATTCATTGGATAGAATTAAGGGAAAAATAAAGTGTATTTCAATTTAAACTGTTCCGAGTGTACACGCGTGTGATAGACATTAGGTGGATGAGTGTGAGGATACGACTTTTAAGTTTGTATTATTATCTCCATAACTATCTCCGTCTTTTGGTTAGGACTATGCCAAGAATACTGTCAATTTCATTTAAAAGCAATGAATAGGAAATTTCAAGATATGGTTGAGAAGTATATGAAAAACACACATACACTGAATAAACAAGGATATGTGCGTGCCTGTGCATATATTCCATAAAACCAATAATCTTAGTGGACAAAATTTTTTGTTTTATACAAAACATATAAGAAAGCTTATAACCCATCTTTTAGCAAGGTAAATTACTAATGGAAGTGATTAAAACTTGATTACATGGAAAAAGGAGACATCTAACATTAAGAAAACCAAATAAAAGCATATAGAAGTAGTCTCTGGTAGGTGCTCTTCATTGATGAGTAGCCCCTAGAGATATATTTGAAATATACTATGCAACCAATGTTCTAATCTCCCACATCTAATAATAATATGTAAGTGTATACTTTGAAGTATTAATATGAAAAGTTTGTGACTATTAGTAAAACTATAGTTTTAGGACTTGAGATTATTTGGGATTAAGGATTACTAGATGAAATCAAGGATAATCTAGATAAAATATAAAAGACCTTGGTGCCTTCGATGGAACATACAACATCGATTACCGGAAAGAAAGATTACCACAGTCCTTACATTATCAAAGATATTCCAATGCTATTTCAGATGTAATTTATTCAAGATAATGCAAAGTGCACAAATATGTGTGATTTTAATTAAAACCAGTAGAGTTGCTATCACCTCATCCACAGCCGAAAGAGGAAGATAGCATTGATGTATTCCGTAAACATACAGAAAAAAACTTGAAGACTAAAACTCTCACTCTCTCTCTCTCTCTCTCTCGCCCGGACACTTCCCCCCAGACCCAACCCAATTCTAAAGCACGCAAATAGTCACACCCCAATACCCATCTGTAACCATATAAACAAAAAGCGAGAGTCAAATAGACATGCAAAACATGGTAAAGATGCAAAAGGGCAGTGGTGACATGATGGAAGTGATGGGAGAGAAGGTGGACTCACCAGGAATGTCCCAAGGTTCGCACTTGTTGAGGTCAACTTCGATCATAAGAGGAGGTTGTTCACAGCATGTCAACTTCTTCATCAAGTAATCACTTATTAGTTCTTCATCTCTTGGATGGAACCTGAACCCTGGTGGCAACTTCGCCTCCACCATGTTTAGATTGCTCATTTTCGAGAGAGAGAGAGAGAGAGAGAGAGAGAGAGAGGGGGAGAGCTTAGCTATTCGGAATGTGAGACCCCCAATATGAACACCATAGGGCTGTGATATGCGTGCATATATATATACACAAATAGTATAGACAAATCAAAAATGGGCAAGTCCATTTCCAACTAATAACAATTATCATTATGTCTAAAAATGATTTTCAATTTAATTTCAAGAGAACAAACTATTGGGTAAAGTCAACCAGTAATTCCGTGTAAGAGATGGGTGTCCGTGTGCACTTCGAAGAGTATTCTTCCCCTATATGTTATGATGACGTGGACTCACCAATGACAGCCAACCAGAGAGAGGGAGAGAGAGTCATTGGTCTTGGCTTCTATCCATGTCTCTGGAATTAATGGTGCCCATTACACGCAGACAAAGTTCGCACTGAAACCATCCGCCTTCAGGCGCCTGTTTGGGGCCCAATACTGTACTTACTATTTCATGACGTCCTTACTGAGAGTGCCTTTTTTGGACTCTGTGTTTTGGAAGTTTATACAACTCTACAAAATTACCAATCCGTCCTTCCCTTTACCCTTACATCTTCCTTTTTTCCATTTTAATTATTTTTTTTACAATGTACATGTTGTGTAGGTCATTATGCTCAGGAAATCCAGGCACGCCTCTGGTATATTAAGACAGTAAATGCACACACACGAACTGTTCCTGAAAGTAAAATAAAGTGAATTGTTCGTTATAGAAGATAGGCATCAACCAAATAACCACAAGGAATCAGAAACTGGTGAGCTCATCTGTCAAAATATTTTGTGTAGTAGGGGTGGGGTGGGATGGGAGGGAAGCCTGCCCCAAAGCAATGGTGAGAATCAAATTCAAGTCGGCCCGTGGAGGGCAGCAGCATCAATTACCAAACAATTTTATTGCCTGACCTGACCCGATGATGATGTTATTTCCACAGTTTCTGACATAACAAAAACAGTTCTTACAATAGCATTATATATCCACGGACAACTAGCAAAAGAAAGGAATTCAAAGTCCAACGATTACTTTCTTATATAAAGGGGTAGTTGTGTTTCCAAATCATGTGCAAAAAGTAGTAATATCGATTTAAAGTATTGATTGCGTTTCACATACGAGTAATTCACAGAAGAAATGCAGCTAGTGGTCTGGTCAAAATGCAAGTCCTCGTGATAATTTTGATTAGAATAAAAGGGTACTTTCATCCAACCGGACAATGAAAAAGAAAGCTCTAAGGATATAACTCTCACTACGTCATTGACATCAATTTTCAACTTTTGACAAATTACTCCTAAAGCACATCTCAGCTGCTGAAGTAGAGAGAGTTCTTTTGTATTTTGCACCAAGTACTTTGAATCGTTTGAAGCACTTAAATGGTAGTGATGGCAATGTTTCAGGCTATCTTCCTCCAAACAGATGAGACTATCATAATAGAATAATGTTACATAGATTTAAAAATTAAACTCGATAATTTCAATCAGTAAATAGGTAATGGGTCCTAATAAATACTGAGACCTACAGTAAAATCAATTATTGAGATTATTAATTCTAATTTTTAAATTCATGATCAGAATATTGGTATACTCAACTCATATTCTTTAGATCAAACATCTGCCCAAAACGACAAATGTTGTTCAACTATTAACACGTGTCATCTCAACGTGTGCCCATCTGTCTCAAAAACAAAAACCCAATGGACCATCCATTCTTTCTTCCGAAGACGTGTGAACTTCAAGTGACTGGAGTCACTTCCAACCTTCTCAAGTTCTAACCATATTAAAAACATCTGTTGTCATTGATTTCTCTGAGGGAATCTTTCTGTTATACTATGTGTAAATTACATCTGAATCTCTTAAAATTTTTCACTTAATCACATAGACCCTTTTACGTTTAAAATATTACGTCCACAACCCCTGTCATTTCAATAACGGAACCAATAGAGTTTAAGTAGAAGACCAAAATGCCCCAACAAATCGGAAGATATTTTGTGATTTAGTTACAATTATGAAAATGTCCCTCTAGCCACATAGATTAAGAAATTTCCACACTTACCTCAATCTTATTGCGTCTTTCTTGTACCTCTTTAATATCTCTTAGAAGAATTAGAATACCCATGCTAGTTTGAAGATTTGAAGGTGGTTACAGTTTTTCATTCCATTCCATTACACACATGACTCTGAAGCAATCAAGGATACAAAGAAGAAGCAGGGGCGACTCAAGTTAATTTGGCAGAAATATTAAATGAAGGCCTTTTTATTTTTTGTATTATTATTTTAAAAAAATTAATTTATTTTTAATTTTTTATGTGAGAGGAAAACAAAAGAATGATATGTTAATATTGTCAAGAAAGAAATTTCAACTTTTATTTTTGTTTTTTACTACAGAGAGAGCGAGAGAGTGTTTAATTTCAACCTTTGTTTTCGTTTTTTATTTTTTTTACCGGAGAGAGAGAGTAAATATGAGTTGATTTTTGAGTATTTTTTTATTTCCTAAGTTTTTAATATTATGGATTTGATTATAAGTCCAAATTATTGCAATAAAATTTTTATTGGATTTAATTTTTTGGGACTTTTTTGTAGGACTTAAAATTTAATGGATTTAATTTTTTTTTTTTTGTAGAATAGTGATGTATCTAAAGTTATGGGGCCTTCTAAAAATTTAGAATTTAAAACCCATGCTTTATTTTCATAATGTTGGGCCGGCCCTGAGAAAAAAATTAGAAGGTGAAGTTAGTCGTTTGTGGTGACATTGTCTTGAGATTGGTTAGGGTTTTTTTCAAAAAATAATTTTTCTCGATTTTGTCATTTCAGTCTAGTAAATGGCAAAACAGAACATGTAGGATTCTTGACATGAATGGTTTTAAGCCAATGTTTTTCATTGGCTTTCTTTGTATTTTTGGGGTCAAGACTTGCCATCAGAGCTACAGCAGCATTGCCTGCATTGTTTGCTTGTATAATGTTTGACATTCTAGGTTAATGCAAGCCTAACATTCTAGTTCATCTCGTAAGATAATGTTGAATTAATGAGCTAAATTAATCTAATATGGTTTTAGAATTCAATTGCAATTTGTTTGACATTTTATAGCCATCTAGCTTTGAAGATTTCATTTCTTAAACCTTAAAAATTCACTGAAAGCACCAATTGGCAAGACTGAATAAATAACTTTTTAAAAAATAAGTATAGAGCAAAAAAAAGTAAAAATTGTAAGAAAAGCACGTACTGCTCACATGCCAGCTCGCCACTTTGTTTCTAATTGCATGTTTAGTATTTTTCTAGGATAATTTGAAAATCGGTACAAAAATTTAGACTTATTTGAACTAAATTACATTAAGAAAATTTATTTGGCCTGCATTTTTTTTTTTTAAATCTAAAAAACCATTTATTGCTCCATTACTCTCTCTCTCTCTCTCTCTCTCTCTCTCTCTCTCTCTCTCCATTACTCTCTCACTCTTTCTTCCCTATTTCCTCTATCTATTTCTCTCTCTTTCTCTCGCATTGATAATTTTTTTTTAAATATGTAAAGATTTAATTTAATTTTTTCATCTCTCTCCTTTATTTTTTTTTTCTCTCTTCTTATATCAACGTTACAATAACACAATTACACTAATCAGTTACACTAATTAATTACAATTATCCTATAATACACCAAACAGTTACTCATATATTCTAATAAACCAAACAATTACTCTAAACAATTATATGAAATAACAACACAAACTCAATTTGTCATTCAATTATTTACATAAATCAAAGAGTTACATCATTTAGTATCACGACATAGTTACACCAATTATATATACCAAATTGAGTTTATTATTACACAAAAAATTTTATCATTATACTGAATTTAGTATATATAATTGGTATAACGATGTTACAATACTAAATAGTGCAACTATTTAGTTTATGTAAACAACTTAATGATAAATTGGGTTAATATCATAATTTTGTGTAATTGTTTGATATATCTGTTTAATTTATTAGAACGAATGAGTAATTATTTAGTGTATTATAGAATAATTATAACTGATTAGTGTAATTGTATTGTTATAATATTGATATAAATAAAGAAAGACGGAGAAATTAGGAGAAAGAGAAACGATTAGAGAAAATAGTGAGAGAGAGAATAAGGGAAAAGAGAAACAGTTAGAGAAAATAGGGGAGATAACTGAAAAAATAAAGGGAGAATTACACTCGGACACCCTAACATTTAAAATATTATATACAAACCACTTGAGGTGTGTACGCGCATAACACTTAGACCACTGTTGTAAATATATCTGTTAATAAATTACAGTTAGACTCCCCTAAAGTTTGTGGGTATATAATATTTAGAACCTTTAAGTTTAAAATATTATACTTAGACAAAAAATACTCTAATTAAATATAAAATATAAAATATTTTAAATTTTATAACTAAAATTCATGTTCTATTGTATCATTTATTGATATAAAATTAAAAATAAATATTTATTTTTTTAAAAAAAAATTGTAATTAAGATACAATTTTTAAAAAAATTTAATTTAATTCATGTAACATTGCTTTTCTTTTCAAATATGTAAAGATTTAGAGATTATGCTTGCATAACATGATGACATCATGAAATTCTAACGGGTATATTAACGAATTCTGACGACAAGGATTTATGTGTTGCACATGCATAAACCTTAAAGGGTCTAGGTGTAATATTCTAAATGTGAGAGGGTCTATTGCGATTAAGTGACAAATCTCTGAAGAGTTGTGATGTAATTTACCCTTATACTATTCATTAAAGAAGTCCCTGCCATGTCACATGTAATTTTAATATTCCAAGTTGAAATTAATTCCCCCCCCCCCCCCGGGGGGGCTCTCTCTCTCTCTCTCTCTATCGACAGTGCCAAGTTGATATTCATTACGTTCCTCAACCCTATTTAATATTCAAAAAATGAGCTTGAAAATGGGTCATGATAGCTAGGAAACAAAATGAATGCAGACGAAACTTTGTTGTCACATAAAGATAACTAAGACATCTGATGAAAAGTTTGGAAGGGCATAGAATCAAAACAAAGGAGTGGAAAAGTCTTTCGACGCCTCGTTAGAACCCAAACATCAGCAGTCGATCCCTCCATGGTTAACCCCTCCATCCCTCAACACACATACACAAAAGAACAAACAAAAAAAAATGGGCAAAGAAATTTTTGTACCTAAGGTTGGAATAATGACCATGAAATCAAAGCAAAATTGATTACAAATTGACACAGCCCGTCTAAGAGATCATCCATCTCACAAGAACATATGATAGTCCCCCAATTGTTCTCAAGACTCATTCCAAAATAGTAATAGGCAGGGTACTAGCGATTTGGAGAAGCACTGTTAACAACCGTCCTTTTTTGTTTTGTTCCCAAAACCAACCCTTCCATGTTATAATTAGCAGTCCTTATAACGTTGGCAAAACAAAGAGATATTCAACATAGATACTCTCATGAACTCAAAACAATATAACATATTAAAGGCTAATAATAAATCATGGGGCTACTATTCAACTATTTCACGTAAAAGATGCTTCACTATCATCAAACTCCTACACATTTGGACCAGGGAATAAGACAAAAGGCTATGCCATCATCTGCTTTGGAGGTACTGACAGCAGTATTGAGTATTCTTTTTGGAGAAATCGACATTCCTATCTTGACTGCTAATCGAGCACCAAGGCCAGGCGACATAAGAAGGTAATACCAATATGCAAGCTACCTCAGCTTCTAAGGCCAATAGATTTACTTCAAGGAATTAAATTGCAAAACATGAAATTGATCAATAAATCCCTATCACAAACCAAAATGAGGAGACCTGGTTGTGTAGAGAATAGAGTTACTATTCAAAAACAAGAAACCAAAAATCCATGTTCACATCTAATACTTCACAGGCACTGATTCAACACCAACAATAATATTCTAAAATAGTCAAATTAACAGATAATGTTCACCGCATAAATCGGAGGCGTGTTGCTGAAAAATTGCTTCGAAAGTTTCTAAGGATTTTACAATTCAACACAACTAATGCTATTCCGCATAGTACAATTAACAATTAATCTTCATGACATACTGCATGACCACAATCCACAATTTATGCAAATCTACATAGATAGATAAAACAAAAGAACTAGAATCTACCTGGACCACATAGAAGGAATTCAAAACAAGACTTTCAACGGATAAATTAAAAATCAGGCAATCAATCCATTCTTTATCAACCGCACGAGAATTGGTTTATACATAAAACAGAGAGGTGCATGATAGGGCAATGTGAACAAAAAAATTATGGAGTGAAAAAGCTGGGTGATCTACTACCTTGAAGAAATTGACGACTCAGATTCTAAGAAGAACCTTAAAGGCTTGGGGAAGTAGATTATTGCACTCGCCGGCAATATCGGAGATCCGGCTTCGACAATCGTCGGATACTTGGCCGCAGATAACGGTGTAGGGGTACGTGCTTTGTTTCAGGAGGAAGTGAAGTCCAATGGACAGAAATCCTAGCATTAACAACCATGGGCTGTGTTCATCCAGGCCTGATATTGGCCATAGCGACAATCGAAACAAGAAAGTAACACAATCTCAGCCCATATAAAGATGAGGACCAAACTTCGGGCCCATGGACCAATAACCAGCCCAACCACACCCACTGTAAAATCCACAGCGACAACCACGTTTCTCCATACGACAACGTATTGGGCACCCATTGTTCAGGCCTCGTTACCGATCCACGTGTCACGACGCACAGATGAGACAGACAGAAATTTTAGCCAGCCGTAAACTTATGATACGGAGAAACAGTACGGTATGAAAACATGAATTTTCGGCACTGCATTCTAAAAATGCTTTATTTTTATTTAATAAAAATATAATAGGTGTAAAATAAATATTTTTTATTTAATAACTAAAAATTAGAAAAACCAAAACCTGGCTGTAATTTGATCAATTTCGATACACTACGGTAGTATAGCAATTTGGTAGAATTTTTTTTTTAACTGATAAAAAAGGAGAGAGGGATAATCAATAGGTAGTAATTCTTAGGCATCATCAAAAATTTCTCTTAAATGTCTATTTTGAATAAATATGATTCAAAATAAATATTTATTATATTTAAATTTCTTGTGAAACAAATCCTGTTTAATAATGACGACACTAAAAACAGTAGTATGTGTTAAAATGCGACTGTAATATTATATTACGTAAATTATATTTAAAATACCAATGCATTCTCCTAGCCGTGGGATCATTATGATTAGATAGGGGGACCCAACGGCTGGGGCCCTTCTTAAAATCACGTGCTACTTTTAATGTGTGACATCAGTGTCAAAGCTGCCAAAAGCCAGATAATTTGCATAATGGCGTCAAAAGATGCGAAACAGGACAAACTAAATTATGTTCATCACCCCTATAATTTTTTATTATTACAAAGGATGTGCTTACGTTAAGATTGGCAACATGAACAAAACAAATTGTACATTCGTTTCTTAAAATTACATAGGATACTCTCACTGCTGACTTTTCAGATCAAATTGAACGGTCTTGGTTGGGGCACGTTCTGGGGCGGCTAAAGAGTGTTATAAAAAAAAAAAAAAAAAGTTTGGACTTTAGGTCTATTTTTAAAGAAGGCTCTAAATTTTTAAATGGAAAAGATAGTTCATGTAAAAAAATTAAATTTATAAATATTTTAAATCTTACAAAAATACCTTATAAAAATACAAATACAATCAAAAAAAAATGTAAGACCTCACTTCAAGGAAGGCTCATAATTTATAGGTTTACAATAATAGTTCAAATAAAAATTTAAATTCATGTCTAAACAAAATATTTTAATTTAAATAGATTTGACCAATTAATTCAGCCATAAAATTAAAAGGGCCCTTAAAATTTATTTTTTAAATAAAAAAAAAAAATTAACGGTAAAACTAAAGCTATTAAAAAATCTATTTTTAATCTCCAAAAAAAATCAAGTTTATATTTATTATCATAATTTTGCAATTATTTTTTCTCTCTCTTACTATTAAGTTCAAATATGATAACAAAAACTTGAATATAAAATTTTAATTAATATTTTTGTATTTAAAAAAATTAAAATTAAATTTATTATTAATATTAAAAATAAAGGGGCATCATTTACGTTTCCGCTTTGGATCCCAAAATGTCTTGAACCACTCCTCGGCATGTGCGGATGGTTTTAGGGTGAAGAATTGTATTGATTTTGATGGGTTAAGCCCAAATAGTCCAATTTATGTATTAAAGTCCAACCCCGGTTGAGGAGCCCAACCTCATTGTGAATACACCAAGTCCAAGACAGTCCAAGGCCAGTTAGACTTCTTGCTTAGCACGTCACCAAGAGGAGAGCACGGGAAGTTTATCTGCACCACCAAAGAAAACGGTCCAAATCCACCAAGTCCAAGACAGTCCAAGGTCGGTTAGACTTCTTGCTTAGCACGTCACCAAGAGGAGAGCACGGGAAGTTTATCTGCACCACCAAAGGAAACGGTCCAAATCCACCAAGTCCAAGACAGTCCAAGGCCGGTTAGACTTCTTGCTTAGCACGTCACCAAGAGGAGAGCACGGGAAGTTTATCTGCACCACCGAAGGAAACGGTCCAATCTTTGACCACGTTCCATAAAGAACCCCCCAACCTCCTCCTTACGTTGAGGATAAGTCGTGATCTCCACCAAGGATAATCTCTGAGCTGCGATAAAGAAGCCTTGAGGATATGTCATGATCTCCACAAGAATGATCTCTTAGCTACTATAAAATGGCTCTAATCTGGGAGAGGAAGAGGACATCCCACCAGAGACATACAGAGGACGAACCGACTACCAGAGATTACTATTTTTCTTTGATTCTCCATTCTCTCTCTCAAAGTTTGTATCTCCATTCTCCATACCTTTGAATCAATAAAATACCCGGCAACTGAAGCCATTGACGAGTGGACGTAGGTCGAATTGACCGAACCACTATAAATTGTGTCTTCTTTAATTCTTTCATTGATTTCATTGCATTTATTATCTACACTTGACGGGTGGTGTGCAAAACCATTTTTGTGCATCATCAGTTTGGCGCCGTCTGTGAGAATCGACAAAATTCTCACTCCTGAACATTACGTCCATTAACTAATGACGATCACTACTCGATCCATGAACCAACACGAAGACAATCCTCCACGAGAGGAGGAGGTTGCTCCCCCGCCTATCAACCCTGTTCCGGATACTCTAGCCCCGAATCCCCAACAAATATTGGAGACCATGCAGCAACTGGTTGCTCAAAACTAACAGTTACTGCAACTCATACTTGCTGGACAAGGAGGAGCACCACACGGAGGTGCACAACATGGAGGACCCTAAGGTGGAGCACCACACGGAGGTGCACAACGTGGAGCACCACATGGAGGTGCACAACATGGAGGGCCCCACAGAGGTGCACAACATAGAGCACCCCAAGGAGCTCCACATCCTGGACATTAAGGAGCACCACGCCCGGGTGCCCCATTGGGCACCCCACTTCAGGAAGCCCAACATGAGGGAGCTGCACCTCCCCCTCCCCATGCTTTCCAGGGAGAGGACCCTTATCTCCAGGAGGATGAGGGTGAAAACCAAAGCATGGGGCATGGAAGCCACTTTCATGATCATTCCAGAGGAGCCCCCAATCATTGGGACGAGAAGATAAAGGAGGTACAAAATCAACTCGGTGATGTCTTCAACGCCATGAAGGCACAGGGACCCGAGACTGTTGACCACCTGGTAAGGCGTACTGATACCCCTTTCAAATCTGATGTAGCAAACTACCCCCTCCCTCAGAAGTTCAAAATGCCATCTGTGGAGACCTTTGATGGAACAAAGGATCCACTGGACCACCTCGACACTTACAAGACCTTGATGCAATTGCACAACGTACCAGACGAAATCATGTGCAGGGCATTCCCAACCACATTAAAGGGGTATGCCCGACAGTGGTTTGCTAAGCTCTCCCCCGCCTCTATTGCCTCTTTCGCCGAGCTTAGCAGATCATTCGTCTCACACTTCATAGGAGGGCGTCGCCACCAGAAACCAGTTACGCACCTGCTTAGTATAAAGCAGGACCGCGATGAGAGCCTGAGGAGTTACCTCACTCGTTTTAACGAGGAGGTACTCCAAGTTGATGAACCTGACGACAAGGTGACGATGACCGCTTTCTTGGGTGGCCTCCGTTCATCAAGTTTCCTTTTCTCAGTTCTGAAGCGCCCACCGAAGAGCATGCCAGAGCTGCTAGCCAAGGCCCAAAAGTACATAAACGCAGAAGACATCACAAGGGCCAGGCGGGGTGAGTCTTCCAGAGCGGGTGAGAAAAGGAAGGAAAGAGAGAAGGACGATAAGAAGGAAACCAGCAACAAATATGGCAGGACAGAGAAAGTCCCTGTCAAGGACCGGCTAGGTCCTGCTCCTCAGAGGAACCGTCAACCTTTCACTCCCCTCAATGCTTCCGTGGAACACATCCTATTCCAGATCCAGGATGACCCCGCGATAAAGTGGCCTGGAAAAATGAAGTCTCCTCCAAATCGCAGAAATCCTAACAAGTATTGCCGCTTCCATCGTGACCACGGGCATGACACCGACGATTGCTACGACCTCAAGAGGCAAATTGAGGAGCTCATCCAGCGTGGTCACTTGCGTCAGTACGTTGCTGGAAGGGAACGTGTACCACAACCTCACAACCAGGAAGATCAGCAGCCTGTGGGGGAAATCCACACTATCTCAGGGGGACTAGCAGGTGGAGGAGAATCACTTTCCGCGATGAAGGCCCATGCCAGGAAGGCAAGACATGTCTACGAGATGCGCCCATCTAAGGTGCCGAAGCAGGAAAGCGACGAGGTCATATCTTTTTCAAACAAGGACCTGGAGGAAATCCAACACCCCCATGATGACCCCTTGGTGCTCACCATGACGGTGGCCAACTTTCATGTGCACAGGATCCTGGTAGATAGTGGCAGCTCTGCAGATATCCTATTTGCAGAGGCCTATGACAAGCTCAACCTGGGCAGGGAGAGGCTACAGCCAATCAGGTCACCCCTCATTGGATTCTCAGGGGAAAAAGTGTATCCCCTTGGATCCATCACACTTCCCGTCACCGCCGGAGTAACACCCCGAAGCTCCACAGTCATGGTCAATTTCCTGGTAATAGAATGCCCGTCAGCCTACAACATCATATTAGGGCGACCAGCTCTTAACACATTAAGAGCTGTGCCCTCTACCTACCATCTCGTTCTCCGCTTTCCAACCTTAAATGGAGTCGGAGAGGTCAAAGGGGACCAAATAACAGCCAGAGAGTGCTATGTATCCTCTATGAAGGCTAGGAAGCCCCAAGAAGCATTGCAAGTTGAGGTCCTTGACCCAAGGGATGACTCCGCAACAGAAAGAGGAGAACCAGTCGAGGAACTCATCCCTGTGGTCTTAGAAAAGGAGCACCCAGACAGAAGAATTTACATTGGCTCTTCCCTTTCTGAAGAGCTGGCTCCCCTGTTGATTGAATTTTTGGAGCGTAATATGGACATCTTTGCTTGGTCGCATGAGGACCTTGAGGGCATCAACCCGGAAGTAGCTACCCACCACCTCAATGTCGATCCGCGGTACAAGCCTGTTCGCCAAAAGTTAAGGGGAGCCTCCACTGAAAGGGCCCAAGCCATGGACAAGGAGATTCGAAAGCTGGTTGATAACGGAGCAGTCAGGGAAGTGGCGTATCCAGAGTGGCTCTCCAACGTAGTAATGGTCACTAAGGCTAATGGGAAGTGGCGTCTCTGTGTCGACTTCACAGAACTGAACAAGGCATGCCCAAAAGATAGTTATCCACTGCCGCGGATTGACCTCCTCATCGACGCCACCGCTGGGCATGAGTTGCTCACTTTCCTGGATGCATACTCGGGGTACAACCAGATTAGCATGCATCCCCCAGACCAAGAGAAGACATCATTCATCACGCCAAAGGGGACATACTGCTACAGGGTCATGCCCTTTGGGCTAAAGAACGCTGGAGCAACCTACCAACGGCTGGTGAACAAGATGTTCCAGTCTCAGATCGGGCAAACAATGGAGGTGTACGTGGATGACATGCTGGTAAAGAGCCTTGCAGCAGTAGACCACATTGATCACCTCCAAAAAACTTTCAACGTCCTGAGGTCCTATCACATGAAGCTCAACCCTGAGAAGTGCGCCTTTGGTGTGGGGTCTGGTAAATTCCTGGGCTTTATGGTCAATCAGAGGGGAATTGAGGCAAACCCTGACAAGATCAAGGCCATTCTTGACATGAAGTCACCCTCTTCAACCAAGGAGCTCCAGCGCCTCAATGGAAGGATCGCAGCATTAAATAGGTTTGTCTCCAAATCTGCAGATAAATGTCTCCCCTTTTTCAAAACTCTCCGAAAAGCCTTTGAGTGGAAACCTGAGGCAGAGGAGGCTTTTCAAAAGCTCAAAGCCTACCTAGCAGCACCTCCCCTCCTGTCACATGCTGCCCCTGGAGAAACTCTCCATCTATACCTATCTGCTTCCCCATCAGCGGTAAGCTCAGTGCTCGTTAGAAACAACAATGGAGTGCAGAAACCAGTTTATTACGTGAGCAGGGCATACCGGGGGGCAGAGGTCAGATATTCAGCACTAGAAAAACTGGCACTCGCTCTGGTCACGACAGCGAGACGGCTGCGACACTACTTCCAGGGCCATCGTATGGTGGTCATCACCGACCAACCACTTAAAAGAATCTTGGGAAAGCCGGACGTGTCTGGAAGACTTCTTAAATGGGCAGTAGAACTCGGGGAATTCGACATTCAGTACCAACCTAGGACGGCCATCAAAGCACAAGCCCTAGCAGATTTCGTAGCTGAACTCACACCAACAGAAGATGGGAACAGTGAGGATCCCCAAATGCCCAACGGAGACATCAAAAAGCCTAACAAAGACCCTCAAGCAAGCGCCCAAGTCTCCTCCCTAGGAGCCCAAACAACTTTTTCTGATGACCCAGGCACCACAGGCTGCACCTCAGCCCCTGCACCACAGGCTGCACCTCTGGATGCCCAGGCACCACAAGCTGCACCTCAGGATGCCCAGGCACCACAGGCTGCACCTCTGGATGCCCAGCACCACAAGCTGCACCTCAGGATGCCCAGGCACCACAGGCTGCACCTCTAGTTCCTGCACCACAGGCTGCACCTTTGGATGCCCAGGCACCACAAGCTGCACCTCCGCATGCCCAGGCATCACAGGCTGCACCTCCCCGGTCTTCCACTTCAAATTCCAAATTCTCCACTCATCTGCTTTGGAAACTCTATGTAGATGGCTCCTCGACTAGTGAAGGAGGAGGAGCGGGCTTAATTTTGATCAGCCCAGATGGCACCACTCTCAGATATGCGATGAAGCTCCACTTTTATGCTTCCAATAATGAGGCGGAATACGAAGCCCTCCTTTCTGGATTAAGGTTAGCAATGGAAATGGAGGTTCAACACCTTGCCACCTACAGTGACTCTCAGCTGATAGTCAATCAAGTGAGGGGCGAGTTCGAAGCCAAAGGAGCCAAAATGCAAGAATATCTCAGCATGGCCAGAAACATGATCACAAAATTTCACTACTTCCAGATAAACCACATCCCCAGAGAGGATAATATGGCTGCCGACGCACTCGCAAAGCTCGCTTCATCCATGGAAGCCTCATCAGGGGAACCAGTACTAATTGGTCACCAGTGCGAGCCCAGCAGGATGGACATGGAGGCCACTAATGTTGACTGTGTATCTACCGAATCAGACTGGATGACCCAAATCAAGGCATACCTCCAAGAGGGTGTGCAGCCAGATGATCCCCTAGAGGCCAGGAAGCTAAGGATAAGGGCCTCCAAGTTTGCCATCTTGCAGGACACTCTATACAAGAGAGGCTTATTCCTTACCATGGTTACGATGTCTTTCACCTGAAGAAGCCCACTATGCCTTGCGAGAAATCCACGAAGGGATCTGCGGGAATCACTCTGGAGGGCGTTCCCTTGCCCACAAGGCGCTCAGACAGGGCTACTTCTGGCCTACCATGATGAGGGACGCTCAGGAGTTCTCCAAAAAGTGCGACAAGTGCCAACGCTTTGCCACTGTGCCAAGGCAACCACCCGAGGAGCTAACAACCATTTCAAAGCCCATGGCCTTTCTCTAAGTGGGGCATCGATATCCTAGGCCCCTTGCCTCTCAGTAAAGGGCAGTGCAAGTTCGTGGTGGTGGCAGTCGACTACTTCACCAAGTGGTCAGAAGCAGAACCTTTAGCAAAAATCACAGACGCAAAGGTCAAAGATTTTATCTGGAAAAACTTGGTCTGTCGCTTCGGGATTCCCCATGCCATTGTCAGCGACAACGCCAAGCAGTTTGACAACAAGCTGCTGAACTCTTTCTGTTCTGACCTTCAAATAAAACAACCTCACTCCAGCCCGGCACATCCACAAGCAAATGGACAAGCAGAGGTCATGGTAAGAACCGTGCTACGCAATTTAAAAACAAGGCTCGAAAAAGCAAAGGGCCTTTGGGTAGAGGAGCTGCCAGGTGTACTGTGGGCTTATCGAACCACACCAAGAACCCCTACTGGGGAGACTCCTTTTTCCCTCGCCTTCGGAACCGAGGCGGTCATCCCTGTGGAAATAGGGGTACACTCCCTAAGGGTCCAGCACCACGATCCCATCACCAACGAGGAAGGACTCCGTAGCAACCTCGACTTGGTGGAGGAAGCAAGGGAGATGGCTGTAGTCCGCAACGCGGAATATAAACGGCGCATGACAAGGTACTACAATTCGAGGGTGAAGCCCCGTTCTTTCCAACCTGGGGATTTGGTCCTCAAAAAAGTAATCCTCGCTACAAAAGATGCACGCGAAGGGAAGCTGGGACCAAATTGGGAAGGGCCCTACCGCGTAACAAAGTGTGAGACCAGAACCTACAAAATCCAAGATTCTGAGGGAAAAGTTTTATCCATCCATGGAATTCAGAGCATTTGAAAGTATTACCACAATGACACCTTGAGAGCATCCAAAGCAGTAGAAATTGGGACTTGATTTTGATTTTAGCGGTGTTACCAAGATTTCAATGTATTTTTTAT
>CAUOFW020001815.1:0-69393 GCA_963454935.2 Ilex paraguariensis
AACAATCATTGAGGGCCTAGTTTTTCTCATCTAAGTTTGTTTCTCATTCACGATGGCTTTCATGCATCCAAAACATACCATTTTCTCTTTATTTTCTATCAACCCTCTCGCATCACCTATGTGCATGTTTAGGTCAACGACCTTATTATTATAGATAGTTCTTTCTTTCTTCGTGCAGATTGTTATTGATCTATTTGGTACAGACTTTGCCTCTCAAGATTTGGGTCACTTTTCTTTTTTTTTTTCTTTGGGAATTGAAGTACTTCCTAACCCCACTGGTATACTCCTCACTCAGCGTCAATACATTCTTGATATTCTTAAATGTTGCAATATGGATGGTACCAAGCCTATTTGTAGCCCATATTCCACCAGAGTATTCTTAAGAAAAATGTAGCATGATATTTTTGATGACCCACTTCTTTATCGAAGTAGCTAGCCAACAGGTATTGCAAGATGAGGAGGTGTTGCAACTTCATATGTTGTATCCCACATCAACTCAGGAGGGACAATGACTGAGCTATTTATGTGGTATGCTTACCCTTAACTTTCAAGAAGCCTTTTATGGGGCAAAGCTCTAGAAAAACAAAACCGTGAGGGCGTATAGGCATCCAAAACGGACAATAGCCTAACAATTAGGGTAGGTCATTACAGGTGGTATTAGAGTCAACTCTCCTACAACCGATGGGAGATGGAATCCACATGGGCCTCACAAGGAAACATGGCCTCTAAGCGGGTGGAGCATAGTAGCCTACCAACAGGCCTTGTAAGATGAAAAGATGCTGCAAATTCATGTATTGCATCCCACATCAACTCGGGAGGGGGATGACTGGGCTATTTATGTGATGTGCTCACCCTTAACTATCTAGAGGCCTTTTCTGGGGTACAACCCTAGAGGAATAAAACTGTAAGGTTGTATGGACACCCAAAATGGACAATGTCTTAACAGTGGGGCGGGTCGTTGTACTATTAATTGAGATACTCATATTCCCCAATGACTATGACCTATTCTTTGGTGTGATAATATTGGAGCCACCTACCTCACGACAAATCTCATATTTCATAATCGAATAAAACACGTAGAAGTCCAAGCAAAAGTAGCCGCTAAATCAATTCAAGTTTGCTACCTATCAACTAAGGACCAAATTGCTAATATCTTCACCAAACCACTATCCATTCCACGTTTTCTCCATCTTCGAGATAAGCTTAACCTTCTTCCAAACATGCTTAGCTTGTTGGGGATATTAGAGATAAAGAATAACTCAAATAGACTGCTACCAGATCTTTCAAAACAAGCATTTGCACCTAATCTAGAACCATTCCAACAGTCCAATGCCATCAACTTCTTATCATCAGAAGCTACTCTTATCATCTAGTCTACTAAGCTTGAGATACATAGAGTTCTAATTGAACTCAATTACTATGTATATGTTTATAAATGTATCACGACAATATAAATCAACAAAAGAAATACAATTGCTTTTCTACATTCCTTATAAGGTTGGGTTAGACTCAAGTTAAAGGTTTCATATCTTGGGTTGAGCTTGGATTAACCCCTCAACCCACCCATCCCTACCCAACAACCCAAGTTGCACCTTACAAAAATGTATATAGGGGTTTGAGACTGAGGAACATTACACTTTTGTTAAATGGAATATTCACAATTAGCCCATGCCTAAGATGGTATTTGAATAAAACTGAAAATTGAATGTTGAAAATTAAATGCTGAATTTTTTTTAATTCGCAGACTATTTGATATCTATTAAAAATTAAGTATTAAATTGAATCAAACTATTTGACAAATATAAAGAGTCAAAGTTTAAAAATTATTATTATTCTAACTTTATCTTTCTTTTTAATTATCTCACAGCAAATACCTTATTCCTACCATCACCATTATGGTAGTAGTGACGGTGATGGTGATGAAGGCGACACAACGGTAATGGTGATAGTGAGAGCAGTGGCATAATAATGGTAGTGATGGATGACTTGCTACTTAAAATTTTAACATATTTTTAAGAAGTACTTAAAATATTAAGTGATATATTTTTAAGTTATCAAGCGAGTTTAATTTATTAAGTGGTAAAAGTATATAATTTTTTAAATCGAATAGCCATAATTCCACATTTAAAAGATAAGTATACGATGTCGTTTGGCCATTGAGGATATACGGCATCGTTACGGTACGGCAAGCATAAACCCTAGACTGCTAAACTAAGACCCTGATTTTGCATTCAGTTCAGAGAGAGAGCAAGAGATGGCTTGGCGCAGCGGTTCGCTCTCAAGGTCCCTCCTCTCCACGGCAAGAACATCAACCGTCCGTTCCTCCCCATCCCTCCATCGCCTCCGCCCATCACCACTTCACAGCCCTCACCTCCACCCACCGCCACTCTCCACCACCATTCCCAGGTTTCGCCACCACTCCCATTTATACGGCTTTACAGATTATAATATTAGTTTGTGATTCGTAAAATTTCTGTTTTTCCTCTTTGAAGAACTATTGGAGGAGTTATAGGGTGCACCCAATCGCTACTTCCGCTGCACAGCGTGGTGGCTGCGACTCGCCTGACGTCGCACATCGCTGTCGAAGCGCGCGCTTGTTGCGAGTTGTCACAAGGTACCTTCTTCTGCCGTACCTTGTTCAGATCGCTAATTTTCCCACGCCTAATGTTTTGCTAGATTAATGTATTGTCTTCCGTGGTCTGGTTACCTGTTTTTTTGTTGCATTTCGTTTGTCAGGGTTACTGTGCAACGTATAATTGTTTTATGCATGTGTATTCCGTATGTGATAATTAGTACGAAATTGGAACCATGGTATTTGCTGTCACTCTGTAATTATACTTGTATCATTATGCTATAAGATTGGTTCATCCATTCATGTGATTTTGTTTGTTTCTTTACGGGTTACTCATGACCCTTTGATCTTTCAATTAATCTTTGCTCACCCTAACTGTGGGTGTAGTCATAAGGCAACTTTTATGTATCCTTGAATCCTGTTCTGTCCCCTAAAGTTCTAATTTCATTTGAGTGTGTCCATTAGTCACTATTCCTTGCTTACACTTGATCATAGGTTTCTGACATCTCAAGTTTCCAAGTTAATATACCCCTAAATTTGAAGGAGCAATTTATATTTAGAATTATTGCTTTTAACAATTGCAAACATTTACTTGAACTTGCCAGTTTGCATGTCGTTTACTTAGCTTTAGATACTTTTAAACTCTCAGTTGTTTCTGGGTCTTTGGACTTTTTTCCATACCTAAATAGTAAGACGTATAAATTTTCTTTGTTCGGCCACTTCAATGAACCATTTATCCAAAACATCAAATAAGTTAGAGAGTCAATTTAAGATGTTTAAGTGTGTCTCTTGCTTTTACTTCCTAGATGTACCAAAGTTTTTAAAATTAAGATCCTATAGGATCGAAAATCGTTTGATTCTATCAAGTGAGAAAATGAGATAAAACACATATGTAGCAATACAAAATTCTCAAAAATAAGAAGTAAACACGCCTAGTATCTATATAAATAGAAATATTATGACAAATATAGAACTTAATATATGATTAAAATTTGATAAACTATAATTTGAGCATTGAAGATGGTTTAAAATAAAAAATGAACTACTATTCTTGTGAAATTTTGCAAAGATGAATAGAAGAATTGAAATATTTGATCTTAATTTTCAAAGAAAGAGATACATAATAGAGATTGGAAAGTTGAAATACTATTAGATAATGAATTGACTATTCGACATCCAAACAAAAAAAACAGAAAATAATAAAAATGGAAGACTATCGGGCTATGTTCACTCATCAAGAGAGAAAATCAAATTTAATCATTGAGTTTAACTTTTTAACAAGGAAGACAAACAAATTAAGTGACTTTTTTATAAATGAATCAAACTTTTGTAGCTTTTTTAATCTATTAATATTACCCAATAAACTCACAATTATATAAGACATTCGCGTTTAGATTGAGTCGTTGATTATGAAAACAAAAAATATAGATTGGATTGTTCAATGATTAAATGCGTCTAACAAACAAATTCAACAATTTGGATCAGTAAAATTGCAGTTTGGATTAGGATTCTAAGATCTTATAAGATTCAGATCACGATTCATTAAAATCCTACGAATTTTTTATTCTACAAGAGACTCAGATTGATTTGCTTATATCAGATTATAGGATCTTACGATCCTAGGATCCAGATTAGGATACTGATAACCTTGAGATGTACCAATTGAAATATGTGAGTAATAATATATTCTAAGAGAGTTTATTGAGTAATGTTTTAAAGATCATTCATTCGGAAATCAAAATTGTATTTTTTTGGCATGAGAATCTTCATATTTTTGTTTTATAGAAATACTTATTTTATTTGCCTGATTGGACCATTTAAAACATAAAAAATCATGTACCTAGTCTTGGGGTATCCCAGCGCAACCCCGAGTGTCCTAATTCCTAAATGTATTGTTCGCTTATTTGTGGTGTATCCCAGAATATCCAAATTTGAAAATATTTCACATAATCCTCGACATATTTGGCTATATCTTATACATATCACCCATAGAACGCATAATCCATGCTTTATGGAAAAAGTGCAGGTTTATGAATTCCAAAAATATACCCACTCCGCTCCCATTCCAAAGAGAATTTTATGCTGCATCTGTTGATCTACTTATAAATTTGTATTGTAGGTACTTAAACTAGCTGTTTGATCAGCAGGCCAAGTGCTACATTGTGGAAGGTTTAGAAGTATACCTTTGGAACTCTTCTCGGAATAGAAGGCTGTAAGCTTTCCTCTTTCTTTCCTTTCTTGTGGAAATTAAAATTTTGTACTTTTTGTTGAGATTAGGAGATTTATTTTAACTTCTATCAAATCGGTTATGCTATGGAAAATGTGCTTTATTATTTAAGTCAATTATATGGCATAGCCTCATCATGCTGCCTGTTTTGTCAAATGATCTCTGGTTTCTTGCTACAATTGGAGTATTACAGTTTTCTCCCCTACCTTAAGATCAATGAGTATGATCCTCTTCTTGGTGTCCTTATGCCTGCTAGCCCTATTGTGGTGGCCAGGGATATTATATATACTAGGTAACTACTGGTGTATTTGGTATTAGGTTGGTGTTATACCTCTTCTCTCTTGGAATTTCGTGCCATGTATTACTAAATTATTGGACTTCACTGTAATCCTCTATTAGAATTTAATGGCAGACTGGGTTGTGATAGAACGTGATTGCACATGGCCATAGCTTCTGTAGCCCTGAATGCGCCTGCAGGTTCTTGCAGCTGGTTATACTGGAGACCTAAATTTTAGTATGGTTTCTGTAGGATGATGACACCTGCCAAGTCTAATTGCTGTATATACATGGAGGCTTAAGTGCCTGGAATAGAGGTATTTGATTAGCTAATAAATCTTGGATTTGCTGTCCTGAGTTATTGGCTCAATATAAGCTCTTCCAATCCAGGAAAGAATATTTTGGATTATAGAAATTCTTTCGCATCCAGCCGAAAATGATGCATGTTCTTTCTTGAATTGGCCATTTCTTTAAATGTAAGCCTGTAGATTATCCTCTCTTCCTACTGGTTGCATGTTGAAGACATTGTGGATTCTATTCTATGGTCTGCTATACCGGTCAGTTAAGCTGAATTATTCTTGAGAATCTGGTTATAGGTGGAGTTTATATCTTGTGGTGATTCCTGTGGCCATCGCTTGGTGCAAATGTTAGGTTTCCAGTTAAACGACCCAGGAATTAAAGGCATCAGGATTCGGTGAATTCCCTAATTTGCACATTGTGGTGAAATTTGTTCTCTTGTTTCTTTTTGGAACACACCACGTTATGGTTCAATGCTAGGAGGTAATGCCATTGGAAGTGATATTTCAGAGCACATGCCTGTGTTTGGACAATACCACACACCCAGTCCCACATCATTAATCACCTCTCCTCCTCAATTTTCCCTCGTGCTGCATCAATTATGGGGGTGATCTACAGTAATGTACTGGCTTTTTCAAAAAGTGGGAGTGTCCGGCCAAAGTGAGATTGCCCAGAATTTGATGTGCATGTTATGATATCCAATTGACACCCGTGTAGTTTAGGAATTAGCATATTAAATTATGTGCACACACCCAGGAGGATCCGATGAAACTCATCCTTTAAACTTTTTCATGCTTGAAAAGGATGATCTGAAAGCTGCCTGCAATGTGTTTGATGTCCCTTAGAGGGTTGATGACCAAAGAACAGCATTTAGGATACCTCCCTGACCACTGAACCCCTCAATTGATGACTTCTGCTTTTGGGTCTGTCCTCAATGGACTTTGCAAAGTAAGTAATGCTACATGAATTTAAAAATTAAACTGAAAAATTAGACTTGATAATCACAACCATTGAATTAAGTAGTGAGTCTCAATAAATGTTAAGAACCAATACGAAATGAATTGTTGTAATTATCAAGTTTAATTTTTAAGTTTATGTAACATTGCTCTTGCAAAATAAGAGTGAAGGGGGATAATGCAAACTAGAGAGAGAGAGAGAGAGAGAGTTCTGTGTCATGGTGCGAGTTACTGGAATTAGATCCACAAAAAACACTAGTATATGATTGGGTCGTTTTCGTGAAAGGGACTTGAACAGAGCTTTCCTCAATACACTTGGACAGCACCACAATGGTATCATGCCCTCTCATGAAGCAATCCCTCTCTTTACCACCCAGAACCGGGATATCGAAAATGCACCCTTCCCCCCCCCCCCCCCCCCCCCCCCAAAAAAAAAAAAAAAAAAAACCCACAAAGCAGGGTATTACCTGTATTTCAAGAAGATATTTAGGCCAGTGGCTCATTTTGCACAGCCCTTACACAAAGTAGTTGCCCTTTTTATTAGTTTTATACCCTAATGTTTTACAATATCACTTCTTCCACCCGAAAACTTAAAAATAGAGGAATATGTGACTTCTCCGAAAAGAAAGGAAGGCAGTTGTCCCTAAAATTCTATTTTTGTGTTGTTTATTTTTTTGGGGCACTAAAATATTCTTTACAGTTTTTGCTGTTATAATAATTACTCACCTTGTGAGCAAAAACACTTGAAATCTGTTATAGGCATGTCAAGGGGATCAAATTTTGATTTAAGAATTCCATTTTCACTGTTAAATTTTGTTAAAAATTGAAATCCAACCTGTAGAATTCCATAAAGTCGAAGCTTATAATTGTATGTGTACATATATCGTTGGGAGCCAATCATAATCCTACCAGATATAAATTTAAATATATCTTTAAATTTGTATCTGTGAAGTGTGATATATATAACCAATTCTAATTGGAGTTCAAATTTTTGGAAAAAAAAATATATCATTTTTTATTCAATTAATTAAATCATATTTGGATCAAAATTCGATATTGTTTCCACGCCAATGTGGTGATATTCCAACCCCCAAATCATCCCACCAGGAGATAATATTATTATACGAAACCCATAAAAGCTGTGACTCATCAATCCAACACCAGACTATTATTTTATTTCATCGGAGAGAGAGAGAGAGAGAGAACAACAAACATGCCCTCTTTATGGAGACACCAAACTGCTATATTTACATTGCCCACATCTTGAAGGCCCTCAAAAATAGTCTTATTAGAGAAGCAGAAGCACCCCGAACCAATACTGCCTACTTTTCGTCACATTATTGCCAGTTCCTTGGGCCCACTTTCTCGAAAATAAATATGATAGAGTCTTATCATGTATAATGTGACTATTGTCGCTTTTAGCTCTCGTTGTGCAATCTTAATATGGAACCCTAATTATCTAATTTAATCCCTTAATTATCAATTTTTTCTCGTTTAAGTTATTCTATTTATGTTAAATCACATGCTTTTGTTTTGATCTAAATGGTAGAAATGATCAGAATGATTTAATTGAAACAAAATTGATAAATTAGAACAATTAAAAATTTCAGAGACCAAATTAAAATTTGATATAAAATTTATGGACTAACTATGGTATTTACCCTTGAAACTTTTAGTATAAATGTGCTCCGATTGAAGGGTTTGAATTACATTGGTCTGAATTGACCTTTCTACCCGCACAAACTTTTCGATAACTTGCTTCCCTAATTTAAACTACAAGCACCTGCAGAAGCTTTTGATACTATACAATAACCCAGAATAGTATTTAGCATATAATTAGTACAAAGAACAAAGTTAAAGTGAGACATATGACACATTGCCCCCATTAAAAAGACACACAATAAATAAAAATATCGATCATGATTTGACAAGTTGTGGCTTTGTGGATGTAGTTAACCTTCTGTATTGGCCCTTTTGGGAGAGAATCCAGAAACTGAGGCCATTACAGATGATAAAGAAAAATAAAGAAGATAAGTATAGAATCCTAAGCTTGACATAGCCAATAGTAAAAGATGACACAAGCATTGCCACTAGAACAAAATGAGATAAAATTAAATAATATGCCTTGCCAATTCCATTCCCCTTATGATTCCTCCATTCTTGTCCATTACAACCTTCCTTCATTTACCCTTATTTAGGAGCAAGCACTTCATTGCCTCAACCCTCTCCAACTCAACTTCAGAGTGGTGGAAAGGCTATATGCAAAGGTCTGAGCGAGGGTCGGTGGACAGGAGTAACTTTCGGTCCACTTGATTCTGGTAAGCTCTGTATGTAACTAGCCCATTTTGATTTGTAAGAGGTGATAGGCATTCAGGAATAGAAATTGCTCGTCTCGGGTTGGTTCCTTGGCTGTAGCAGTGGTGAAATGGTCTTCCAGAGGGACGAAGCATATGAGCCCTCAGTCATCAACAGAGATGAGGGATTGAAAACTAGTGACAGTACTAATGAAACAGGCGTTGAAGATGATATGTGTGAATGGTTGAGTTTAAGCCTCAACAGAAATGAGTCCTTTACTGCTAAAGACAGTGCCTCTCCATCAAAACCTGCCAGTAGAAAGCTTTTCTCATGCAATTTTTGCATGAGGAAGTTCTATTGTTCACAAGCTTTGGGGGGTCACCAGAATGCACACAAGAGGGAAAGAGGAGCAGCTAAAAGATATCAGTCTCAGAGGATCATGACCTTCATGGAATCATCACCCGGCAACTCTCCCACCGCGATGTCTCTTCGTGTCCAGCCTCACTCTATTGTGCACAAACCAAGCAGAGCAGGAACAACATCTACTATGACAGCAAGATTTGATGACTTCCCTATTGGCTTCGGTGTCGCATGGACACCTTTTATGCTTACAGAGGCATTGGATTTGGTTTGGCCAGGCAGCTTTCATGTGGACAAATTGCCCAAGCAAGCATCAGATGGACATAAGCTTGACTTAAATCTCCGGCTGTGATATTAAACTTTGGTCTGGGATTGATCTTTTTTTGATATTGTCTGTGCCATGTTACATTTATCACCTGCTCATTTATCTTAAACAAACCAACTTAGGTACATGAGCCCACTTGAATAGGCACAATTTTCAATAAAAAATGAGCAGACTTGGAACAAGAGTCCGTTATGATGGTAATAATAGACATTTACTTCTTTTAAATTCCGCTATAGATGTAAGTCTTGTGAAGTGAAAGGAACTTTTTAGGCACTATATATATATATATATATATCCAGTGTAGAACTAACAAGAGCATGCTGTCTTATTGATGCTATTTCAATTGGTGTCACCTGATTGCTAGGTAATTTAATATATGGGTTTTATGTGTAATGAACCCCCCTGAACTAGGACAAGTTGTAGATTGATTGGCTGGGATCTTGGCAAGTTTTCTACATAGTAATCTGTCTAAGTAGCACCAACCCTTAGGATGGTTCATTGGCGGGGTTGCCCTCTAACAATTTAGAAGTCTTAGGTTCAATATTTTTCATATCTCTCGAGGGTCAATTATTTTTGTTCCTCAATGAATTTGTTCTAAACTCGCTTGAACTAATAGTCAACACAATTTGATTATCCTATAACAAAAAAAAAAAATCATTAACTAGTAATGAACTGATCATTGTGATGTACTTTTTAAGAGTCTCAATGGCCCATTTTGTACTTCTATAACCTCCAAAAAAAAACATATTGTGCAACTCCAATAATAAGTTCTCCGTCATCCACTAAACTCTTGGATTCAAATATTTTCTCTATCAGTCATGTTTTAGTGATGGACTAATTTCTCTACAATAGGTGTCACTTCAATTCAGAATAGATAATCTGTCAAACAAAAAATGAAAAAAAAAATATTAAAAAAATCTCACCATAAACCGTGCAAAACCTGTCTGTGAAAGGAAAATTCTTAGGAGTTGTTTGGCAGGTGGGTTTGAGAGTAGTTTGGATTGTGGGTTGGGGAATAAATCTCTTAAATTCATGTTTAGCCTAGGGTTTGGAAGCTCAGTCCGTTGGATGGTCCGGTCATGAAACCCGGGGGGTTCATACATGGGTTAAGGATTTAACATACAAATGACATTTGTACCCCTATATATCTTATATATCTCACATATACAAATAGGTTAAGGGAAAAAATAATTATTTATGTACAAATATATTATCATAATAATTATATATCCCTGCGTATACCAAACATGGGTATAGACAGCATTGAATGTTGAATCTCATCTTTGGATCAAACTCGGGTTTGGACAAGCCAATCCAAACCCCTCCCAAAACACATACCAAACAAGCCCTTAATGCTAAAGCACCACAAGATCACAAATGTTGGGTCATAACTTTTTTTTTTTTTTGGCCTTTTTTGGTTTAACGGTTAGGTGTGTGTGGTGGTTCAATTTATGGCTTACACCCCTCTTAACTTATCCCTTTCCCTATCCAGCTAAAGACTAGTCATCTACGATAGGACTAGGATATTCATGAGGGATAAATCCCTCATGACTTGACCCCAAGAAGTTGTTAAAATTCGAACTCAAGATATCTGAGTTTTAAACTTACGCCTATTACCACTTAAACTGTCCCTTAGAATTAATGTTGATTCTTAACCAATAAACTGTAATAAACATCTATTTTGTGCATGGGCAGAGCCACTTGAGGACTACGGGGGCACAGGCCCTCTGTGATTTTTTTTTAAAATCATATTATTTTTTAGCACCTAGTGCAATCGCTCTTGATGCAACAATAAATTTCAGTTTAACTTGGGGGTGATGATTTAGTAACAATGAGTGGCAAAGTAGCTTTGTTACTTATTCCATTAGGAACAACATATTTTTTGGTCCATCACATTCATGTATTTACAATTCATGTAATGGTATTGATAATATTAAAAAGTGTTCTATTTACTCGCAGATCCCGTTTGATACTAGATAAAACAAATCTTGATTGTCATTTTTATTGTGATGGACCTGGAAGAGGGGGAACATATCAAGTATCAGTCTGGGATCATGTCTTCTTAGGCATGTTTTGGATGTACAATGCAATTTCGGTAGTAATATTCTATTTGAGTTAGAAATTGCAAATAAATGTTTGAAGCAGTATAAGTGATCAAGTGATAGTAACTCATATCACAGGAGGAAACTTTACGCAGAGTTTCATTACTATTAATGGATGGCTCTGTGATTTTTTATGGGCACAAGCATCTGAGGTAATTTAGTCTTATTATGGTTCTTCATTATCTGCATATGGTCTTTTTTCCTAGGTGTTCATGTTGTCTAGGCTTTTAGTTTAATGTTTCTATTTGGTTATTTCAAATAATTATAAATATATTTAAGTGTGTCCGCTCTATCATTTTTTGTTCTCTCAACTAGTAGAGTCTCATACCTAAATAACCTTAAATTTTTGAACGCACTTTGGACACTTTATGGATATATCTAAATAAATTTTTAATATGTCAGACTCATTTTTTAATCTATAAAGATTATGAAAACTAAGTTGCATAACTGTGATCAATGGTTAATAGTTTGATTGTTTATATAAAGAATGACTATAGTATTTTTTATGCAGCTAGTATCATTTCTTGTGAAAGGTTGTAAACTAGCCTCTTTTTTTGTTCTTTTATTTGTATACATTATATTTATTGACGTTTGACCCTTTTGTATTTTATGAATCTTGAAGTATCAAATACAGCACAGTAAATATATATATATATATATATTTTATTTTTATTAATTAGAAGAAAAAAAATTAAAGTTCTCTTAATAAAGTGTCAACCCTAGACGGAATTCTTGGCTCCATATGTAAAGAAAAAGTTCTCTGCAGTCAAAATATATGGGTAGGCAGGATGAGTTCGGCGTCTAAAATACATGCATACTTTTCGTAGATTCAATATTCGTTACGCATGATTTCTTTACATGGATTTGAATATGCTCTCGTGCTATATTTTCTCAATTCTAGATGATCTACAGAGAGAATTCGATTAAATATAATGAATTTCACTTCAATATTCGTTACGCATGATTTCTTTACATGGATTTGAATATGCTCTCGTGCTATATTTTCTCAATTCTAGATGATCTACAGAGAGAATTCGATTAAATATAATGAATTTGACTTCAATATATGCTTCCATGATCAAGAATGCAAGAAATTCGATGTTGGCAAAGTCACTTCCATATGCATCCAATCAATTCACTGCAAGAATTATAAGTTTTGACATAAACATTGTCATGTGGATGATCACAGCAACAATCAGCACAAGCGTTCACCTAGCTAGGAGTTTCATCAAATATTAATGCACTTGGGCAATTTTTTCCGTGGATGTTTTTGGTTAAAGGAGGCAACAATCGGGGCAAAAACGAATTTGGCAACGAGGGTAAAACATATATCTTCTTATCTTGTTTCGATTTAATAAAATACTCTCCTGATTATATTCATCTTGTCGTATTGTTCTCTGAATCTTCTACTCTACAAGCTCTTTATTGTTTGCTCTACCCTTTAATTTGGTAGTGTTCGTGGAAATAGAAATCTTGGCCATATCACATTCTCTCTCTCTCTCTCTCTCTCTCTCTGGATTGCATGCTCAGGCCTGACTTAAGGGTGGGCCTGGGAGAAATGGGTAATATTGTTTCATGGTGATCTACGTGTAAATATAGAAATTGCGAAAATAGTCTCTTCTTAAGCGAAGGCTTAAGAAAAATTGACATACATTTTACTCGTCCTAGAAGTAATAGGGGTAAAAGTCGTGTACGTTAGGTTATTATTGATTCTTAAGCCCAAGTTGGCAAAACTCCAAGCTTGGGATGTAACTTGAATAGCCCAGTCTCTTGACATTGGCCCATTCCCCAGCTAATGTTTGTCCCAAATGAATTCTACGCACTATTAATTCAATAGTATCGATCAATGAAATCATCAAATTAAACACGTATAATATTTATTGTTACGTTATTTGATATTGCCTACTTTGTTTAAATGTCACAATCGATTTCAAATACATATGTCATATTGGCTTTGATCTAACGAGGCTTGTTTGTACTAGTGTTTGTGTGTGTGGGTGGTGTTGGGGGGAGCGCTGGCCCAACCTTGTGGCTGCTAAAGCCTGGATTTTAGGCCCTACAATTTGAGAAGATCCATAATTTTAGCTGTATAGTTAATCCACATCATCAAAAGTTTAAATCTATAAAAAATTTAATTTCAATAATTTGAGATAATAATCCAACTCATAGCATTAGAAATCCAAAAACTAAAAATTTTTTAAAAAAAATTACTAAAAAAATCTACTCAAAAGTCAATTCATATTTATCCCACGCATTCATTCTCTCTCTGTCTCTCCTTTTTGTTGTAAAAAATAAAAATAAAAGTTAAAACATCTCTCTTGACAACATTGACTCTCCCTCTCATTCTCTACCAAGTGTAACACATTCTTCCTCTCTCTCACCCACACATAAAAAATTTTTTCAATAAATTAATTTTAAATAAAAAAATTTACCGGGAGGGTTTGGGGGATGAGATAATAAGGTTGACAATTCTGACGGTGGAGCGCGGGCCTAAACTCCTCTAAATCTAGATTAGGGTCCAAAACGTTAGGTTATCAATTCTTTATGGTCTTTTACGTTGAAATTGCATGCAACAGGTTAAATTTCAACCTAACCCCAGAAGTGTGTTTGTATAGTAGGAGCACAAATCACAGTGGAATACAATATATATATATATATATATATATATATATATATATATATATATAATTAGAATGTTTAAAAAATTAAAATTCACAAATGAACGTGGCCCTACGAGTAGGGCCAGAATTTGTTTGCCATACTTGTACAAGCCGGTGCAAGTGGTCAGAAGACTAGATCACGATATACCGTCTCGGAATCAGGACTTCCGTTTTCCTTTGAGTAATACGTCATCAAATCAACCTGTCCTCCCTAACCAGTTTTAGACTGATATTGCCTATTAACACAGCCATGTGAGGTCTGACAGGAGGTGCTCTTATTATGCACCAAAACATTGATTGACATGCAAAAAAAGCTGTTGACCAAAGTCAACGAAAAAATCTAATAATTATTGTTAAATTAATGTTACGGAACCAAGTTAGTCGCCAACATGATTAATCAATAAATTATATTAAATTTTAAATTTCAATAACATTATTATATATGTATTTGCGTGTGTCTATACTGGAAGGTACGGATGGATGACATTATTTTCAGAGAGAGTTGATATTGGTTGGTATACTGGCTATGTCTCTGAAACTTTGACATGGCACGTGACCCCAATTCAGAGAACAAAAACATGTCACGCACCGTATTTACTTGTATGATGAAAATTGATTAACATTTCATTTGGAACCCTGACCAAACCTATTATATACATATAATATAAAAATATATGTCTGTGTTGGGGTTTTTTTTTTGCAAAGTTTGACAAAAAAGCACATATGCAACGACCTGGATTCGGATTCCCTCCATTATCCTTTTCTTTCAATTCTTTTAAATACAATATTAGATGAGTGACATTTATAAGATTTAAAATTTTAATGAACAAGATTTTTTTTCTTGTAAGAATAATAGTTAACACCTCAAGAACAACAAAATAAATGAGAGAATATCTTATTCATTTAAAATTAAAATTTTACACATGTCACTCATCTAATATTATATTAAAAAAAATTAAAGAAAATAAGTAAAGGATGGGATCTAAATCACCATGACCTCCCCCTCCTCTAATAAAGCTGGTGACTCCATGCACCCCCCGGCCGAACCCTAGATACCAATATAATTGCCTTGGCTTTGACTTGAGCATGATTCCTAACAAATTTATCGGTGTATAACACATCACATAACAGTGTCAAAACGGTATATATCACCTATAAAATATTATACACTCCCAATAGAGGACTGCCACCTATAACTTTGTCAAAAAAAAAAAAAATTAAAATACCTACTTGTGTGGCCCACAAATTTATGTTGTGCCAACTTTTTATTAAGTTTGTACACCACTTAAGCACGAGGTCTGTCAAAGTCTGATACGACACAATTAATCGACACAAATTAAACGAATTTGGATGAGACATTAACGAGTTCGGGTGATAAATGGGTTGATCCGTTAGACACGTTTAATAAACAGGTCGTGTTCGGGTGAGTTATGTCAACCCGTTTAAATAAAATTAATATAATAATAAATTAATAATTATTTTAAAAAATTAGGCAAATTTTTTTTATTGACAACCACAAAATATATATATTATTTTTAGTGATAACAACATAATTTTTTTTTAATTTAGTGACAGGCATAAAAAATATAATAATAAATTAAAAATAAACTTGTTAATCGAGTCGAGTCGTGTCGTGTTACCCGTTTATTAAACGGTTCGTGTTGGTGTTCGTGTTAAACTTTTTTACCCATTTATCGGTATTAGTTTACATGTTTTTTACCTTTCACCCTTTTAATCCGTAACATTACCATTTAATCTGACACGTTTGACACTCCTACTTAGCACCATCACGTGATGTGTATAACTCATTGAATACTTTTTCATGATTCATGCTATATCCTCTGACATTGGACCTATTTGGAACTAGTTTAAATATGTTGTTTTTAAGGGCTTTGGAGTAAAATAAATTAGTTCCATTTGGACCTTGGCTTTTTTTCCAGTTTATGCAGCAGTTTTTTGGACTCAAAAAGACTTATTTAGCTTGATTCAAAAAATTGATTTTATGAGTTTTTTTAGGATTTTTTAGAATTTTGTCGCGGGTTTTACATAATTATTTGTTTATTGTATTCAACAAATATTATTAGTTACTTAAAAAAAATTGAAATTCATTTTTTGGGAAGTATTATACATAATCTATATATGTATATAATTATTTTTTTTATTTTGACACAAAAAACTAAAAAAGTTAGAAAGTCATTCCAGACAGATATTTTCAACTTTTTAAAGAACATTTGAAATAGTTTTGGGAGACTTTTTTAATGAAACTTTTCGATTCGAAACTTTTCACCTTAAGAAAATTACTTCAAACATACCCATTATTTATGTAGTCTTGGCATCTCTTTTTTCAAAATTTGCCCTAACTGAGTACTCTAATTAATCTCAAGCAATGTTATATGAACTTAAAAAATAGACTTAAAAATTAAACTTGATAATCACAACCATTAATTTCATGAGTCGCAGCAAACCTGTTTAGTTAAACCAGTCTCAGCTGATGGTCCATTAATGGAATCAAGAACAACTTTGTCTGTTTGACTGCCCTACCTAGCATTACCTTTAAGCGCAATCTTACATAAATACTACATTTTTCTGGATTTCTTTTGGCTCAAATTTCTCTCTCCATCTTTGATTGCTTCCTTACAATGCATATGATCAAAGAAGTTGGTTTCCATGGCTCCATCGTTTGACACTAGAAACATAATAAAATAGAGTAATACTAGACTGATTAAATTTTGGGATTAAATTTGAAGTTTAAATGACATGACAGTTGATTATTTGAAGTTTTTATTAGGGCTCAAATGACACGACATCAATCAAAGAAGTCCAAGTCAACTACCATGTCATTTGGACTCTAAATTTAGTCTTAAAATTTGATCAGTCTAGCATTAATAAATAAAATAACGTTATCTTTGTATAAATATTCCAAGTAACATCTTGAGATTATTGGTGATCGATTACAAATGTCGAATATGAATAGCATTTAAAGTATCTAACGTGAGTTACAACTTAAGTCTCAAATTCTTAAAAATTGCAATAGTTGTCACCCATGTGTCCGCATAAATATGATTATTAGCAACGGTAGGACAGGTGGGTACCCAAGTACATGCATCTCTTGAAATTAGCGAGGTATAATGAATAGCTTTGTACATTTCAGAAAGATGAATATAATTTTACTTATAAAAGACTAGCTCTGTGCGCTAGATCAATATAAAAAGCTTCCTGTGGTCAGAACCCCTATGCATATCTGGTTGGACCCTATGCTTTAGAGTCCAACCAGTGCCGGCCCAACCGCTACTTTATAGGCCATTGCCTAGGCCTCAAATTAGAAAAAATAAATTGGGCTTCAAAATAAAATTTTATATTATAGTATGCAATTTAAATATTATGATAATTTAAATATTCAATAAATTTTAATAATTGAATTAGTAGGGAGTGCTAGGTTTAAACAAAATATAATATTTATCCAATATATTTGGTCCTCAAATTAAGTACAAATCGTATTATCGTAAAATTTTTAAAACCTCTCTAAAAAAAATTAGAGTCTTATAATTCAACCTAATTTTTTTATCTCACCCAATGTTTAAATTATATATACTATCAATTTGTAGTCTTATTATTGAAATCAATTGTTTATCGTATAATAGATATGAATAATGATTTTACATTTCTATAAGTTAATTTTGAGGTCATTTTTTGATTAATTTATTTATAATGCATAAAAAAATTATAAAATAGAGTAAGTAGAAATAGTGCACTATCTAAAAATAATCAGTCATAGTTGTTTTACTAATTTTTTTTATTTAAACATAATACTATTTCTCTACAATATCTTGTAATGTCTCATTTATTTTAGGACCACTCAACTTGCATAAATTCCTAATTTTATATTCATTGAGAGAAAATTCATTTTATTAGTTAAGCTAATTTTTTAATTGTATTTTTTTTAATCTTAAATAAATAGTATATGATGATGCACAAAAATAGTTTTGCACACCACCCGTCAAGTGTAGATAATAAATGTAATGAAATTAATGAAAGAATTAAAGAAGACGCAATTTATAGTGATTCGGTCAATTCGACCTACGTCCACTCTTCAATGGCTTCAGTTGCCGGGTATTTTATTGATTCAAAGGTATGGAGAATGGAGATACAAGCTTTGAGAGAGAGAATGGAGAATCAAAGAAAAATAGTAATCTCCGGTAGTCGGTTCGTCCTCTGTATGTCTCTGGTGGGATGTGATCTTCCTCTCCCAGATTAGAGTCATTTTATCGCAGCTCAGAGATTATCCTTGGTGGAGATCACGACTTATCCTCAACGTAAGGAGGAGGTTGGGGAGTTCTTCATGGAACGTGGTCAAAGATAGGACCGTTTCCTTCGGTGGTACAGATAAGCTTCCCGTGCTCTCCTCTTGGTGACGTGCTAAGCAAGAAGTCTAACCGGCCTTGGACTGTCTTGGACTTGGTGGATTTGGACCGTTTCCTTTGGTGGTGCAGATAAACTTCCCGTGCTCTCCTCTTGGTGACGTGCTAAGCAAGAAGTTTAACCGGCCTTTGACTGTCTTGGACTTGGTGGATTCACAATGAGGTTGGGCTCCTCAACCGGGGTTGGACTTTAATACATAAATTGGACTATTTGGGCTTAACCCATCATTTGCCTCCCAATGCCCCATGTCCAAGGAGACTTGGAGAAGGAGGCATTGATTACATTTTTTTTTCAAGTCTTTTCCACTTTATTTTAAAGAAGGCCCATAATATTTTGTTTGGCCTTTTTGTTTTGAAAATGGCTTATAACTTTCTTTTTGACCACTTTATTTTGAAGAGGGCCCATAATTTTCTATTTGCCTACTTTATTTTGAAGAGGGCCCATAATAGTCTATTTGAGCTTTTTTCCTCTTTTTGAAAAACCCTAGACTATAAATATAGTCTTCTTCTTCATGTTACCATTTCACTTATTTTTAAGGTTGAGCACCCACCTCTTGAAAATTTTGAGAACTCAAGTCCTACCCATTTTGTTGAAGCCAAAGTGCGTGTTCTCCTTGAATCCTTTCAAGAGTGTGATTTCTTCCTTGCTAGTTGAGCTTCTCAAGTGAACAATGTCGATTGAAGAGGGATTGGTGGAGGTTAAAGAAAGCTGTGGATCTGAAATTGAAAGGCTGGACAGCGAAGGGGAGATGGGCAGCGCGAGGAGTGGCTTGGGCAGCACAGGGAGACGGCTGGGCAGCGAAGGCGCGCAGGCGCGCGCGCTGGGGGCCTGGGCGGTTGCTCTGCGCGCGCTGGGGGCCTGGGCAGCGAAGGTGCACTGGAAGGGGAGATGGGCAGCGCAGGCGCGCAGCTGGGCAGCGCGCGCTGCGCGCGCCTGGGGGCTGGGCAGCTGCCTAGGCGCTGCTCCTCCTGTCCTGGACAGCCCAGGCGCGCTGGGTAGCTGCCTGGGCGCTGGCCTTGCTGTCCCGGATAGCTTCAGATCTGCTGCGCTGGGCGGCTTTGGAACGCTGGGCAGCAGCATTTTTCCATCGAGGGGCGCTGAAAATCAGTCCAAGGTTTGTCAGGGAGAGCTAGGCAGTGGCCTGGGAGCACGGGCTGATCCGATTCTCACTCGAGGTGCTGATTTGGGCGCCTTAGGTGCTGATTTTTGCGCCGAAAATTCTGCTTTGTGCAATATTGAAGGGCCAAGCACCCTTCAAGCTACTGGGCAACTTTGTTTTGATGAGCAACAGCAGTCAGGCACACTTTCAGGCGTTGGGCTAGACATTGCAAGTAGTAGGGAAGCTTTGGGTGCTGCCCTTGATGATCAAGCCCCTGTTGTAGCTCCCCCGATTCAAGTTCCTCAAGACTCTCCCAATGGTGATTTGGACTACTCCTTAAGGCCCCGGAAGAAGAAACGCAATAGCAAAGTGGGACCTGATGATGACGGGTCTAAGGTGAGCACCCTTCATAGTTTGTTCTGCTCAGATGAAGATATTTCTAGGCTTGTTTTTACTTATCGCATCCCTCCGACCGTGTTGTGCCGTCGGGCTGAGTTGGGCGAGTTTGCTTGCGATGACTCTTCCGGGGATATTGTTGTCTACGAGGAGATGCTTGAGGCTGGGTTAAGATTTCCCATGTCCTCCCCCATTTGTCGAGTTTTGCATTACTTCTCCTTGACTCCGGGGCGACTAGCACCCAACGGTTGGAGAGTCCTGCTCGGTTTTCTTGCCTTATGGAGAAAGGTGCACCACGAGGATGCTTCCCCTATGGAGTTTCATGCAGCATATAATTTGAGCGAAACCCCTACACCAAATAGGGGATGGTACTATTTTACCGCGCGGAGTGGTACAGTGCTTACAGGGATGCGCTCTAATTGCGGCGGCTGGAAATCTTGTTTCTTCTTTATTGGTGGAGAATGGGCTTCAGAAGCCGACAGAGTTTTGGTGCCAACACATTGGGGTGCTGCTAAAAAGCCCGGTATGCTGCACACTTCTTCTTTTTTTTTTTTTTTTTGTGTGTGTGCTCACTTTTTCTATGTAGATATACCTGTGCTTTCCCGGGACCAGGAGTGGAAATTGGAGGCTGTCAAAGCTTGCCCTTGTAAAGATTTGGGAGTTCTCCTGCCCAAGTATACTAGAGCTGTAGCTCCATCTCAGAAATCTGGCAGCTCCTCTTCGAAGAAAAAGGGTGAGCTAGTTTCCTCTCCCCTTTTTTTTTTTTTTTTTTTTTAACCCTTCTCTATTCTTGCAGCGAGTAAGAGGGTGGTGGTGTCCCGTTTTTCTAGCAGGAGCCCTCCTTCTTCCAAAGTGATAAGGACAGATGATGCCCCCCATGTGGCTTCCACGGTGGCTCCTTCTCAACTGGCAACTTCTCCAACTGTTGCTCCAGAATCTTCTTCTTCCAAAGTGATAAGGACAGATGATGCCCCCCATGTGGCTTCCACGGTGGCTCCTTCTCAACTGGCAACTTCTCCAACTGCTGCTCCAGAATCTTCCTTGCCAGGCACATCTGTTCCACCTTTATCCTCTCCTCGTGCTACCCCTCCTTTGTCTCCTCCTTGTTCAGGAACTTCTACCCAAGTGCCGATTTGGGCTGGTTCTATGATGGGGAGACCAGCAGCTATCAGGGCAAGGCTTGGGAGGTTTGTGTTTGGGCCAGAAGTTTCTGAGCTTAGCGCTTCGGGCACTGATAATATCGTCAACACGTATTTGGAAGGTCTGGCTCAGGTAAGGGTCTGCTATTTCCCTTTCTCCAGTCGTTTCCTGTGTTTTTGACTCCTTTTTTTTTTTTTAGGTTTCGACTTCCTCCATCTGCTTGCTTTCGAGGGCCTATAATCAAGACAAGCTGAAGCTGGATCTTAGCCTTGTGCAGAGGGAGCTTATTACTGCTCAGGAGAGGATTGTCGAGCTTGATTCTGAGCTTTTGGTGACCCGTGAGAGGGACGTGCTCCGGGAGGGTGAGCTTGTGGCAGCACATGAAAGGTTTTCTAATTTAGAGTCCGAGCTTCTGGCGGCCCGCGAGAGGGACGCGCTCAGGGATGGTGAGCTTGCTGCAGCCCATGAGAGGGCCACTAAGCTAGAGGCTGAGCTTTTGGCAGTCCACGAGAGGAGCGCGCTCAGGGATGGTGAGCTTGTTGCAGCCTATGAGAGGGCCACTAAGCTAGAGGCTGAGCTTTTGGCAGTCCGCGAGAGGAGCACGCTCAGAGAGGCTGAGCTTGTAGAGGCCCATGGGAGGGCCATGCTCAGAGAGGCAGCTGTTGCAGAGGCAAAGTTGACGGCTGCTAGGGAGAGAGTTTCCCGTGCTGAGGAAGACTTGGAGAACGGTCTTGCAGATGCTTTTATTGATGGTTTCGAGGATCTCCGAGGGAAAGTTTCTACCGCTTTCCCTAATATTGACTTCTCACCTTTCGTGCCCACTGACGACAGTGATGAGGGGGGATTTGATGATGTTGATGACAATGAGGAGGAGGTGGGGGACGACCATGAGAGCAGTTAGAGTGTTTAGGACTTTTGATTTTTTTTTTTTTTTGAAAAGGCGGTATCTGGCCTTATTTTTGTACCGATACTCCTTTGAAATGAAATACAGAAAATCTTTTTGGAGTAAATGGCATAGAAAATTTTATTAATTTATTGCTTATAAAAAGCGATATTGGGTGATAATTCCCAAAAAAAAAAAATACATTGAAATCTTGGGTAACACCGCTAAAAATCAAATCAAGTCCCAATTTCTACTGCTTTGATGCTCTCAAGGTGTCATTGGTAATACCTTTTCAAGTGCTCTGCATTCCATGGATGGAGTAAAACTTTTCCCTCAGAATCTTGGATTTTGTAGGTGCCTGGTCTCACTACTTCTGTTACGCGGTAGGGCCCTTCCCAATTTGGTCTCAGCTTCCCTTCGCGTGCATCTTTTGTAGCGAGGATTACTTTTTGAGGACCAAATCCCAGGTTGGATCTTCCCTTCGTATCTTTGTAGCGAGGATTACTTTTTTGAGGACCAAATCCCCAGGTTGGAAAGAACGGGGCTTCACCCTCGAATTGTAGTACCTTGTCATGCGCCGTTTATATTCCGCGTTGCGGACTACAGCCATCTCCCTTGCTTCCTCCACCAAGTCGAGGTTGCTACGGAGTCCTTCCTCGTTGGTGATGGGATCGTGGTGCTGGACCCTTAGGGAGTGTACCCCTATTTCCACAGGGATGACCGCCTCGGTTCCGAAGGCGAGGGAAAAAGGAGTCTCCCCAGTAGGGGTTCTTGGTGTGGTTCGATAAGCCCACAGTACACCTGGCAGCTCCTCTACCCAAAGGCCCTTTGCTTTTTCGAGCCTTGTTTTTAAATTGCGTAGCACGGTTCTTACCATGACCTCTGCTTGTCCATTTGCTTGTGGATGTGCCGGGCTGGAGTGAGGTTGTTTTATTTGAAGGTCAGAACAGAAAGAGTTCAGCAGCTTGTTGTCAAACTGCTTGGCGTTGTCGCTGACAATGGCATGGGGAATCCCGAAGCGACAGACCAAGTTTTTCCAGATAAAATCTTTGACCTTTGCGTCTGTGATTTTTGCTAAAGGTTCTGCTTCTGACCACTTGGTGAAGTAGTCGACTGCCACCACCACGAACTTGCACTGCCCTTTACTGAGAGGCAAGGGGCCTAGGATATCGATGCCCCACTTAGAGAAAGGCCATGGGCTTGAAATGGTTGTTAGCTCCTCGGGTGGTTGCCTTGGCACAGTGGCAAAGCGTTGGCACTTGTCGCACTTTTTGGAGAACTCCTGAGCGTCCCTCATCATGGTAGGCCAGAAGTAGCCCTGTCTGAGCGCCTTGTGGGCAAGGGAACGCCCTCCAGAGTGATTCCCGCAGATCCCTTCGTGGATTTCTCGCAAGGCATAGTGGGCTTCTTCAGGTGAAAGACATCGTAACCATGGTAAGGAATAGCCTCTCTTGTATAGAGTGTCCTGCAAGATGGCAAACTTGGAGGCCCTTATCCTTAGCTTCCTGGCCTCTAGGGGATCATCTGGCTGCACACCCTCTTGGAGGTATGCCTTGATTTGGGTCATCCAGTCTGATTCGGTAGATACACAGTCAACATTAGTGGCCTCCATGTCCATCCTGCTGGGCTCGCACTGGTGACCAATTAGTACTGGTTCCCCTGATGAGGCTTCCATGGATGAAGCGAGCTTTGCGAGTGCGTCGGCAGCCATATTATCCTCTCTGGGGATGTGGTTTATCTGGAAGTAGTGGAATTTTGTGATCATGTTTCTAGCCATGCTGAGATATTCTTGCATTTTGGCTCCTTTGGCTTCGAACTCGCCCCTCACTTGATTGACTATCAGCTGAGAGTCACTGTAGGTGGCAAGGTGTTGAACCTCCATTTCCATTGCTAACCTTAATCCAGAAAGGAGGGCTTCGTATTCCGCCTCATTATTGGAAGCATAAAAGTGGAGCTTCATCGCATATCTGAGAGTGGTGCCATCTGGGCTGATCAAAATTAAGCCCGCTCCTCCTCCTTCACTAGTCGAGGAGCCATCTACATAGAGTTTCCAAAGCAGATGAGTGGAGAATTTGGAATTTGAAGTGGAAGACCGGGGAGGTGCAGCCTGTGATGCCTGGGCATCCGGAGGTGAAGCTTGTGGTGCCTGGGCATCCAGAGGTGCAGCCTGTGGTGCAGGAGCTAGAGGTGCAGCCTGTGGTGCCTGGGCATCCGGAGGTGCAGCCTGTGGTGCCTGGGCATCCAGAGGTGCAGCCTGTGGTGCAGGAGCTAGAGGTGCAGCCTGTGGTGCCTGGGCATCCAGAGGTGCAGCCTGTGGTGCATCAGCTTGTGGTGCCTGGGCATCCGGAGGTGCAGCCTGTGGTGCCTGGGCATCCAGAGGTGCAGCCTGTGGTGCAGGAGCTAGAGGTGCAGCCTGTGGTCCTGGTCATCAGAAAAAGTTGTTTGGGCTCCTGGGGAGGAGACTTGGGCGCCTGCTTGAGGGTCTTTGTTAGGCTTCTTGATGTCTCCGTTGGGCATTTGGGGATCCTCACTGTTCCCATCCTCTGTTGGTGTGAGTTCAGCTACGAAATCTGCTAGGGCTTGTGCTTTGATGGCCGTCCTAGGTTGGTACTGAATGTCGAATTCCCCGAGTTCTACTGCCCATTTAAGAAGTCTTCCAGATACGTCCGGCTTTCCCAAGATTCTTTTAAGTGGTTGGTCGGTGATGACCACCATACGATGGCCCTGGAAGTAGTGTCGCAGCCGTCTCGCTGTCGTGACCAGAGCGAGTGCCAGTTTTTCTAGTGCTGAATATCTGACCTCTGCCCCCCGGTATGCCCTGCTCACGTAATAAACTGGTTTCTGCACTCCATTGTTGTTTCTAACGAGCACTGAGCTTACCGCTGATGGGGAAGCAGAAAGGTATAGATGGAGAGTTTCTCCAGGGGCAGCATGTGACAGGAGGGGAGGTGCTGCTAGGTAGGCTTTGAGCTTTTGAAAAGCCTCCTCTGCCTCAGGTTTCCACTCAAAGGCTTTTCGGAGAGTTTTGAAAAAGGGGAGACATTTATCTGCAGATTTGGAGACAAACCTATTTAATGCTGCGATCCTTCCATTGAGGCGCTGGAGCTCCTTGGTTGAAGAGGGTGACTTCATGTCAAGAATGGCCTTGATCTTGTCAGGGTTTGCCTCAATTCCCCTCTGATTGACCATAAAGCCCAGGAATTTACCAGACCCCACACCAAAGGCGCACTTCTCAGGGTTGAGCTTCATGTGATAGGACCTCAGGACGTTGAAAGTTTTTTGGAGGTGATCAATGTGGTCTACTGCTGCAAGGCTCTTTACCAGCATGTCATCCACGTACACCTCCATTGTTTGCCCGATCTGAGACTGGAACATCTTGTTCACCAGCCGTTGGTAGGTTGCTCCAGCGTTCTTTAGCCCAAAGGGCATGACCCTGTAGCAGTATGTCCCCTTTGGCGTGATGAATGATGTCTTCTCTTGGTCTGGGGGATGCATGCTAATCTGGTTGTACCCCGAGTATGCATCCAGGAAAGTGAGCAACTCATGCCCAGCGGTGGCGTCGATGAGGAGGTCAATCCGCGGCAGTGGATAACTATCTTTTGGGCATGCCTTGTTCAGTTCTGTGAAGTCGACACAGAGACGCCACTTCCCATTAGCCTTAGTGACCATTACTACGTTGGAGAGCCACTCTGGATACGCCACTTCCCTGACTGCTCCGTTATCAACCAGCTTTCGAATCTCCTTGTCCATGGCTTGGGCCCTTTCAGTGGAGGCTCCCCTTAACTTTTGGCGAACAGGCTTGTACCGCGGATCGACATTGAGGTGGTGGGTAGCTACTTCCGGGTTGATGCCCTCAAGGTCCTCATGCGACCAAGCAAAGATGTCCATATTATGCTCCAAAAATTCAATCAACAGGGGAGCCAGCTCTTCAGAAAGGGAAGAGCCAATGTAAATTCTTCTGTCTGGGTGCTCCTTTTCTAAGACCACAGGGATGAGTTCCTCGACTGGTTCTCCTCTTTCTGTGGCGGAGTCATCCCTTGGGTCAAGGACCTCAACTTGCAATGCTTCTTGGGGCTTCCTAGCCTTCATAGAGGATACATAGCACTCTCTGGCTGTTATTTGGTCCCCTTTGACCTCTCCGACTCCATTTAAGGTTGGAAAGCGGAGAACGAGATGGTAGGTAGAGGGCACAGCTCTTAATGTGTTAAGAGCTGGTCGCCCTAATATGATGTTGTAGGCTGACGGGCATTCTATTACCAGGAAATTGACCATGACTGTGGAGCTTCGGGGTGTTACTCCGGCGGTGACGGGAAGTGTGATGGATCCAAGGGGATACACTTTTTCCCCTGAGAATCCAATGAGGGGTGACCTGATTGGCTGTAGCCTCTCCCTGCCCAGGTTGAGCTTGTCATAGGCCTCTGCAAATAGGATATCTGCAGAGCTGCCACTATCTACCAGGATCCTGTGCACATGAAAGTTGGCCACCGTCATGGTGAGCACCAAGGGGTCATCATGGGGGTGTTGGATTTCCTCCAGGTCCTTGTTTGAAAAAGATATGACCTCGTCGCTTTCCTGTTTCGGCACCTTAGATGGGCGCATCTCGTAGACATGTCTTGCCTTCCTGGCATGGGCCTTCATCGCGGAAAGTGATTCTCCTCCACCTGCTAGTCCCCCTGAGATAGTGTGAATTTCCCCCACAGGCTGCTGATCTTCCTGGTTGTGAGGTTGTGGTACACGTTCCCTTCCAGCAACGTACTGACGCAAGTGACCACGCTGGATGAGCTCCTCAATTTGCCTCTTGAGGTCGTAGCAATCGTCGGTGTCATGCCCGTGGTCACGATGGAAGCGGCAATACTTGTTAGGATTTCTGCGATTTGGAGGAGACTTCATTTTTCCAGGCCACTTTATCGCGGGGTCATCCTGGATCTGGAATAGGATGTGTTCCACGGAAGCATTGAGGGGAGTGAAAGGTTGACGGTTCCTCTGAGGAGCAGGACCTAGCCGGTCCTTGACAGGGACTTTCTCTGTCCTGCCATATTTGTTGCTGGTTTCCTTCTTATCGTCCTTCTCTCTTTCCTTCCTTTTCTCACCCGCTCTGGAAGACTCACCCCGCCTGGCCCTTGTGATGTCTTCTGCGTTTATGTACTTTTGGGCCTTGGCTAGCAGCTCTGACATGCTCTTCGGTGGGCGCTTCAGAACTGAGAAAAGGAAACTTGATGAACGGAGGCCACCCAAGAAAGCGATCATCGTCACCTTGTCGTCAGGTTCATCAACTTGGAGTACCTCCTCGTTAAAACGAGTGAGGTAACTCCTCAGGCTCTCCTCGCGGTCCTGCTTTATACTAAGCAGGTGCGTAACTGGTTTCTGGTGGCGACGCCCTCCTATGAAGTGTGAGACGAATGATCTGCTAAGCTCGGCGAAAGAGGCAATAGAGGCGGGGGAGAGCTTAGCAAACCACTGTCGGGCAGACCCCTTTAATGTGGTTGGGAATGCCCTGCACATGATTTCGTCTGGTACGTTGTGCAATTGCATCAAGGTCTTGTAAGTGTCGAGGTGGTCCAGTGGATCCTTTGTTCCATCAAAGGTCTCCACAGATGGCATTTTGAACTTCTGAGGGAGGGGGTAGTTTGCTACATCAGATTTGAAAGGGGTATCAGTACGCCTTACCAGGTGGTCAACAGTCTCGGGTCCCTGTGCCTTCATGGCGTTGAAGACATCACCGAGTTGATTTTGTACCTCCTTTATCTTCTCGTCCCAATGATTGGGGGCTCCTCTGGAATGATCATGGAAGTGGCTTCCATGCCCCATGCTTTGGTTTTCACCCTCATCCTCCTGGAGATAAGGGTCCTCTCCCTGGAAAGCAAGGGGAGGGGGAGGTGCAGCTCCCTCATGTTGGGCTTCCTGAAGTGGGGTGCCCAATGGGGCACCCGGGCGTGGAGCAACAAGGCGTGGTGCTCCTTGATGTCCAGGATGTGGAGCTCCTTGGGGTGCTCTATGTTGTGCACCTCTGTGGGGCCCTCCATGTTGTGCACCTCCGTGTGGTGCTCCACCTTGGGGTCCTCCATGTTGTGCACCTCCGTGTGGTGCTCCTCCTTGTCCAGCAAGTATGAGTTGCAGTAACTGTTGGTTTTGAGCAACCAGTTGCTGCATGGTCTCCAATATTTGTTGGGGATTCGGGGCTAGAGTATCCGGAACAGGGTTGATAGGCGGGGGGCAACCTCCTCCTCTCGTGGAGGATTGTCTTCGTGTTGGTTCATGGATCGAGTAGTGATCGCCATTAGTTAATGGACGTAATGTTCAGGAGTGAGAATTTTGTCGAGTTTCCCACAGACGGCGCCAAACTGATGATGCACAAAAATGGTTTTGCACACCACCCGTCAAGTGTAGATAATAAATGCAATGAAATCAATGAAAGAATTAAAGAAGACGCAATTTATAGTGGTTCGGTCAATTCGACCTACGTCCACTCTTCAATGGCTTCAGTTGCCGGGTATTTTATTGATTCAAAGGTATGGAGAATGGAGATACAAGCTTTGAGAGAGAAAATGGAGAATCAAAGAAAAATAGTAATCTCCGGTAGTCGGTTCGTCCTCTGTATGTCTCTGGTGGAATGTGATCTTCCTCTCCCAGATTAGAGCCATTTTATTGCAGCTCAGAGATTATCCTTGATGGAGATCACGACTTATCCTCAACGTAAGGAGGAGGTTGGGGAGTTTTTCATGGAACGTGGTCAAAGATAGGACCGTTTCCTTCGGTGGTACAGATAAGCTTCCCGTGCTCTACTCTTGGTGACGTGCTAAGCAAGAAGTCTAACCGGCCTTGGACTGTCTTGGACTTGGTGGATTTGGACCGTTTCCTTTGGTGGTGCAGATAAACTTCCCGTGCTCTCCTCTTGGTGACGTGCTAAGCAAGAAGTCTAACCGGCCTTAGACTGTCTTGGACTTGGTAGATTCACAATGAGGTTGGGCTCCTCAACCGGGGTTGGACTTTAATACATAAATTGGACTATTTGGGCTTAACCCATCAGTATATATCATTGTATTGGATCTCTCAATTTGACTTCGTTTACCGCACAATTCTTATTTGCAAAATTCATGTTGTATTTAAAAAAAATACAAAATAAATAATTTTAAAATAAACATAATAACTATTTAATACTAATATTATTACTGAATAAATATTACTAGGGCACCAAAAAACATTTTTGCCTAGGCTGCAGTTGGCTTGGGCCACCCCTAGGTCCAACTATGGTACTGAAACAAAAAAATTCTACTCCATATCTTACTTTTAATGCAATTAGCAATACACCATATGTGTTGCACGTAAATAATTTTTTTTTAAAATTAATAAATAAATATTTGGTAAATGTGTATTTGAATTAAACATTTTCTCAAATTTACCAAACTTATATTTTCATCTCTCATGCTCCACTATAAAAATTTTGAAAACTTTGAATAGTTTTATGAGATTTTGTTCTAACTTTAAGAAAAATAATAAAAAATAAAAGAAATAATTAAAGTTCTATTTTGTTACTGTAATTTTGTAATTGAAAGTGATTTTTTAGTGATGTTTGAAATTTAAATTTTTTAAAATTAATTTGGTTAAGATTCCACTTATAAATTATTTAATAAAATAAAAATAATTATCAATATACCAATCATATTGGAACTTACTGTATTTAGGATTAGTTAGGTCAATTAAGATAAAATTTAATATAAAATGATATAATATATATTATAAAGCATATTAAAATTTTTTAAAAAACAAGTTTTCACATAAATTTTAACACAGTTTAAAAAGTTTACTATTACTAAAAAATCATATAAAATTATATATACATTATTTTTTATCTTTAAAATGAAATGGTTAAACATTTTGATGAAAAATAAATTATACATATATTGAATGAGATGAGTAATATTATATTGGTGGAGTTTTAAAATTTTTTTTTGAATATTTTGTTAAAACATAAAATAATGCTTATATTTTTTAAGAATAATATAATCAATTAAAAAGTTTCATAAAAATTGACATTTATAAATAGAGAGTAGATAATTAAAAAATTAATTTGATTAAGATTTCACTTATATATTATTGAATAAAATAAAAATAATTATCAGTATATCAATCATATTAGAATCTTAATGTATTTAGGATTATCTAGGTTATTTGGAATAAAGTTTAATATACAATGCTATAATATATATTATAAAAAATATTAATTATTTTAAAAAAAATTGAGTTTTTTGCATAAAATCTTAACAGTCTGAAAAGTTTATTTGGACTAAAAAATTATATAAAATTTTACATATATTATTTTTTTTTAAAATGAAAGGGTTAAACATTTTAATGAAAAATAAAATATAAATATGTAATTATAATATTATCTTATAAATACGGTGAGTAATATTATAATGATGAAATTTTTGAAGGTTTTTTTTTGAATATTTGTTAAAATTTATAATGATGCATATATTTTTTAAGAATAATATAAAATTTTAATTATGTATGTTTCATAAGAATTGACATTTACACAAAGGATATTAGATGTAATTTGAAAATTTAAATACATAAGGATATGATGATAATTTATATATTAGGTGTGGAAAGATAGAATGACCTTTTTAATTCTTTACGAGGGTAAAATAAAGAATCAAAACTTTTCATGCTCAAATACTTTTATTAGTAATATAGATAAACAAGTGACACATGTAATGTTCAAGCCAGCTTGTACCATAAGCAAGTGAAATATTTGCGTAGCATCCCAAAAAATGGGGCCCCAAATTATATTTTTTATCTCTATAATATGAGTTAATCTAGCTCAAGAGTATTATTGAATAAAAGTCCCAAAAAATATATAATCTGATTCTCTTTCCTCTTCTTTAAATTTTACACTTGGGCTAATTTCAATGTGCACCCTGAAAGATCATTGAATATCAATTTATATTCTCAGAGTTTAAAAATATCAATTTATACCTTAAAAATTATAAATTTGTATCAATGAACACCGGGAGTTAACTATCATTCATTTTGTTGTTAAAAATGTTTGGCATAGAAAACAAATTGCACCTTCAAATTGTAAATATTTCACATTTATGATTTAAAAAAATTACTTCCATTAATACCTATTAAAGATATCTCAATTGTGTCGTATCGTGTTATTTTGTGTCATGTCGTATCATTTTCGTGTTGTGTTGGAGTCGATAAAAAAAATATTTTCGTGTCGAATCAATTGTGTTGTGTCGTATATTTTACAGTTATGACAATTTATGTAATATTGTTTAATATTTTTTAAAAATCATCAAAAATACTTATATTTTGCCGACAGTACTCATTAAATGGCTATTTCCGGTCTACAATTGTGTTATTCATATCTAACTTTAATTTAATCGAATAATCAAAATATTCGTGTCTAACTGTAGACAAAAAATAGTCATTTAATAAGTATTGTAAGTAAAAAATATGTATTTTATAATTTTTAAAATATTTTTTTATTGACTCAAACATGACACGAAAATATTATGATACGATACAATTGAGAGTTATTTAACGAGCATTAATGGAAAACATTCTTTTTTGAATCATAAATATGAAATAATTAAACTTTAAGAGTGCAATTTATAATTAATTCAAATTCTTTTCACAGTAAAATGAATGACAGTTAATTTTAAGTATATATTAATACGAATTTATGTCTTTTAAAATATAAATTAATATTTTTAAACTTTAAAGGTGCAAATTAAAATTCAAATGATCTTTCAAAATTCAAGTTGAAATTAACTTTTGTACCAACTCAATAGTCACATTTGACATTAACTGACCTAAAATATCACACTCTCTCTCTCTTTGGATTTTAAATTCAAAAAACATTAAAAAATATTGAAGCCATAGAGTAGCATAAACCCTCTCTCGTCATTGAAAGATAATATAACCATAAAATAACACATATATTTATAATAAGTTGGTAAAGGCCCCACTTAAAATTTTTGCTTAGAGCCCCAAATTCTATTGAGTCGGCTATAAATATTTTGTATTTTATTGGCTTTAAATTAATTTCAATACCGTTTGGTGGCCCTTATTTGTAGTTTCAACAAGTTCATCTGACCTATATAAGGGTGAGGTTATTCTCACTCCTTAAATATTTTTTCCACTTCATTTAATTCAATTTATTCAAATTATTAAGTTTATCTTATTTATACCCGACTCATTAATTATTAAATCCACTACATCTATATTCACCAATTAAAAACTAAATTTATTCAATTTTATTTCAACTTACTATATAGGCAATGACCAAAATATTATTTTGGTACGCAAATATTTCAGAAGTAAAATAAAAATTAATAACTATTTTTAAAATATTAATCAAAATATCTTAAAACACATTAGAATATTTCAAAGACATTGAAAAAAATATATCAAAATATCTCAAAATACTTTGAAATAATATAGATTATATCGGAACATTGAAATTTCGTTTTAATTACTATTTTTGTTTAGGGGTTGAGAATAGTCTCATCCCCATATAAACCAAGCTAAGAGAGAGAGGGGGGGATATAAATGATATTTATTTTATCTTCACAATATAGGATAAGATCTACCAATATCCAAATAGATAGGGTTTGATAATTTATTTCATATTTATTTAATATATTTGCTCATATTAAAAATAGAGTTGAAGTTTTTGTATACAATCACTGGTCACCGCCGAGCAATAACACATTGATGTAACCCATAAGATATTTTAGTTTGTCGAAATAGATACAGCATAGCAAATTAGGTGTTTTTTGGTGTTCTGATTTTTCTGTATTTTATTGTCATTAATCTCTCTTCAATTATGAATTTCTTGAAGAGGTGGTCCATAGTTCAAAGTTTAAACATTTAGCATATCACAAATCACAAGACAATTACATGTAAAGGGGCCAAATTACTCGCAGCATGAAACGCACGAATAATCAGTCAAATAATGACCCTCATTTCTATGGCACAATTATCGAATTACTTTTGACAAAGAGCAGCAATCTTATTCTTCTTACCTACCTAGCTAGTAGCTAGACGTGTATGCACCTAGAGATCAATGACTTCTTAACTTTTTATATGGCGGTGTTAATTGAGTCTGTGCCTTTCGACGGGGACAGAGTCCTTTTAAATTTTTTTTTTTCATATTAGACATTTATTTTTTGAAATAAAATTTAAACATATTTAATTATGCATACTTTATTATTGTGTTCTGGTGATATTAATTTGAATAGACCTCTATCTAAATGATTATTAATTTTTCGAACAACTTTATTGAGATTTAATTTAAGGATCTAATATATTGTGATATTATATTATCATTATTGAGTATTTACACATTTAATTATATTCTAGGTTTATTTAATATATTGTGATATTAAGTTTAATAATGAGTCTTAATATTTAATAAACTCCACTGTTTATTCAATGATCACAAGTTGTTGAGTCTTCATTAATTAAATATCAAATTAGATATAACTAATATTATTATAAGATTTTAGACACGTTTCAGATATGTTTGAATATATTTTGAACATATTGAGGTTATTTTATACTTTTTTAAAATTGTAGGGTTAGTTTGTTATTATATAAAAATGTGTATTATTCTAAAATAAATATATGATCATATATGAAAGATTGTTACCACAATTTTATATATAAAAAAAATATTGTTGATTAGATTGATTTATAACTCTTTCAAATAATAAAACATATCAGGGTCAATTATAAGTGACAATAATTAGTCTTATTCTTGATAAAAAAAATTAACTATTTTTTATTTGTTCATGTTTACTGAACTTAGTGGTCTATGTTTAATGAACTTAGTGGTCTATGTTTACTGAACTTTTAAGTATTAAATATAATTTTAATAAATATGAATTTATGAAATTTTACGATTAATTGAAAAAATTAATTATTTGTTCATAAAAAAATTAGTGGTCTATGTTTACTGAATTTTTAAGTATTAAATATGAATTTATGAAATTCTACGGTTAATTGAAAAAAAAAATTAAAATGTGCTAATGAATCCACCCTAAAACTTTTTCATTACTCCACCATTGCCTTCCGAGCTTGGCTATGCTTAGGCTCGCCTATTGAGCTTAAAATATTATTCAAGCTTAGTTTAAACTAAATTCGCGTCAAACTTGACCTAAAAACAAGTCATTCAAAAAAAAATTCAAATCAATAAATTTTGAATACCCAATCAAAAAATTTCACAAAAAACTCACACAAATATAAAATTTAACACAAACCTGGGCATAAAATTCTTTTAAATCACAATAAAAACATACAAAATTAAATTTATATGTATATTATAAATTTATGTGTATAACATACAAAACTTAAATTTTTTGCTAATTTATTGAAATAACCCTAAGATCTATAATAATTTATACAATTTATATGTATATTATGTACAAGTAGAAAACATGAGCTGACTCGCGAATAATTCCGGCTCGGCTCGGCTCAAATACTAAATGAGGCAAAAAAATTTATTCAAATTTAACTTATTTTATAATATAAGTGAGCCCGAACCACTCAAAAGTCGCCCAAATCATTTAACTCCTTCAAAAAGGCAGATTCATCTGTTTTATTGGATTATCTTTCAGCACCAAGGAGTACAATGGGGATGTAATTTGGAGATTTGCAATTATTATATTTATTGTGAGTTTTAATTTTTTATAAATATTATTTTTAATCTAATAGTTATAATTGATTAAGTTCCTGAATTAAGTTCAATTATTATTTTCTTTCGATACATTTTGGTTTCTTCATGCACTGCATCAAACGTCGAGGGATATGTCTAAAGTTTTATTTTTTGGGTATTGTACACCAAATTAATTTTTGAGGTCAATTTATAAATTTTTAAGGTCATGCTTTAATATTTTGGGATGTTTAGGATTTGATCTTAAACATTTCAAGTTCGATTCTAAATGATAGGATCGATTCTAAATACTCAAAAAAATTCTAACCTCACCCTTATAATTTGTGATTTTATCCTAAAAAATTGTAACCTAACACAAAAAAATTATTATTATTATTATTTTTTTGTTATAACTAAGTCCTCAAAAGTTTTAACTCCACACACAACGTTGAGTGGTCAAAGCCGCATGCTTCTTCACCAATCTTACACCCTTACTCAGAGCGGGGCCACCCCTTGACTTCAGAGTCAAAGACTGGCGTGGGATATTTCACAAAGCTTTGTTTTTGTGGGTGTTCTATACTTGACAATGCAACATTTCAACCTCACTCATTAGAGAAGGCAAGATTTCAATGTAATTATGTCGTGCACGACATCCGATGTGTGAGATTTTCGTCATTTAAATTTGTAAGATAAAATGTACATAATCTTCTCTCGCTTAAAGAAAAATTATTAGGTCAAGCAACAATGGAGTTTCTTATAGTTGATTCAAACAATAGGGCTTAAAAATATTTTGCTTTGAACCAACTTAAACGTGCAGAATTATCAGTGCAATAATTCAATTTAATCCAGACAACCAATAGAAAACATGTTGCTTTGAACCTAATTAATGTGAAGGATCACCAATGCAATAATTCAATTTAGTCCAGACAACTGAATAGGGTTTCAGAAACATCTTGCTTTGAACCTACCTAATGTACAAGATTACCGTTGAAATAATCCAAATTTGTTCAGACAACTAGCTTAGCCATGATCATTTCCACCCAACAAATATTGTACAAATGTTACGTAAAGAAGTTGACATAGTTTAATTATGGTGTCTTTTGGGCAACTTCGATAGGATTGTTTTAATTCTTATCGCCTAGAAATTGTAAACTGATGCTACTGTGAACATTTGGATTAGCATTTCAATCATTGGTACCCATTAGGCCTTTTACGTTGGGAGGTACAAGTGCTTTAAGATAGCCTTTAAGTGACTCTAAAGTTCGATTAAGCTAAGGTCCATGATCAATAAGTGGCAATGTACGTCAAAGCATCTCACTAAAAATGATCTGTTTTAATCAAATTGTGTTTAATTGTATTAAGGTGAAGCTTCCATGCTAACTAAAAGTCAAAGAAATGGATTAAGGTGGGGGCCAAGTTAGACTACTTTTGAGCCCCCCCCTCTCCTTCTGTCTACCCCTCCATAAAGGCATCATCTTTGTGCTGTGTGCATGAATCAACATAATTGGTGTCTTTAGTAGCTTTGAAGTCTTGTTCCATAAAAAATATTCATGACTTAAAAGAAAAAAACTGATGCTAACATGGGCAAGTGGATTTGATTTGTATAAAATCAAATCCTTGTGGTTACAATTTCTGAGGATTAGGGGGAGGCATGGAAAGAAGAGAGAAAAGGAGTTTGGCAATTGACATGTTCTATCTATTTAGGCACGTGTGGATAACATTTAAACAAAATCCACTTTTGGGGTTTTGCCTATCGTGTTGACGTAGTTTAATTAGAGCGTAATTTGGGTGGATCAATTTGAGCTCCAACCCAAAAATATAATTTTAGTACTAGGAAAAAAAATTAATCTAATTTAAATACCAGCAATACTTAAAATTTGAAACCCAAACATGGAGTCACTTGTTTGGGTTGACTCTGGATTGTGATCCGAGTTGTATTACCCTTAAATGAAAACTGAATTCATGATTATACTACTTGGTGCATTCCTAATATTTCTGTCGTTCAAGGGAACAGAAGTTGTGACTAGTTCATTTTCCCAGTGAAGCAATGCCATACTCAAGAACAAGCCTTAATTCACATGAATAACTCAGAAGTGTAGAATAGTGTCTGGGACGAATGGTATACTAATTAAGTTGGCTTGGGGTGACTCCTGTACTTATCTAATACTTATTGTTTCTTTGTGAATGCTGGTATATAGTGTTTACAGGGTCAGTCATGTACATGTTTACGTATGTCAAAAGTACATGCCAAAGAAAAAAACTATTTTCTTGATTTTCGTTCAGATTAGCTTAATTGTAGGCATACTTGGTACAATTATTTTTTTTTTTTGAGATAAATACTCTGTACAAATTCAAGTATATTATGTTGGATCGAAATTTAGTGCACATTTGTAAGCTGAAAAACAACAAATGGAATGGCTCAAAAGGCAGAAGAAAAATAAAAAACATTAATTAAAAGGTCATGCTGTTCTCATCCATATTCAACTAATTTATGGTAGTTTTTGGTTGTTTTCAAATATTTAGAAAAAAAAAAGATTTTGTGTAAAAAAAAATAGGTGTCGAAATTCACTTTTTTCACGTTTCTGTGACTAGTGATGGTGGAAGTGTCGAACATTGGATTGGGACTGTGTGTGTGTGTGTGATGAGTTGTCAATTGTGAATGTAATAGGAAGAAGACATTGAAGAAGTACTGAATTTCCATGTCTGTGCTTTCATATATGTCTCTGTCTCTTACCCTAAAATTCAACACATGCAAATATACTAAACAACAATACAAAAAACTATTTATATAATTAACAACAAAACAGTAACAAACAAAAATAAAACAGTAACACATAAAATTACAATAAATAAACTGACCCGATTGCTGAGTAGGAACCAAAATTAAAATTTTACATCAAGGCTAGTGTTTAACATTATGTCCTTAAGGTAGATTTTGCCCCCACACTGAAACTAATGGAAATCTCAACATTTGTCTCTCATGATATAATGATCTTTATACAAATAAAAAGAACAGTCCAATCTGTTTATCCAACGAATCAAAATGTGTTTTGTACTACTAGAAATGATGATCTTAATTACGAAAATGATGAATGTAATAGTTGTCTTAATGACTAATTTTATAACGTGAATGTCGAATGCTAATAAATCTGGGCATATATATAGATGCAGAATTGATTGCTCCAAGCAATCACTGTTGATCAAACGCAATCTAGAAGACACAATTCATGTTTCCCTATTCATGAACATACACAAAATTCTAATTTAAACTATAGAAAAATTCAAATTTGAACTAGCACAAATTTTGAATTTTGGCAGGCAGAAATTAAAACTCGAGTTAAAAATCATGACCCATTTAGTAAACAAATTTTCCAAAAATATAAGGTTGGATTTCAACCACTCTCGAACCCAGCCAAACAACGGTGTGTGTGGGGGGGGGGGGGGGGGGGGGGGGTTGAACCTAAACCCATTTAGGTCCTCTTCTGTCCACAAAAGTGAAGTGCACCCTTGGGGCTCAACCATTAGAACAAACTTGAGGTATGTACATGTATGCTTATCAAATTTTTCTTGTCCAACCAATATGGGATTGGTGTTATATCTCATATTACTCGTCTTCTATTTATATATTTCAAGAGAATCACTTTAGAGTCTATTTTCTCATTCACTTTTTATTCGATTTAAGCAATCGAATAAAAGATATTATTCTCGACTCGGAGTAGAATAAGAACCCACAAAAAGTTACTCAAATCGATGATTGGATTTCACTTTAACTTAGGCTCAAAATTGACTGAAAATAAATTTTTTATACTTGAAAACTGTTTTAGTCTAACATAAGTTACATGATTTATATCGAAAATAATGTACAAACGTAGATCTTGTTTAATTTTTTTTGATGTACTAGTTCCTTAAAAAAAAAAAAAAGAATTAAATAATATATTTCAAATATGTTACTGACATTAGCTAATAAACAGTACCCAAACATAATTTTTCAATAATATCTTGGACCATTCATTCATTTTTATTTTTATTTTTTATTTTTTTAACCGGGACCATTCATGCATTGGCTAGTTGGGACAGAGCTCTCCATAAAAGAGCAAACAGATTAGATAATGGTAAAGTTAGTTCTTACTATTTCGGAAAATAAATCATAAAAATGAGGAAATTACTTTATTCACTGCCTCTACCCTATTTTTGCTCCCCCTACAAACGATTGACTCTTCGTTGGATTTGACAGTACAATTTGCAAGTGCATTGTATATGTATGATATGTTAAAATAATATGCCGTTCAAGAAACAACCTACAAGCAAGTCTGAATGTTCACTTCCAATAGGACTGTCCGTCCAAATAAAGATGATTGTGAAAACACTTAAAAAGTCGTTGCGTGTGTATTCGTATAATCGTTTATTTGGAATTTACTTTTTTAGGTGTAAAACGGGAGTTAGAAAAGTGAAATGAAAAAAATAGAATAAAAAATATTTTCAAAAAAAAATTGATTTTTTCTTGAAAGTCTTTAGATAAATCTCATTTTTCAATTTTTCCTTAGTGCTGATAAAGGTTATTTTTGCCCCAAAAAAATTATGAAAGAGCCACTTAATAAACCCTAGGTCCAAACTGACAAGGCTTTTTTTTCCCTTTGAAACTAAAAAAAATTGATGTTTTAAGCCAGCTTCAAATGTGCCCAATGTTTAGAAGTTAGAGACTAATTTTTAATGGAGGGCTGGTCTTCTGTTATGACTAAACCAGATTAAACTTTCTAAGGCATGAATATCTTTAAATCCCCATTTTATAGTTGATGAGACAGAAAACAACTTTGGACATAGGATGGGATTTTTCAGAACCCTAGCTAGCAGCCTTTTGAGACTAATATTTGAGAATTGCATCTAAAGTTGTGGATGGTTGAATTACATCTAATAACACATGCCACTAGTTATGAGATTCTAATGTATTATTATTTCCTATTCTAATGATACCATGTTTTCAACTTCAAAATGCTCATTTAAAAATTTAAATTATTAGAGATGATTTAACTTAAATATTTCAACTTCAAAATCTTCTTTTTTCACTCTAAGGGAGACATCTCTATTAGAATTTTTTGCATAATTGTTTGGAATAAAAAAAAAAAAAAAAAATTGGGAAGCAACAAAATTCCTTTTACTTTTAAGGATGTGGAATTCCCTTTCTAATTACAATTATTTTATTTTATTTTTGTCATTATATAAACTTTTCTAATCACAACTAAAAGGATTGAAATTTGAAGAAAGAAAAATGGTAATATAATACTACTTAAACTTAATTTATTGATCTAATTACTCATAACTATTAAATTAATAGTGGGCCACAGTATTAATTTAATACTTTATCAATCCATTAATTATGATAAATTAAGTCAATAAATTATATTCAAATAATATTATTGATAATGTTATTAGAACCGAAAGAAAACATCTGCTAGCGCTACGTTCTTCTTTCCAATAATGTGCTAAACACCCCTATCGACCTTTTTGCGATGGTTGTACGTAAGAGAAACCAAATTCTTTGCTAAGTTAATGATATGAGTGATAAGGCCTATGTTTTTCCTTGGAGCATTGATATTGTAATGATTGTTTACCTCTGCAACTAGCAGCCTGAAAAGATGCCCAACAAAAAAATAATGGAGGCCTATAAATCTCGTTTACAAATGGCATCTTTTAAAAAATCCTTCCTTTTTCTTTTTCTTTCTTTTTTTTTTTTTCTAATTTTCGAAACTCATATGGCAAATAATGCGATTGAAATAACGTATGCAACTTACCCCCAAAAAAAAATATCTATATTACGGTCATAATTTTTTTCAATAAGTAAATAGAATTTATTTGATGGAAAACAAATTTCACAATATCATTCAAAACATGTTAAGTATTAGACCCGACAAAATTTGGATACGAATAACAAATTCGATATAAAATTAAAATGAAATTATTAGATTTGGGTTTAATTTTAAAAAAGAAAGTAAAAAGGGTTCGGTTAAACTGGTCAAATTAATTTGTTAACTTAAATCCAACTAAACATGACAAACCCGCTAAACAAGAACTATAAACTGTACAAATTTAACATTACATAAGGCCGATTACACATGATTATAAATGAGCCCATTAGCTCAACACGACTTGAGTTCAACACCGCATAACCTATTTTGTCAGTTGGATACAGATCCCTCTAATGCTATATTCTATTTCATTCCTTTTTTCGTCAAATAATTCACCATTAATGAATAAAAGACCAACTTATATAGAATCGATCTCACCTGAACTTATGATTTAGCAAGAAGTAAAATAAAAAAAATATACATATAGTGAAGAGTCTCACTCCTTGCCTACTCATTTGGGCGCAAATATATATACTAGTCATAACTCATACTTTACAAAATTCGAGTGTTTAAAAAATTGATCCCACTATATTAAGTTTTTTTTAAATATATTAACTATAAATTAATTAAATATATGATAGAAATGTGTGATGTAATATTTTTAGGGAGGAAATAATTAAATAATTAAACATATGATAGAAATGAGTGATGTGATTTGACGTTTGAGTTTGACAAATGAATGATGAGTGAGGTAAGTGATCGGTGATAATTTTAAAGGAAAAAATATGACTGAGATAAAATTCAAACACATTCCTATTTTATTATATATATATATATATATCAAATGAAACATGCCATTTGGCATTTCGTATCTGACACTACCTATGAGATTCTGAATTCTTTACTGGCACGCATCTGGTTCTTAGGCAGATGCACAAGTTAGCTTTGTACACACTCAACAGTGCATAATTAGCGACAAAGATGGTCCCTTAAACCAAAATATCATGCAATTTCAACTATAAAAACCCTTATTAATAAAGGGTAAAAATAAGTCATTTTGTCCAAGAAAACACACACACAAACAAAATCACTTATTCATTTACTGTATTTCATCCGATAAAACCTGTTTATTGACTTAGGCATCGGAGGTGATTTGTTTCATATCAGACTAGTTTCTACTTTGAAGTTTGTCAAGAAGTTTTTCTTGACAGGTTTCTGGATTTCTTAGCTGGCAGAAGTCGAGAACAACCTCCGAAAACAGTTCTCCGACCAACAACCTCTCCACTAAAGTCCTCTAAATTCCAGAACAAAGTTCCCAATTGATCCATCAGTATCTGTCTTCTATTTCTTACTATGCATACATATTTTTCGTTCTTTAATGTAAACCCTATTTTATTATGTTATCTGTTCTTCTCCTTCTATGCTTGCATATCTTTCACTTCTCTTATGTAAAATCCTTGTTTTTTTGAATGTCATCCGTTCCTCCACTACTATTTCTTTGGTATTATCTGTTTGTTTAAGGTCTCGCAAGTCCTCATAATGGTTGTTAACCTTCCCAAGTACTGCCAGATGAAGACGACTTGCACCTAATCCCAAATTATATAACCGCAAAAAGCATAATGCTCGATTAATAATATAAATCATTTGGTTCAATTTTATTCTAAAATTAATAATCATCTCCACCTGAATGTCGTAAACATCTAAATTATTCGCATTTACTATAAAGTGGGCGACGAAAACAATAAGAAAATGCCACTAGGTTAAACAAATTATATAGGCTTGCACCCTGTGGACATTAAAATATCGTTACAGTCGTTCACAAGAAGACCAAGTACTATGCAAAAATTCTAACCACCTCGATACGACAATGTCGAGGATGTCCACGTGATTACTACACAAACAATTTTTTTTTCACTGATTAGCTCAATCAGTTTTATTTATTTTTTCACTGATAAGCTTAATCACTTTCATGATAGCGTTATAAATTTCAATTCTCTTGTCTTTAGCATTTGAAAATTTATAGTTGTAGCCATAGGTGCCACCCCACAAGAAACATATATTGCTTAGCCTATGCCCTTTGCCGTCCCCTTTGTATCTCTATGTATATACTTTTTCTAGGGGTGCAATTTAGGCGGGTCAACCTAAATTCAATTCCACCCCTACCCGAAAAATACAGAGCTTGAGTTAAAATTTTTAATACTTGGGTTGGGTTTAGACAAAAAAAATACAACCCGAATTGAATTTGGACAAGTCTCGAGTTGAAATTTTGGATTGTTGGTTCGACCCGAATATTAAATTGGGTTGAACCTGAATATACATAAATATATAATATATTTAATTAAAGTTAGTATTTATCTTTACTTTTTAAAGTTCAGAATTTCACTTCACTTCACTTCAAATCTTCACCCCTACACCTCCATCATTCTCAGATCCCTCTCTTACTCGTCACTCTTCCCTCTCTCAATCGTCACTTGTCTAAGTCGTCCAGACTCTAAGCCTCCCTCTCTCACTCATCACTCTTCCCTCTGTCATTCTTTCTTCATCTACATCTCATCGTTCACCTCAAATTATTTGAAAAAATCAAATTTACATTTCCAAAAAATTAAATTTACATTTCAAAAAATCAACTCGAATTAAGTAATCCAAGCCCAACTCGAAATCAACCTAAATTGAGTAACCCGAGCCGGCCGAATTAAACTCAGGTAATACTCAGGTTGAGATAGAGTTAGGATTGACCTCCCAACTCGTCCAACCCGGTCGAGTTACACCCCTAACTTTCTCTCCCTCTGCATGTGAAGGATTACATGGTATATTAGAACCATCAAAAGTAGCAATAATAGAACGCCACTAGGGCAGATTTTAGTGACAATTTTAGAAAATTATAAAAGACATTATTCCAAAAATTTTCTATAATTTGAACAGGAATGAATGTGTTACTTCTAATCTAGACTTTGTAAGTTAAAAAGACAATGTTTAGATCATTTTGTAAGCACTTTTTCTGGTTTTATCCCTTTCTTAGCAGTATTTTCGTAATCTTACATATTTTGCTCAGCTTTTTGTATTAATTTCGGACAGTAATTGATCATCAATATTCATCTTCTATATCATTATAGCAAAAAAATTTCTTGAGAGAGACTTTCAGAAGTTTTTCCTTTCTATTTTCATTATTTGAAAATTTTTGATTTTATTAAACTAAAGAATATTTTTTTCCCAACCAAAATCTTCTGCATGTTAAAGTAACCTTTCATCCAAATTACCACATTGTCTACAACTTTCCACTATCGATCTATCCATTTATCCAATTTTTTGAACCATCTCTGACTTCATACTTTTTCTAACTTCCACAACTTGCCCAGAGACAATAAAATAGGATTGAAAGATAGAGTAACACTATTTAGATCTAAAAATTTGATTTAATTTATTAACATAATGATGTGGCTTAATAGAAATTATTGGATCAACACCAAATTTCAATGTTTGATGAAACCTACAGTCAATTCAAATGTCACAGTGAATTAAGTCAGCAAATTATGTCAGATTTTTAGGTCCCAATAACATTGTTCTTGAAACATACATATCATGTGTCGCACGGATCGGACGCTAGTTTCAAATTATAAACATCAGTTAACAGTTATTATATTTTAAGTAATATTGTTTAGACCTAAATTGCTGATTTATTCATTATAACCATTCGATTGATTGTGAGCCTCATCAAATTTTAGAATTTGATACTAGTCTAATGATTATAATGAAACTACATCATTAAATCCACAAATAAATCATATTATGAAGTCTAAATAGTATTACTCTTATATTTTTTACAATAATATTTGAGATCATTTTCCTTTGTTTCACAATTAGTTTGATATTCTAGAAAGCAACAAAGTCATTGAAAGATCTTGTTTTGATATTATCTTCATATAATCAACATCTACCTTGGAATTGTGTCTCATATTTGGCGTTTTTCATAGCATGAACAGCAAAAACTGCCTCGTTCGCCGGCAGGCTATCGCTGTCTGTGACCAGCAGACTCACCAGAAAAGAGTCGTGTGGTCCGCTCCCGGACAAAAATAACAAACCTAAACCATGCTGACCTGGCCAACACCTTGGCCCCACCTGTCCCTTCTTCATTCAGCAATGCTGACGTGGTGCGGTCTCAACGTGTCTCTGTTTCACCATACAATCCTTTGGAGAAAAATATTTCGATGTCGACACAAAAACAATACTCCGTCAAGCCCCTAGCTTCAATCCATCCGTCCGTCCACGTGTACAATCTTACGTGTCACGTGACGTGGCAAAGTTTGACAAACACCAATTTGGCCTCCCTATATGAGCATGTTCCTTCTCAAATGACATATCACACCACTCTCTGAGTTCTTTAACAAACTCTCCTCTGATCTCTCTCAATCACATTCGCAGTTTTCACTTTCTCTCTCCAACTTCCTATCATGGCTGTTAACTCCAGTTTGTCATCGCCGCTCGGCCCTCCGGCGTGTGAGAAGGATGCAGAGGCTCTTCAGTTCATTGATGAGATGACCAAGAACGCTGACTCGGTGCAAGAGAAGGTTTTGGGAGAAATTCTGAGCCGAAATGCTAAAACGGAGTATCTTCAGAGGTTCCAACTATCTGGGGCAACAGACAGAGACAGCTTCAAGTCAAAAATACCAGTTGTTACCTATGAGGATCTCCAGCCTGAGATCCAACGCATTGCCAACGGTGACGGGTCCCCAATCCTATGTTCCCACCCCATCTCTGAGTTCCTCACCAGGTAAAATGATCTTTTCCGAGTAGAAGGGTTAGCGTAGTGGTAGCTTAGTCAATTGATAAGTGTCTTAACAAAACGTAGGTGAGGAGCACCAATACCCAACTAGTGTATATACCTCTAGGATTACTCCCGTTAGATTTATCATCGGTGTTGAGCGGCAGCTTTGCACAAGGATCGAACACTAGCTCGGTATACTGGTTGTTTCAATAGATGTGTGCGTGTAAACCTACATAGTTTTTCAAGTTCTTCGTTTGGATTTGCAGTTCTGGGACATCAGCTGGTGAAAGAAAGTTCATGCCAACAATTCATGAAGAGCTTGACCGCAGGCAGAAGCTATACAGTCTTCTCATGCCTGTGATGAACCTGTAAGTACTTAAAAATTGTTCGATGTTTGCCGGCCACAGTCGTATCTAGTATCAAATTCATAGTCAAAACAAAAAAAATAACAGTATGTTTAATAACTAACCCTCGTTTAATTGTAACAGTTATGTCCCGGGTTTGGACAAAGGGAAGTGGCTGAACTTCCTCTTTGTGAAGGCCGAAATCAAGACCCCAGGTGGTCTACTTGCACGTCCGGTCCTGACCAGTTACTACAAAAGTGATCATTTCAAGACCAGACCTTATGACCCTTACGTTGTTTACACAAGCCCTAATGAGGCCATTCTGTGTTCGGATTCCTTCCAAAGCATGTATACGCAGATGCTTTGTGGCCTCATCATGCGCGAAGATGTCCTCCGAGTCGGTGCCGTTTTTGCCTCCGGCCTAGTCCGAGCCATCAAGTTCCTTCAACTCAATTGGAAACAATTGGCTTCTGACATTGAATCAGGGACTTTGAACCCTAAAATTACTGACCCTTCTATTAGGGAATGCATGAGTAAAATCCTCAAACCAAACCCTGAATTGTCTCAGTTCATCACCAAGGATTGTGAAGGTGAGGTTTGGGAGGGTATTATTAGTAGAATTTGGCCCAACACAAAGTACCTTGATGTGATCGTTACTGGTGCAATGGCTCAATACATTCCTACTCTTGATTATTACAGTGGTGGGCTACCAAAAGCTTGCACTATGTATGCATCTTCTGAGTGCTATTTTGGCCTAAATTTAAAGCCGATGTCCAAGCCCTCTGAAGTAAGTTACACCATCATGCCAAACATGGGCTACTTCGAGTTCATCCCACACGACCCAGCGAACCCAGTGAGTCTCTCTCGTGACTCGCCGCCTCGCCTTGTTGACCTCGCCGACGTAGAAGTGGGAAAGGAATATGAACTGGTGATCACAACCTATTCTGGGCTGTGCCGATACCGAGTTGGTGATATCCTCCGAGTCACGGGGTTCCACAACTCGGCTCCCCAGTTCAAATTCATAAGGAGGAAGAACGTGTTACTGAGCATTGACTCGGACAAGACCGATGAGACTGAGTTGCAAAAGGCCATTGAAAACGCCTCTGCACTTCTACGTGAATTCAATACGAGTGTGGTTGAATACACAAGTTATGCTGATACTAAAACAATTCCTGGGCACTACGTGATTTACTGGGAATTACTCGTGAAAGACCCATCATTTTCTCCAAGTCACGAAGTTCTGGAGCAGTGCTGCTTAGCAATGGAAGAGTCAATGAACACGGTATATCGACAAGGCCGAGTCGCGGACAACTCAATTGGGCCACTGGAGATTAGGGTTGTGAAAAATGGAACTTTTGAGGAACTCATGGACTATGCAATCTCTAGGGGTGCCTCCATTAACCAATACAAGGTTCCAAGGTGCGTCAACTTTTCACCCATCATGGAACTCCTTGACTCTAGGGTTGTCTCGGCACATTTTAGCCCTGCTCCACCGCAGTGGACCCCAGAACGGCGAGGTTGATCGCGAAGGTGACGTCAAGTGAAGGAATAAAGGTTGCCCTGAAAAATCTGATTAGCCACCAACCAAACAGGCCTCTGGAACTTTGGACCTAAAAACTTCTCCCTTTTTTCTGTCTCCCTCTCTCTCTCTGGATTGTGATCTAGCTTTGAAAAGTGTCTTTAGTTTTGTTTCTTTTGAAATTGCAGAGTCTGATCTTTGGCTTTGTGTTGGTTCAAATAATCTGTACGCATGATGTAATTGTCACTTGATTGTTCTGTAGCGTATCGTTGTCTTTGTCTTTCTGCTTTCTTAAAGTTGGAGAAAAGATGTTGAAAGTTTATAAGTGTTGAATAGATCTTGTTTCTCTCATGGATGTAGTGGCCACCACGTAGATTTGTTCTCGTTTGAAGGGTATTTTTTTTTTTTAATAATCAAGAGCGTTCGAATTAATTTGTGTGTATTTTGATTAATTTTTTTATAATATGGCTAAAATCAAATCATTCATATCAGGACTAAAATATTCGTGAAAGATAATTCATTTATGTCTTGACCTCAAAAAATTGTCAAGATTCATATTCAATACATCTTAATTGTAATTTGTCTCTATTACCACTTGAATTACCTCTAAAACTATTGTTGTCTACTCCACAATGATTTTTGGGTTTCATATGTATGGACTTTTTTTTTTTCATATGGGACATATTTATTTTTCCACTTACTTGGTTTTCTCTCTCCTGATTTAGGGTTGTAGAGACAGTTAGTTAGCTATTTGTACTTAATTTTGGGACACAATCTAATATTTAATAAAGTTTATAGTCAATTTAAATGTCATAGTAAATTAGGTCAGTAAATAAAATTAGATTTTTAAATTTAAATAGCATTATTTTAGAATTTATGATGAATTTAATGATTGAATTAAGGTCTCCAAATTAAGTTCCTATATATTAGTCAGATGGATACGTAGTTAGTCGACTTGTATCTCTCTGTGTTGCTCAGTTTGATAAGAGTATAGGTTTCCTCTGATTAAACATTCCCATCTTTTCTGTTTGGAAGAATACTATCACACTTCTAGCCGGTGGATCTTTGTGGCAATGAAAAATTCCTCTGGTTGAAGAGCAAAAGCCTTTCACGTTGGGCTTATATCCTCTACTAGTAGCAATGTACGAGTAATGCAAATGGGACCGAATTTGAGAATCTTATGGGATGTGGTCATTAGATTAGTGATGGGCGTTATTATTGAGTAAAGTTCACTAATAATTCATTTCCCATAAGGGATCAGGTCACCGAATTCGATTCCCCAAGTAAATATAAGTAGCATTATTGTAAACTTCGACATGCAAAGTATTTTGCATAGTAATCTTTGGATTTTGATCTCTCCATCATATTTTTCTTTGATTTTACTCGGTATCAAATCACCTACGTATGAGGTCGGGCCACATTTTTAGGGATGCATTTAAATTTGTAATAGGTGATCTATCACGGTGAGAATGGGAGAGTGAGAACCCCACCAAGATTTGATTTTTTGAAAAAAAAAAATTATATTTTATTTGTTAAGTAACTTTTACAACACACTAAAAAAATTCTTGGATCCAGGCTCAAGTGACCTCAGTTAATCAAGTGCTTAGCATATTATAATCAGATAACAATGGTTTGATTGATTCAACGTGGTATACGTGATACGTTAGAATAATCATATTACAAACCGGATAAAGAAGAAAGTGTGACTGCCGACTGGAGTTATTGGAGAACCAAAAGCATCAAAAGAAATACTTTTTTCACTCGTTAGTTCGTATTTTCACACTCATGGAAAAGCAAACCCTACTACGAATTGGTTTCACCACCTACTATTACAACCATTGGTCGAGACCCAGATAGAAATTCATCCATGGAAAACCATCCTTCCGACTTGTTCCCTGTGGGCTGAACAAACATATTAATGGGTCCCCAAAGAAACTATATCATATAAAGTGTTCTAAGAGGGCTTGGGGAATGAAAACTGCGAGTCCTTTAGTTGATTACAGCTACATGTTTGTATAAAAAAACCATCAACTAGTGCTCCCATGTCATATGCTCATACAAACCTATTAAATTTGCCTCCAAGCTTATCCCTACCACAAAGAAACATTCCTTTTTATTTTCCATCTTTTGGCAAGAGAGATATAAAATTTCCATGCCTGGGTTGCTGGTACCAGTTTTTTTCTTTAACAAGTGGTTATGTGACAAAGTAAGAGCCCATTTCCTTGTGTGGAGTGGTCGTTAACTCATCAAGTAATTCCGATGACAAAACTTCCGAGTTTAATCTCTCGAAATCATAAATTCGAGTCTATGATCAAGTGTCACTTCTGATGACCCATTGCACTTAGTTCGTTGGTGTATGTGGGTATCACATATTTACATTGCAATCACAAATTTAAATAACACACGGTTGGGGCGTTTCTTGTACTCGGAATGAACAACAAAGTGCAGTTGTTGACTTCTTAGCATTCTAACACTAGCTAGCCACTTGAACTTTTGACTAACATCATAGGTCAATTACAGGATGCAGTAGTAACCCTTATTGTTACTTTTTGATTTTTTTTTTTGTTGTACCAGAATTGCGTCAACTATTCCATTAAATTTAGTGGTTGGTCATCATAACTTAAATTAGGTTAGAATATATAGAAAAATATTAAATTTGAGACCTCTAAATTATTAAAGGTCAAGTTCAACCACTGAATTATCCCTAAAAATTATATCAGTGTGAATTTGATGCAAAACCAATCTTTAGGATTTTGCTATTTAATTTTAATGTGGTCAACGTTCAATTAAGAAATTCTAGAAGATTTTATTTTATTTTCTTATTTAATTAAAATTTTATTTTATTTTATTTTTTAATTCAATTAGAAATTTTATTTTATTTTATTTCCTAATTTAATTAGGATTCTAGTAATTTGCTTGTGGTTTTAGAGTTTTTACTACTACATAAACGCTTTGTAAATATTAGGGTAAAGCATTTTGGGATGAATCAATAATATTGAAAGAAGTTTCTCTTTTCTTTCTAATTATTCTAGTATCCATAATAATCAACTAATTTATTGAATCCTTTAGGATTGGTATTTTGTATGAATCAACATACCTAGAGTAGGATTATGAATCGGTATTTATGTACAGATTAACGATTTAATTTCATTATTCATTTTCGTTTATTATACCTTTGTTTCTATCCGTTTTCCAATATCAGAATTGCGTCCTCAACAAACTAATAAATTGAGATGACGGAATAACTAACTATTCATCCATCTCCATCTTTGCTTTTAAATCAAATCTAAAGAAATAAAATCATCAAAAATTACAAAAAAGAAAACGACCTTTACTATGTTATTGTTTCTTTGTTTTGGTGCTAAACTATGTTATTGTTTCAAGTGTCTATTAAGGTATCTTACCCGACACGAACTTTGATTCAATCGCAACGATCCTAGCCTTGAAAATTAGACGTCTATAGATATATATTAGTTTCTTCCAGTTCAGAACTGTATAACAAATGAAGAAGCTGAAACCCAATATCAGATTCAATTGACATTTCACTAGCTCAACAAAAAAAAAAAAAAAAATTTGCTGATTCTAAAATAAACTAATGTGCAAGCAAGACAATAAATTTTTTAAAAAAATACTAGTTAACAATAAGAAAGACTAAAGCAATTAATCATATTTATAGGGTGGTGGAGCACGAAATTTTTTGCCGTCGGGGCAAATTAAAACTTAGAACATAAAACGATAATATTAACAGTATTTGTTCTAATATTAATTTTTTATTAACAAATTTATCCACGATTCATTTAACAATTGATTTGTTTAGCTCGACTCAAACTATATTTCAACAATTATTTTTTAATAAATTTTCAGTTCAAAAAAGAGTTTTCAAATAAACAAGTTATAAAGATCATAAATATTCAAAATAATTATGATGAATTTTAATAGGAAAAATTGAATATATCACACGCCTATTTGTGTTAAGAAACTATCACAATCTATGGAGGGTAAGTTTGGTTGTGAAAGAAAGGCTTCTAATGCATGACAAAATCAATAAACAGGTTGAAATAGTGTTAAGACACTTGACATGCTTAATTACATGGGTTATTTTAGAGTTGATTAAAACTTGGCACGAACCCGAAGTTCCACCACATGAATAATCAGCTTTCTACGTCAGCTGTCATGTCATTGGTCACTCTTTTTGATCCCTAATTTTGATTAGCATAGCATTATTCTTTTAGAAATATTACATTTGACTAGTGGATTGGGCATACCCATTGAACAAAGTTTGGCACGTGACCCAACCCAATAGAGTCTCAGGCTAAATCATTGTGGCTTGGGCTCTAGATTTTCTGGTCCTGGCCACCCAGCCCACGTACTCAAGATTTCCACCAGCATACAAACACTTCATCATCATCATCTCTCTCTCTCTCTCTCTCTCTCTCTCTCTCTCTCTCTCTCTCTCTCTCTCTCTCTCTCCTTTCATATGTGGAAGAAAAAAAGTAAAACTTATATTACAAATAAAAATTATTTTCTCATTAATGATTTTTTTTCCCACGATTTTAGGTTTTTTTTTTTGCTACAGGATATTCAGGTTTACGCTGACTATTCTCTCAAGCTCAATGTTGCTTAAGTTAATTTAAAACATGTACAAAAAGGGATAAAGATGGTTAGCCCTTGGGGGTGTGGGAATGGATTGAATGTGAGACTTTTGTGCTACTAAAAAATAGATTCAGCCACTGAATCACCTCTAAAAATTTGATTTAGAGTTAATAATTAATTTACGACATTCAAAAATGAATATATTTAACATGTACAAAAGTAGAAATATGAGTTAAGTTATGTTACGTCTGCATATCACAAAACGTGCTTTCTTGTTTTATGGTTGTTCTGTCTATGTCTATTGAGCTCGTCTAATGGGCTCACTCCAGGTCAAGCCTTGCCGATGTTAAATACATATTTGGATTTTTTTGGTGTAAGTATATTTTTTTTGATTTATTTGAGAGGAAGTGTATAGAGAAGTATTTTATACTATTAAGTTCAATTTTAATACAATTTTTTGTAATTAAGTACAAAATTCAAATGACATTTGAATTTTTTTTACTTATTTGCTCTTCCTTAAATTATATATAATTCTTATTCTTTCCCTCTCTCTCCATCACTCTCTCACCCTATTTTCTCTTCTTTATTTTTTTTGACATTCACCCTATTTTCTCTCTATCTTTCTATCTCTCTCTCTTATATTCTCTTTGTCTCTCTCCCATTGATAATTTATTTTCTTTTCAAGTAAAGATTTAATTTGATTTTTTCATCTTTCTCTCCCCCTATTTTCTATCATCATTACTCTCTCTTTATACCAACATTACAACAAGACAGTTATACCAATCAATTACAATTGTCATATAATACATCAAATAGTTACTCGTATATTCTGATAAATCAAATATTTACACAAAATAATTACACAAAATTATGACACTAACCTAACTTGTCATTCAATTGTTTACATAAATAAAAAAAGTTACATATTTAATAACACGACATGATTACACTAAATTTAGTGTAATGATAAACTTTTTTGTATAATAATAGACTCAATTTTGTATATACAATTAGTGTAACCATGTTATGATCATAAATGGTATAATTCTTTGGTTTATGTAAACAACTGAATGAAAAATTAGGTTATTGTTGTAATTTCGTGTAATTATTTGGTTTAACTATTTAATTTATTAGAACATAATTGTTTAGTGTATTATAGGATAATTGTAATTAATTGGTGTAACTGTGTTGTTATAACGTTAATATAAGGAGAAAGAGAGAGTAACGGTGAGAGAAAATAAGGGAGAAAGTGTGAGGGATACAGAGAGAAAATATGAAAGAGAAATGAAAAAATCAAATCTTTACATATTTGAAAAGAAAATAAATTATTAATAGGAGAGAGAGAGATAGATAGAGATAGGGAGGGAGGGATAGACAGAGAGATAGATAGAGAGAGTGATAGAGTAATGGAGAGAGAGAGAGTATGAAGTAATGAATGACCATTTAGTCTTTTTCCCAAAAAATGCACTTAAAGTCAAATAAGTTTTAATAATGTAATTTAGCTCAATTAAGTCTAAATTTTTTTATCAACTTCCAAATTTTCTTATAATTTTTTCCTACCGACCTTAGCATTGGAGAATCCAAAGAGCACTCTTTTAACTACTTTTTATGAACTTTGCCAAATGGATATCACTGTCAATTTTACAGTGATATCATCTCATTATTGTCAAATAATGTTATTCTCCAATTAAAAACCACCAAGTCAATAAAGTTTTTTTTTCTTTGGTCATTCACTATTACATATGGGAATGTTGGGGAGGAGAATCAAACCTTTAGCATTTATTTAGATACACAATGGAGAGACTCACCCAATTAGAGTCCTAACAAATAATGAAAATTTATTTAGATAAATTTTGGATGGATAGTTATTAAATTTTGTAAAATCCACTAACTCATATATTAGTTTCTAATGGGGTGGTGATGTCGTGGTATATCTATTACATTTAAAAATTTTCTCACACGAGACAACATTTCGACATTAAAAAATGAAAATAAGAAAAAATAAAATAATGTCAACTTGGAATACAAAATTTCGTGCACATGCATTTGGAATACAAAATTTAAATTTTGATTTGGACAACATAGCATTTTTCGTATCTTAATCATCTCCTTCTCTCTTTTGCCTTTCACTCTGTCTCTCTTTCTCCTTCATAAGTGGAAGAAAAAAAGTAAAACTTATATTACAAATAAAAATTACTTTATTATTAATGATTTTCTGCCTTTCACTCTGTCTCCTTCATAAGTGGAAGAAAAAAAGCAAAACTTATATTAAAAATAAAAATTACTTTATCGTTGATGATTTTTTTTTTGCCACGGTGTGTGTGTGTGTATATATTTATATAAAACATCTACAAAAGCAGAAACATGAGTTAGGTTATGCCATGCCTGGATATCACAAAACCTGCTCCTTGGGCTCCTTAAGTGGGCTCACTCCAGATCAAGCCTGGCCAATATTGAATAAGGAAAATTGTGTATTGGGCCGAACCCAAACTAGGCTGAGTCTTTTTTTTCTTACGGGCCTTAGCAAAAGAGAAATCTTTTAAAAGTTAATTAGGTTAGGATCCTTCTTTTGGTGTGTATACTAATTTTAGTCCTACTAGGTTTTTATTATATAAAAAAATCATTTGTTTTTTCAAAAAAAATTATATGTGGTCCCAGTGTGAGCAGAAATGTCTAGGGGTTAGGCAGTTAGTGTGTTTTCATTATCCATTTTGCCTTCATCATATCATTCCAACCTAAAATATAGTTAGTTTTATATTTTTTGCATTTGTTATTGAGAATTTTGTGGTGTTATCTATCAGTTTTGAATATTAAATTTGTGAACCAAGTAATTTGGAATATACCGATCATTTATCGTAAACGTTGATTTGGTAAATACACAAATCAGATTGCAGCAATTAAGTTTTACATATTAGTTGGTAGGTTTAAGTACATGTTCATTATGATTTATGTACCTTTGAATTGTGTTTAGTTTTATATACTTGTGTAAATGTGACGGTGTATATGTATATTTTTCTCAATTAAATACTGATGGACCTATCTGGTGGATGTATATATTCGTATAATGTACCTGAAGGATCGTATATGTTGTTCGTCACATATGATATATTGTGTATCTATGTAAACACATATATATTAATTACGTACCTGTTGTATTTGTTAATGCATTTTTTTGTGTATAATCATGAATATTTGTGAGCGTGATTACCTTTCATATTTAATTTTTAGTTTTGTTGAGGATTGATACATATCTCTGGTGATAAAATTTTAATTACCTTTTTTTGTACCTTTTTTCATTTATATGTATTTTGACAATTTGGCATGTGTTTAGTTGAGGAAACTTGTAAACATTTATACGTTACTCTGTGTTTTTTACTCCCTTAACTGATCCATTTGTTTTTTTTTTTTTGGTGTTTCTGTTCTAGTTTTTGGATACGTTATCTATAAAGGTATTTTCATTGAGCAGATGAATAGGTTTAAATGTATGTTTATTATGATATTAATTGCGTAACTAATCGAAACGACATTTGTCATGACGTCTCATCTCAATGTGTTTATTTTAGAGATATGAATTCAGCCGCTATTAGTGAATGTATTTTAATGTACTTGCGAACCACCAGTTAGTGGTATGTTAATCGAGAACAGGTTGCCTTTTTTTAGTGTATTTGTCTAAATGATCTGTGTTTATGGAGAATAATATATATTATAATCACATAATTTTTTAGAATACGTTTTTAATTACGTGATGATATTGTCGTTATTTTTACAATTTTAAAGAGCGTTAGTTGTATCCATTACTTTGACTTTTCAATAGGGACCTAATCCAAAAATAAATTAGTTGGTAGATTTTTTTTGGAGTCCTATTGAGCCTAGGTATCGGCCTCCAAAATACTCTTCTGTTAAACTACTTTAATAAACTTTGCCAAATGCATATCACCTAAGGTGCAACTTGGGTGAGCCAACCTCAGTTCAACTCAAAAAAAATAGGGTTTGGATTGAGATTTTAAAATTTTGGGTTAGGCTTGGGTTTAAAAACTTTAACTCGAATTGAATTCGGGCAACACTCGAATTGAATTCGGGCAACACTCGAGTTGAGGTATCGGGTTACTAAGTTCAACCCGAACCCAAAAAATTTATATATATATTTATATTAGAGGTAACCCGTATCTAAAGGTACAATGCAATGTAAATAGTTTTAAAAGTGATGTTGGTGACCATTAAATGAGTCTATTTGAAACCATCGAATGAATTTATTGAAATCTGTCTGTTTTATATTATAGATATGTATAAGCACTAGCCACTAGGATTCTCAATCTCATATTCTCATGTGTCTTTCTGACTCTCTCGTTCTTTGCCTCTCTTCGTCTCTCTCCCCCTCAGGTTCTCTTTCCCTCCCTTTTAGCTTTGATTTGGGCCGACGACCACAACAATAGTCAGATTTGATGGCTATGGCGTCGAAGACCACAACGACCCTCAGATCTGGTAGCTATGACACCAAAGACTACAACGACTCCCAGATAATCAAATTTGATAGCAATGGTTATGGTGCGGTGGCAATGGACAATGACTGTGGTGTGGTAGTTGTGGTGGCACTATCACGTAGCATCATCTTTCAATTGGAAACCACCAAACCGATAAAGGTTTTTTTTGGTCATTCAATATTACATGGGGAATGTTTTGGAGGAGAATTGAACCTTAAACCTTCAAATAAACAATGGGGAGACTCATCCAATGGGATAGGACTTTAGTCTTACGAAACGGATAAAATGGATATCACTTATTTATATATCACACTTACTGCATTGTATGCAAGGGTAGTACTAGCTCATATATTAGCTTATAATGAGACAGTGATGTCATGGTATATCTGTTACATTTAAAATTTTGTTTAATAAACCCTTCGACATTAAAAAATGAAAATAAAATAAAAGTCAACTTGTGTTGTTTCCCCTCGTCTTTTCTAATGACTTAATGCCAAGCCAATGTTTGAAATGAAGCAACACAATGGCTCCTTCTACAAGTTTTGGTTCTGCATTATTGACGAAAACCTCTGCAGGGTTAGTGGCGTATATTCCATGCAGTGGACCCCTTAATCCTCGGTATTAAGCACATGATGAGCGATGGGGGGCAACTGTAGGGTAGGGTTCAATCCTAATTTAGACAGCTTGAATAATAATTTTTGGGGCAAAATTATAATAACCCCCCTCAGGATTTATGGAAATCATAGATAATACCATCATAACTTCTGAAATCATACTCATTCCCAAGTCAAAAAAAAAAAAAAGAGTCGAAAATAAACTTTAATAGAACTTATTCTTTATGATAGCACTACGGTCCTGAAAAAAAAAATTAATACCTTTCCAAATGTTATTATTTTTAAAAGTAAAGTTCCAATTGATTTAGGTTATTCATGTTCGGTCATGAAATGTTGTGATCGATCGTAAATAACTTTAGTATGTCATAACTTCACCTTTGGAAGCGTAATTTAACCCTCAAATGTTGTAACTTGATTTTTATAAGTTGTAACTTCCATTATAAATCGTGACATTTTTAGATCGATCGTAATATTTTATAATCGATCACACTCTTTACAGTCATATACCTCTGTTGAATCGATTTGGGGTCGATGTGGACCGGTGGTGGTTTGGGAAGTGGATTGAATTAATTCGATGCTGGATTGGGAGGACTTATTAGGTGGTGTTAGTGTGGATTCAGCAGGTAGATGGTGCAGTTAAGAGTCTTTTTTCCTCACTCTCTTTTTTTTTCTTTCTCTCTGTCACTCTCGTGTACAATGTCAATGCTTGGTTGGTGCTGGCGTTGAAGTTGATTGATAAAAAAGAAAGGTCTTCAATTTTATCTTTTTGATGATTTAGATTTGTTATTTAAGTTGATTGAAATTCAAAGTCGGACTATCGTATTTGTAGATCACTAGGATAAAATAAAAGTCTACGGAAAACATAATGGGGTGTGAGTGTAATATTTTTATTGTGTCCATCCTAATATTTTTTATATAAGCTAACACAAAATGGCTGAGCATATTACAGACACATTTTAGACATGTTTGGATATATTTTGGACATATTGAAACTCATTTGTGAAAATTTTTTTTTAAAAAAAAATTATGAGCTTCTTTAAATATTAAATCAAAAGTAGGATTATTTTGTGATAAAATATATGATTATTTTATAAGTATTAAGAAATATATTCATAAAATAAAGTGAAAAAAAACATTTGAACTTGAAAAAATTCACATATAAACATTGTAATCTTATGAGACTACTCGCATAAAACAAAAAAGAAAGAAAGACTAAGAAAAAATTAAAGAGAAACAGAGAAATAACAATATGTAATTGGTGACTGTGCAAGCCTCACCCAAGTTATTTCCTGCCTTTATATGAAATCACAGGAGGCAATAAAAAGGTTGTCCATGATTCTTTTGCTAATTTTTAGCGTCTTTTTACTCATAATTCGTATGATTTTTTTTTTCTAAATTATGAACTTCAACCAATCTTTAATTTTTGATTCAATGTATTTTATTGTAGGAGGGCTTTTTGTGATTAATATATTTTTGCGTATAACCTATGATTTTTTTTTTTGTTTATGCTCTTAATTTAAACATGAAATTACTTATAATTGGCCTACAATTAATTTTTATTTTTCAACGATTGACTTCTATCTAAACAAATATAAATTTATTATTATATTTTTATTAATTAAATTTTGGAATTAACGTGTCCATGCTAAACTGAATTCCTGGCTCCGTCGCTGTGTGCAACCACTGTTTTTCTTTTTTCTTGTTAATATTGCTTTGGTTCTCATCACTCCTTGACTAATATACCATTTTGTCAAGTGAACCACAAACACAAAATATCCCTTTAGTGGAGCATATTTTGGGTACACAAGGGGATGAACCTAGATTAATTAAGTATTTCCCCCTCCTATCTTTCTCTCTCCTTTTATTGGTGAGGTGTCTTTCTCAAGGTTGTTCATTTATTCAACCACCAACAATAATTATGTAAAATACAAAACCCTAATATAATATGCCTCACTTATTCCATTAACCAATAATGTTGGTAACATGTTATTAAACATGTCTACCTCAATCAATTCTTTAGAGAGAAAAAAAAAGACTTATTCATTTTTAGATTTAGATTCTTCTAGTACGCTTTATTTAAGTTTTTTTTTTAATTATAAATCATCTACTACAAATTCAAATTTAATTTATCGTACAAAAACGAGTCTTATATCAATGTCTAATTAACTATTTAAGACATCGGATAATACTAGATAGACAAAAAAATTCAAAGATGTGATGCAAGTATGGTCGTAAATTTTGTCCCACTTTTACTCATTTTACTTATAATATTTGCATCAAGTCCTTTAATCTCCTTATTGTTAGTCAATCTATTTGATTCCAAGCCAAATTATATTAGAAGGAATATGTTTTCTATATTCCCTTGGTCGGTTATGTAGCATTTGGGTATTCCATTACTACGGATGCTTATTTGACCTAAAATGTGCGTTGACTTTATTTGATAATGCCTAATCAATTATTGTCAACAATTGATTGTAAGTATTAGTATTTGTTCATATTTTTTATCGATCCGATGAGTATGATTGATTAAGTTAATAAATAAAGTCAATATTTTAGCTTCTTTTTTATTTTATCGATATTATTTTAGCTCCAAATGTATTATTCGTATTTTCTTTAAAAGATAAAAAATGTATCATTCATATTTTTTATATCTCATAATTTTCATCATTCTTACTAAACAAAACATAACTGTCTTGGACAAGAAAATATTGAAAATCACGGTTACACTGTATCAATTAATAAGATACCAAGCAAAGAAAGAAATTTTATGCAATTAAATAATTATTTATTAATGTCATGTAGGAATACTTTAACTATTTAATTATGTCTTATTAAATGATTACACCGTCTCAATGAGCTGACATTTGTGTAAACGTGGCACCCCATCAAGGACAAGCCACCATTAAAAACAATGAAAGTTTGCTAACTGCTTCTTTTATTCACTACTTTTCTTTAGCCACACCTCTACCTAGTGTTTTTGTCCTCTCGGGAGATCTGCGGCAGTTGTTCTTCTCCTACCTTCCAAACTGCAACACCTTCTCGTACACCAGAAATTTAGATATTCGTGTACATGTCCCCCCTCTCCCCCAACCCCACCCAATTTGAAAGGTGCAGAAGCTGTCTGAAAAAATATCAGGTTTTGATTCGAGCAGTTTAAACCTCAAACCCGAGTCCTTAACCGCAAACCCACTGTGTGTGGTGCTTCTTTTCTTCTTTGGAAGATCTAAATTTGAGCTTGGTAACTAAATCCAACACATTCTGATCAGGTATGGTAAAATGCTTTTATTTTATAGTACTGGCTTTTGCTTTTGGTTACATTTTGAAATAATTTTTGTTTAGTTTCTGGAATGGATTTGTTTTCCATATGGCTTCGAAAAATATGCCGTATGATTCTTTAATATGAAGCTTGAAACAAGGTAATTGAATACAAAGGTGATGCAGATACAGATAGGGGATTCATCAAATTTTCGAAGAACAAGTTCTTTTCTTTTTTTGTGTTAACTGTACTAAAGTTCGTCAAACTATGGAGGGGTTCTTCTCATTTTGATCCTCAATTGTATCATTTTAATTTCTGAAATATAGAATATATTTTTATATGATTTCTCAAGTAGATAATGTCTAAATTGTTAACAATTTTTTATAATAAATTTGTAGCGTGATATTTAAATATGGATAAAAAAATAATTTGGATAGCTTTGACCAAATTTTTACCTCAATTTTGGTTAAAAAGCTACCCAAATTACACATTTTTTGTCGTGAGTTACCTAAATTTTGGTTAAAAGTTACCCAAATTATATATTTTTTTACTCATGTTTAAGTATCACTTAACAAATTTATGATAAAAAATTATTAATAATTTAGATATTATCTACATGTGCAATGTTTTAAAGACTAAAATGACACAAATCCCATATTTTTTGCACCTCGAGTAATTAACCCTTTTTTTTTTCGAAATAAAGTGAAAGGAATTTCTTTCTTTTTATAAAAAGCCAGAAGAGACTGAAGAGTGCTGGGTCTCTTTTTTTTTGGTTTTTTATTCCTCGGAAAAACTGAAAAAGATAACCGGGAGATGCCTCAGAATTTTACCTCACAGTCTTATCTTTAATATTCCTACTTTATCATTCTCATAACTTCCAATTTTCTATCTTCTTCAGCAAGGGGAAGGCAAGAGAGAAGATTGATTCATAAAAATAAAAAGCTCGGCTCAGGGCACAAGGACTTAGATATGTCACTGGGTATTCAATTCAGCAATCAATATGCTCCCATTCTGACTACACCCAATGAAGTAAGGCACCATATATGTGTTTTTTTTATTTTTTTTTCATTACAGAGTACCTATATATGCTCTGATTAAGCACGGATCGAGTATGAACCAGATTATCTTATATCCAAATTTGATTATTGGTCGCCTAGCGTTAGTTATTCCTTCTAACTCAAAAATTGATTACTGTAGTCCGAATAAATTTAGAATATATTCCTAAAAAATCAGACTCAACCGCTGAACCACCGACTATAAGGATTACCATATATGTATTTTCCAGTGAATGTTCAAGCTATTGTTAACCCATCTGACCAGTATACGTGGAAAACTTGAACTACATACGGATATATTTTATAAGATGATGATGATGATGACGACTTTTCTCATATTGATTTCTGCAGGATATTGATCACGGTGACTGGTCTGCAATTGCAGATTTTTGTATGCGTGCGGTTATTTATGTGGGAATGTTAGGTAGGTTACTTGTAAAAACATCAAGAATGCATCCAATTGTGTAATTACTTGTTGGTTATTACAAAAGAAATACGGAATTTTTTCGAGGCTAAAAAATTAAATTTTGTTTCGTGTCCACCGAAATGACCAAATTATTTTGGTTTTGGGGGTAACCCAAATAAATTAATTATAAAAAATCAAAAATTTACGTCTTTTGGAATGTTTGGGGATTGTTTCGGTGTATCGCACCACTGTATTGGATTAAAAATTTTAAGATTTTTCTCAATTTTCATTGTGATTTAAAAAAATTCCTGAAACATTTTTGTTCCTGAAGTAACTAAGATCGTGCACCAAAAGAAAATTTTAACCCTCGATTACAGTAAACTATTTGCACTTCATATAAAACCAAGCCCCATATCCATGAAAATTTTATGTAATTCAGAATAGAACGATCTCATAGTCCTTCACTTTCTTATGCTTTCAGTTGTGGTGGTGATGGTGGTTGCCCTGGTCCTGAAATTCCTAGGAAGTCTCCGTGGCGACACCACGATAGAACAAGTAATAGCAACAGAAACCGATCGTCTACTACCCAAGGAGGCAACTTCATTCTCATATGGAACAAGTGAAGAAGATGAAGAGTCAGGAAATTGTAATAACAGTTCATCAGAAAACTTGTACGATGGAAAAATATGCGTAATATGCTATGATGAACCAAGAGATTGCTTCTTCATTCCTTGTGGTCACTGTGCTACCTGCTATGTTTGTGCCCAGAGGTATACATTAACATGCTAAGAAAGATACATATTCTGAAACTCAAGCACGTGATTTACGAGTAATTGTTTCATGCAGGATTATGGATGGGGAAAGGAAGGCGTGCCCGGTATGCAGAAAATTCATTAACAAAGTGAGAAAATTGTTTATTGCATAGAATTTGACCTCTAAGACTTAATTTTTAAAGTTCTTCCTTATTACCCGTCGTATATTTTTGGGGAGATGCGATACTACAAGTGTTTTTGCCTCTCAAAATGGGGGACGATGATGTTAGGAGATAGAAAAAATCAAATTCTACAATTGTAGAGAATTGTGTTAGTGCTTGAACTCCCCCTATGGTGTATCTGTAAATTGCCTTAATTAGCATGGATTTTGATCTTTCAATTATATTTTAACTCAAATTTATTTAATAGTATGTCACTTACCATTAGTCCAGGAGGAACTCACTATTTGTGAGTGGACCCGTCACTCATATACGATGGGCAGTCTACCGTTTGATGATGTACAAAGCTAGAAGATTTGCCAAGAAAAAAAAAGGCTTAGAACGCTTCCTCCATTACTTCAACACTGTATGAAAAATCCTGGGCCTGGTAACACAGGGCCCAAATGTGTGCAAACATTAAAAGAACTTTTTACTTGGGCCGTCAGACCTTCGAGAATTTGGGCTCTCAAGTTTGGCATCTTTTAAGCCCGGTTCCTGGAACCACATATTTCTAATTTTAAACGAATAAAAGTGGGATTAAAAACACCATTTGTTCTTTATTTTTTTGTCCCTTTATTTGATCAATCCAATATTACTCTATAATTTATTTTTTTAAAACTCGTGATGGCCCCTTACTCTAGATATTGGGAATCTATTGAGGAAGAAAATCGAATTGTGGGTGATTATGTGTGTTTATTGAGGGTGATATCAAAGACACCAAAATCTTTCGATGACTTAATAGATACTTCCTCCGTTCTAAAATATCTTTCGTTTAAGATTTTTGTACAGGGATTAAGAAAGTTATTAAATAGTTATAATATGAGTAAAAAATAATTACACAAGACTAAAATACTCTTATTCAATACGTATCGGGAAAGAAAGTAATATGAAAGACACTTAGCCTCCACTTAATCTAATGAATTAAAAAGTTAAGGATAAATTTGGAAGAAAAAATATTAATTATGTTTTAGTTTCATTAAACGACAAATATTATGCAACAAAAAAATTGTGTAAAACGACCAATATTTAAGAACAGAAAAAATAATAAAAAATAAAATACCAAGATTGAGAGTACCGTCAAAAGTTAAAGTATGAACAATGAATAAAAGAGGGCAATTTGTACCAAATTCGAATTACTTAGCTTGTGAAACATCTATATAGTAATACTTTGTTTGAACTCCCAACACTTGTATGTCAATCGTGAGGTGAGTTTGTGTTGAATTTTAGTTGATTTGGGTCCAAAAGTACTACATATATATTCGATTGATGATGCTAGAGATATTTATCAGACTCTAAACCTATGAACAAAATAAAAACATATTTACAAGAATTTTGTACAATGTTTAAAGAATTCTCTCAAGTGTTATCTACAGCTTTGAGATTCAAAAACAATGATTGTGCCCAAAAATTTAAAGTTTCTAAATCTTACAAGGAACAATCAAATACATTTGTCAAAATACAAAAATCGAACTTGAAGAGTTCTAAAAGGGTTCCTAGAGCGTTGGCTTGTTCTTCTCAAACTTTTTCCATTGTTAGCCATGATTAAGAATCTCTGGTGAAATATCAGAGGCATAAGAAACATCAAATGAAACCAATTCTACTGGAGAATTCCTAAATCTTATTAAGATGGTGAAAAGGTTCAATAATATCAATCAACAATTTATTATACATCTTTACAAACTTGTATTTTCATTTAGATGTAGTGCTTTTGATCACCAAAATCATATTTTCTTCAACAAATGACTGTCACTTTGTCAGAATATCACACCACTTAGTATTCAAAATTTGATGAAAATTTTGATATTCACAAAATTATTTAAAATATAAAGGAAAATTTTCATCCACACCCCACTAGTTAAGTCTAAATTTAATGACACTTCATCCCAATTCTAAAACTTTATTGCACCCCGTTCTGATTTATACTTTCAAATCAATACACCCCCTTAATAATAATTTTTAACTCTATCAGTACAAAAATAACGGTTTGACTGTAAATTTTTTTAAAATGTCAAAACTACTCTTCCTTATGTAAATATACTAAAATGTCCTTAACTATTTCCCTACTACATATACCATACCCTTTGTTATTGCTAAAGGTCAAAAACGTTATAGTTTTGTTGGAAAACATAAGGATTAAAGTCAGTCATTTTTCTTAAACTCGTTCTCAACAGTGATTGATCATTACCTAAGTTGGTAAAAAAATATTTTTTTTTCTTGCAAATTTGTAATGTTTTTCATGCAAATTTTTTAAAAAAATTTCATGCAGTTTGTTTTTAATTTTTTTTCATGCAGATAGTTTTAATTTTTTTCATGCAAAATTTTTAAAATTTTTCATTTTTTTTTTTTTTTTATGCAGATATTTTTAATTTTTTTCTTGCAAAGGTTTTTAAATTTTTTCAAGCAATTTTTTTTTAATTTTGTTCATGCACATTTTTTTAATTTTTTTCTTTAATATTATTATGTCAATATGTTTGTGATGTATTATTGTAGATTGATGTCTTCTTCAACTGTTGGTGGAGACAGAGAAATAGGGGAGGAGGAGGTTGACATAAGCGTAATTTCTATCATTATATTATTTTAATGAATTTTTATCAATTGAAAACGTTCTATGATAACTTTGTTATAATATTAGTAATCATATTATCACTCATTTGGTTACATAATCGAGTTTTTATAATTTTTATAGTTTAAAATAATTTTTCTATAATAAAAATTACAATCAATAAAGTCTATGTCAACATCTCATTCATTTCTAACTTCTTTGCTATCATCTGTCCTCCACAAACGTAACCTGACAACTCTTCACATATCACCCTTTATATATAAATTTAAATAATATTTGATAAAATTTAATAATAATTGAATAAATTTAGTCTTAATTTGATAAATTTAAATATTAGTTTGGTGTTAATTTTATTTTATTCAATGTTGATTTGATAAAATTTAATATTAATTGAATAAATTTTAATTTTGCTTTAATGTAATTAAATGTTCATTTGGTGTTGAATTAAATAAAATTTAAATGTCAATTTATGTTGATTTGATGAGATTAAATGTTAATTTAGTTTAAATTAAATAAATGTCATTAATTTTATAAAATTAAATATTAATTGATGAAACTAAAGGTTAATATAATAAAATAAAAAAAAGTGCATTAAATTTCAGAATCGTAAGGAGTATTGTTAAAGATAAATCTATTTATAGGGGTGTTATTGAAGTTATGTCTATTTACAAAGTGTGGATAAAATTTATCATATAAAATATTTATAAGTATTCTATAAATTAACAATTGTCATTAACGCCGTAATCCGACAATTACTAACAAGGGATGACTGTGAAGTTTCAAAATCAGAAGATGATGTCATTGAATTTAAACATAATTTTAGGGGTATGGATAAATTTTTTCCAAATATAAAAAATCAACCTTTCCTGTCCTGGGTTGCTGGCCCCATCCAATTAACCATTTCTTTTCATTTCGTGGGTACATTATCGAAGAAGAATAAGATTATAAAAAATAAATATTAAACAAACAGACCACACCATTATCAATGCTCAAAGCCTAACCATGTAACTCAAGTCCTCTTCAATAGACTTTCTTTTTTTAAAAAAAAAAAATTTTGTTGTTGAATCATTCGTCATTAATGACTGATTGTTTTACTTATATACAATAAATCTCACTTAAATACGTGATAATTAATTTGTTAAAAAAAATAAAAAATATATATATTAATAGAAATCTCAATATTTTTTTTTTTTGCCAACATAATTCGAGATTAAGAGAATTCTCAATACCTAACCATACAGAACGTGCACGCAACAATGACCGGTCGAATTTTCTTATGAACAAGGATAGGAGAGCCACATGAGAGTAGCGTGTTCGATGAGTTCCATAAAAGTGGACCCCCACCACTAGAGAATGTACTACCCACGCCTTCCTTCTTGTCACGACTCTCACCAGCTTTATGGTGAAGTATCATTAATGTATCGCGGATTTGATTAAGGTGTTACAATTTTTTTTTTTTTTATCGGTTAAAAATGTTTAAACTAATTTACACATATTTTAATTAATTTTTTTTAATTTGATCAAAGACAGATCATCTACGTTAGAATTAAAGTATTCATGAAGGTCGATGGATAAATTTCTCATAGTTTAACCCCAAAGAATTGTTACGATTTAAACTCATGACTTCTGAATTTACAACTCCTTCTTATTACCACTTAAACTACTTTTTAAAGTTTTCATGATTTGTTTACGGTATCTAGATATCGCACTCAAAATTATAATTAATTAATTAAAATGTAATTAAATTTTTTTGAGTTAAATTATATTTTAATAAAGTTAAATTGTAATAAAAAAAATTTATATAATCGAATCAAAAATATTGAGATCTGTCCCGAATATTCTCATTTTACTGTAGTTGCATTCTTGCTTTGTTTACTGTAAATTGATTACGTTATTGAGAGAGCTATCATATGAAAATTCGCAATTAAATAGTGTACGATTATGAGATTTTTGGGTTAAGCTACACTCCAATAAAGTAAAATTGCAGTAAAGAAAAAGTTATGATCGATCTAAAATTGATTGGATCGTTCCTAAATAAAATCGTATCAAAATTATGTACATGGAATCTTGAAACTAACGTAATTAGCTAAAGTTTATTGTTTCATTCGGCTATTTAGGGCAGGCCTTGGATATGAGGAATAATTGATCGGGAGCATGTCACTTAGCTCTAGATAGGGGTTCAAATCTAGGAGTCTAATTTGGACGGGTCAACCTATAATTCAAACTCAATCCGAAAAAACAAAGATTGTATTGAAATTTTAAATACTTGAGTTGGGTCTAGGTTGAAAAATATCAACCCGAATTAAATTTGGACAATATTTAGGTTAAGATGTCGAATTATCGAGTTCAACCCGAATATATAAACCGGACTCAACATGAATATTATAGTTAAACATCGAGTCCATTGTGGTTTTTTATGTTAATTTGGCTATTATGTCTTTATGTTAAGAAAATATAATTTAGTTTTTGTCCACTATGCTTTCTTTATGGTTTAAATATTTTGGTCTTCATGTTAAACATTTGATTGAAATTGTGGTTATTACTTCAAGCAAATATTATATAGCATTTATTAGATTTAAAACAACAAGCTGATTTAAGACCTGTACAAACCTAACCCAAATTTAAACCCAGAATAAGTCTGAATTGAATAATCCGAATTCAACTAGGGCAATACTTGTGTTGATTTAAGGTTAACATTAAGATAAAGATTTTACTCTTAACGTTGATCTCTCAACCCACCCAACCTGCCAAAGGTGGAACCCTAGCTCCAGATATGACAAGATAAAACTCAATTGACCCATATGGAAGGAACCTCAAACATAGGACTTAGAGCATCTCCAAATGGAGGTATGAAAAATGAGATGTTAAATTTAAATTTGAAGGGTTATGTGACATTTTGACATGAAGAATTTGACATTTTTACTTAATTGTACTCTAATTAATGTCAAATAATTTATTTTATTTTATTTTTTTATCTTTATATTTAAATCTTTTTTCTATATTATTTAATATATATTTTTAAAATAAAATTTGAGATTAATTAAAATAAATATTATTAAAAATAATAATTTTTAAAATATTATAAGTTTTATATAAAAAATAGTATATTATTGAAACTAAAATTCTCATTAACTTAGCAAATAAAAATTTAAACAACAATTAAAAGTACAATTCTAAAACTAAACTCAAACTAAATTATATGTTAGTATTATCCCATGACAATATCACAAGTGCTCAACCAAATCTTGGAGTTGAGAATGTACTCCCCCATCGCAAATGTGAAAACGATTTTGAATAAAATCTTGGAATTGTAAGGTGGGTTTGTGCGACATGACAAGTTCTTCATTGTAACTTTCGTTTGCATCGTAATTGAGTGGAAGATTTTCATCGCATTCATCCTTAACAATTATGTTATGCATTACAACGCAAGCCATCATGATCAGTTGAAGTGTTTGACGATCCCAAATATGAGTAGGCCCATTAATAATTGTAATACGTACTTTGAGCACTACAAATGCTCATTCAACATTTTTTTTTCAGATTCTTGAGCTGCAACAAAATTTTTTAGCCTTTGGCTCTTGTGGGCATGAAATTGTTTTCATAAATGGCGACAACAAGGTAGTATCTCATTGTGTAATTATGACCATTAATTGTGTAATTAGCTATAGGAAGTTTTTGCCTTCAAATTTTTGTTTGAAAGCTTTTGCATTAAATTTTTTTTTACTCAATAAATATAATACATTTAAGAGATTTAACATAACAAAGAGGATATATTAAATTAGCATACTACCAAATTCTATTTTGTCATCTAAACATTTGACATCTCTGTTGGAGAAGTAACAATTGTTAAATATGACCATTGGGAGCTCCAGTTGACTTTGAGATGTCGGTTAGAGTTGTTCTTAGTTCTCATTCAAATGAAAGTAAATTTAATAGACAATGACTATCTCATTCCCATTAAAAAAATGAGCAATGTCATGTGCACCAAAATTACATCAAATCACTTACGGCCATTGGATCAGTGGGTCCTATCACTTTTTTTTTTAAGTTGGAAGCAAATTATTTCATTAACAGCCTGAAACATCTGATAAATGATGGCAATAAGTTTACAAATTTTTTTATCCTTGTCTGTCTTCACTCCTAAACAATGGCATTGGCTGCACTAGCAATCCTTGCCACAGGTCAGCGCACTCCTTCCCAATTGACCAGTAATAGCAGACCCTTTCATTTCTCCCTTTGGATTCACAATGACACCAGCATTATCTTCGAAGTACATGAAGACACCATCCTTTCGGCGCCAGGGCTTGCGCTGCCGG